>JADRCH010000040.1:15389001-15553657 GCA_019843965.1 Rhynchomys soricoides | reverse complement strand
GTATCTGTATCTGTATCTGTATCTGTATCTGTATCTGTATCTGTATCAGTATCTCTATCCATCCATCCACCCATCCATCCATCCATCCATCTATCTATCTATATCTGTATGTGTCTTAGGGTTTCTATTGCTATGAACAGACACCATGACCAAGGCATCTTTTATAAAGGACAACATTTAATTAGAGCTGGTTTACAGATTTGGAGATTTAGTCCATTATCATCCAGGTGGGAGCATGGCAGCTTCAAGGTAAGCATGGCCCAGGAGGAGCTGAAAGTTCTGAAGGCCAACAGGGGAAGACTGGCTCCCAGACAGCTAGGAGGAGGGTCTCAAAGCCCACACCCACAGTGACACACTTCCTCCAAGAAGACCACACACACCTACTCCAACAAAGAGCTTTTATTTTTTTTGTTTGTTTGTTTGTTTTTTTGTTTGTTTTTTTGGTATGGGGATTGAACCTAGGGCCTATGGAATGCTTGGAAATTACTATTGTCTATATCATTAACTTAAAAACAATCTTTTGGGCTGGAGAGGTGGCTCAGTACTGGCTGCTTTTCCAGAGGACTAGGGTTCAGTTCCCAGCATCTACCTAGCAGTTCAATTGTCTGTATCTCCAGTTCTAGAAGATCTAGGGCCTTCTTTAGATCTCCTCAGGAACCAGGCATGGAAATGGTGAACAAATATGCATGCAGACAAAATATCCATACACGTAAAATAAAATAAAGTAAATTCAAAAGTTTAAACATCTTTATTTAAAATTCACTTTTGGTAAGGTTGAACATTTTTATGTGTTTTATGGCTAAACCTCATAATCTTGTTACTCATTACTCATTGATTTGTAACTTGTCATTTTATATTTAAGTTTTAAATTAGTTGTTACATATATTGAAGGCATTTTTTTTTTTACTTCACTCTTCAATTATGTGTATGGTATTTTATGATATGCAGATGTTTTGATTTGTATACAGTAAAATTTTGTGGGCTGGGACCCAAGACATGGCCTCATACAGTAGTTCAGGCTAGCTTGGAGCTTACTATGTAGCCAAGATAGCCTCAAAGTCATTGTGATCTTTCTGCCGCAGCCCTCTGAGAGTTGAAATTTAAGGCAGGAGCCTACTCCCTGCTCTCTAGAACACTCTCCTTTACAGTTTTAGTGTTGGTGTGGTTTTTATAAAGGCATGCCTACACTTTAAGTGCATTGTCCTGAATTTTCTTCTAGAGATTTTATGGCTTTCCTGAGAAAAATTGCCTGATCCATCTATAATTTATCTTGTAATCTTTTAAACAACCTCTTTTTTTTTTTTTTTCTCACTGATTTGGAAATCCAACTGTATTAGTCTTTTTGCTGTTACTCTGGAAAATACCTGAGAACGGGTACTACACAAAGGTTTATCCAGTGCTCAGTGGGGAGATTAAAGGGATGTTGCCAGCTTCTGCTCAGCTCTGGGGATGGGCTGGCAGTGGATAGGATCGCAATGGCAGGGACATGGACCGAAAAACCACAGGGTAGAAAGGAAGCCCTGATCTCATCTGCCCCCACCTCTATACTGTTACTTTGTCCATTGCTGTGACAAAAGACTTGACAAAACACTTAAGGAAGAAAGGAGTTGTTTGGGATCATGGTTTGAGGACATACAGTCTACCTTGGTAAGAAAAAAATGGCCGACTTCATGGAGGGAGGAACATGTACCTGAGATGCCTGATCTCTGGGAGGCAGAGAGGTGCATCCTGGTGCTTAGCTCTTTCACTTGTTTTCATTTTATTCGTTCTGGAAACCAAGCCCATGGGATCCACATTCAGGACCTTACAGGACACAATGATGCAACACTACTTTTATATCTTAGATCCCATGGTTTGAGTCTATTTATGGACACTTGCTCCATTTCACTGATTTGCTGATGTAAAACCATTTTGTTCATTTACATGAATACAAAAAGAGATAGTGGCAGACATGCTGCCCTGATAACATTGGCTGACCTCAGCCAATTATCGCTGTTGCCAGCCTCCTGGTGCAGAAGATGCTTAGGCAGTGAATTTCAAAACTTTTAACTAACCTGCCTTCAAATCGCTAATTCTCGGTTAACTTTTGTAGACAGGTCATTAGTGTCGTTCATTAAAACAGTAGCAGTAACAATGAAAAACAAAAGATTAGAGAGTTAGGATTAAATATGCCTAGCTAGTTTGTTACAAATACATACTTTATTGACTACATAAAATATATAAAAAAGAGAGAACAAGAAAAGCAATTGTTCACAATCTTGCCCTTTGGAAATGTTATTAGTACTTTAATTTTTTACTTCCCTTTTTGCATGTGACTATGAGTTGTTGCTGTGTGTATGCATGTATGTGTAAGTTCATGTGTGGGAGCGTATATGTGCCTATGTGGGGACATGCATATGCACACACACACTCACACACACAGCTAGCAGAGGACGTTCTTGGATGTTATTCTTCATGCACCAGCTACTATTTTTTTGTACACAGAGTTATTGACTTGGAACTCACCAAGGAAATTGGACGGGTTGGCCAGCGAGCCCAGGGATACACCTGTCTCCACCTTCCTGATGCTGATATTTAAGTGCAAGTCACTATACTCAGCTTTAAAAAATTATTCCTTTAAGTTTTGTATATTATAATATGATTTCATAATTTTCCTCTTCCCTTTTGTCAGTACAAACTGCCTCATGTACCCTTTCATCCCCTGCTCGTCCCAAGGAACCGTTTGCTTCTCAGCACACTTCTGGCAGCCCACGACAATCTGGAACGCTAGCTGAAGGAAAGCAGATACCCTCTTCTGGCCTCTGCAGGCACCTGCACACATGTGCCATGTTGTAGCAGACAGAAAGACATATACATCAATAAAAACAACATCCCTAAAATCATTGTTCCTGCCTTCATTTTGCAGTGGCGTTTGGAGCAACCGTTTTCTCTTCTATGAAGCTGTTCTTTCCATTGCTCTTAGGGATCCACACTGAGCTCGATGTCTCATTCTCTGCCCTCTACTCCCTCCCTAATTTTAAAGATTTATTTGTTCAGTTGTGTTTGTGTGTGTGTGCTTATTCATGTATGCATGCACCTCTCTCTCTCTCTCTCTCTCTCTCTCTCTCTCTCTCTCTCTCTCTGTGAGTGTGTGTGTGTGTGTGTGTGTGTTCACATGAGTACAGGTGCCTGCAGAGGCCAGAGGTGTTGGATCCCCTTGGAGCTGAGTAATAGGTGGTTGTGAGCCACCGAAATGGGTGATGAAAGTTTCACTTGGCTTCTTTGCAAGGTCAGTGTGTACTAACTGGTGAGCCATCCTTCCAGCTCCCTGTCTCGATTCTTGTCACCTCTTGAGTGGAGTGTCCAGGGCTTAAACTGTGGCTTCATTTTGTATCTGCTTGTTTTCTCAAAGTGAATGTGTCAAGGTCCATGGTTTTAAGTGCCATTTACCTGCTGATGAGTATTAATTACTCAGGTAAGTGCACAGTGATGCTCCTAGTGGCACTTTGTGTATAATTACACTGCCCACACTTAGGTTGGACCCTTTCACCTCAATTAGCCCAGTCTAGAAACTCTCACTGGCGTCCCAGAAGTTTGTCTCCTAGGTGATTCTAGACATGATTAATTTGACAATTAGGACCCAACAATCCCACTTATTCTTGTTAATTATTGTTAATATGAGAGAAGAACTTGAACCAAGCCTGTGGTTTTATTTGAATGTAATCTGCCACTCCCAGATCCTTATAGGAGTTTAAATTTTGTTTTAATTTCACTAGCATATGTTTGGGTTGTAGAATGCTTTCTAATTAACTCTTCCGTGTACATACAAAGCCCTCCTGATATGCTACTATATCTCTTCAGGTGAGGATTTTTCTATTTTGTTTGAATAATCTTTGCATTATATTTATTTTATGCATTTCTTTATAAATACCAATTAGCTATATGTTGGATCTTAATTTTGTATTCTTTGTGTACATCACTTGTTTTCTTCTATTTCTCTCTCAAAATTCTGCATATCAGTGGTTTTATGTTTTGAGGTGAAGTTCAGAAATCACTGTCCCTCCTCCAGTAGTTACAGGGTCATTTTTCTTAGTTGCTTAAGGAATCTGTAAGTCCTTGTTACCTGTTTCATTCCACACTAAAGCATTTTTCCTGTAGACTCTATGAATCTTTTAAAGATATTTTTGCTTTCCCCTTACATTATTCATTGGGCTCCTTGACTGTATTCTTTGTAGCAATACATTGCAGGTTCTCCCCATAGAACTGCTATTGGATTTTTCTATGTACTCATCTTTGAAGGAAGACTGAGGAAAGGTCTTTTCTGGCTACCCAAAATAAACCTGGCAGGACAGCTTTCCCTGACAGTGTTCATAATTTCCAGTTTGTAAGTACTAAAATACTTCTTTAAGATTTGAAGTAGGGTAGCAAGAGGCAAAGGTTTGTATTCCTCTCATTCAGAACACTGAAGTATTGAGGAATATGGAGCAGGATCTGAAAGTTTACCTGCTTCCCCTCAGTGTTGCTTGAGACTGTATTAAAAATGATCTTTTCCAAGCATTTGACAAAGTTCAACATCCCTTCATGATAAAAGTCTTGGAAAAACCAGGAATTCAAGGAGCATACCTAAACATAGTAAAGGCAATATACAGTAAACCAGTGGCCATCATCAAGCTAAATGGAGAGAAACTTGAAGCAATCCCACTAAAATCAGGGACTAGAAAAGGGTGCCCTCTCTCTCCCTATCTATTCAATATAGTACTTGAAGTTCTAGCTAAAGCAATCAGACAACAAAAGGAGGTCAAAGGGATACAAATTGGCAAGGAAGAAATCAAAATATCACTATTTGCAGATGATATGATGGTATACTTAAGTGACCCCAAAAAACTCCAAAAGAGATCTGCTGCAGCTGATAAACAACTTCAGCAAAGTGGCTGGATACAAAATTAACTCAAGCAAATCAGTAGCCTTCCTATACTCGAAGGATAAACAGGCTGAGAAAGAAATTAGGGAAATGAAACCCTTCACAATTATCACAAACAATATAAAATATCTTGGTGTGACTCTAACCAAACAAGTGAAAGATCTGTATGAAAAGAACTTCAAGTCTCCGAAGAAAGAAATCGACGAAGACCTCAGAAGATGGAAAGGTATCCCATGTTCATGGATTGACAGGATTAATATAGTTAAAATGGTCATCCTGCTGAAAGCAATCTACAGATTCAATGTAATCCCCATCAAAATCCCAACTTCATAGACTTAGAGCAATTCTCAATTCATATGGAATAACAAAAAACCCAAGATAGCAAAAACTATTCTCAACAATAAAAGGACTTCTGGGGGAATCAACCTCCCTGACTTCAAGCTATACTACAGAGCAGTAGTGATAAAAACTGCATGGTATTGGTACAGTGACAGGCAGGTAGATCAATGGAATAGAATCGAAGACCCAGAAATGAACCCACACACATATGGTTACTTGACCTTCGACAAAGGATCTAAAACCATATAGTGGAAAAAAACCAGCATCTTCAACAAATGGTGCTGGATCAATTGGCGGTCTACATGTAGAAGATTGCGAATTGATCCATTCCTATCTCCCTGAACAAAGCTCAAGTCCAAGTGGATCAAGGACCTTCACATAAAACCAGATACACTGAATCTAATAGAAGAGAAAGTGGGGAAAAGTCTCGAACACATGGGCACAGGGGGAAAGTTCCTGAACAGAACACCAATGGCTTGTGTTCTAGGATCAAGAGTCGACAGATGGGACTTCATAAAATTGCAAAGCTTCTGTAAGGCAAAGGACACTGTAAATAGGACAAAATGGCAACCTACAGATTGGGAAAAGATCTTTACCAATCCTATGTCCAATACAAGGCTAATATCCAATGTATACAAAGAATTCAAGAAGCTAGACTCCAGAGATCCAAATAACCCTATCAAAAAATGGGGAAGAGAGCTAAACAGAGAATTCTCAACTGAGGAAACTCGAATGGCCGAGAAGCACCTAAAGAAATGTTCAACATCCTTAGTCATCAGGGAAATGCAAATCAGAACAACCCTGAGATTTTACCTCATACCAGTCAGAATGGCTAAGATCAAAAACTCAGGTGACAGCAGATGTTGGTGAGGATGTGGAGAAAGAGGAACACTCCTCCATTGCTGGTGGGAATGCAAGTTGATTCAACCTCTCTGGAAATCAGTTTGGCGGACCCTCAGAAAAATGAACATAATACTACCTGAGGACCCAGCTATTCCACTCCTGGGCATATACCCAGAAGATGCTCCAATATGTAATAAAGATACATGTTCCATTATGTTCATAGTAGCCATATTTATAATAGCCAGAAGCTGGAAACAACCCAGATGTCCCTCCACAGAGGAATGGATATAGAAAATGTGGTACATTTACACAATGGAATACTACTCAGCCATTAAAAACAATGACTTCATGAAATTTGCAGACAAATGGATGGAACTTGAAAATATCATCTTGAGTGAGGTAGCGCAGTCATAAAAGAATGAACATGATATGTTCTCACTATTAAGTGGTTATTAGCCCCAAAGTTCAAAATACCCAAGAGTCACTTTGCAGCAGCAGTAGGGCGGAGTGGGAGGTCCCAGATGGAGGAGTTGGAGAAGGGACTGAAGGAGATGAGGGAGTTTGCATCTCCAGGGAGGCAGCAACATTGGCAACTGGCCTGGCCCCTCGATACTCCTGGAGACTGATCCACCAACCAAAGAATACACATGTAGGGACCCATGGTGCAGGCCATGTATGAGGCAGAGGAGGGTCTTGTTAGCCAGCAGGGGGAGGAGAGGCCCTTGGGCCTGAGAGTGTTCGATCTCCCAGTAGAGGAGAATGCCAAGGAAGGAAGAGTGGGTGGGTGGGTGGGTGGGTGGGAGAATACCCCCATAGTGGCAAAGGGGAGGGGTAGGAAATGGGGAGGTTCCAAAGGGGAGATCTGGAAAGCGGGAAACATTTGAAATGTAAATAAAGTATGAAAAAAATAAAATAAAAAATGATCTTTTCCCATTGGATTTTCTGTATCATAACCATTATTACAGGCCTCTCTGTGACATTATAAAATATCCTATAGGAGATATTACACATGCTTTATAAGAATGACATTGCATTAATTTGAAAGCTTCTTCCCCTTGGAAGAGATATGTGCAGAGACAGATGTGTAATTATCTTACCACCATTCTCTCCGTATCACACGACGTCCAAACCAGCCATGTGAAGAGTGCTCGTGTTTGGAAGACGTCATCCATCTCCTTTAAGGAAGTTTGTGCTATTTGGTAAGAAAATAGGAAATTACATTATAGAGACTGAGGAGCGTTGTCTGTGCTAATGCCTATGTAGCATTCGCGATATCTTCTTTCCCAAGTGAAGAACCTGCAGCTTGGCATTTAGGAAACTAGTTCATCTGTACATACGTGGTCAAAGCTGGGATTCAGACTCAGGTGGCTCTGACTCTCAGGGTGGTTTGTATTGTATGTATCTCATGGTCTCTGTGACTCATAACCTGCATCTGGGACTCCCTCTCTGTTTACATTTTATCCAGGATTTGCATTCTCACACTGTTTTCAGTCCCTGGTTGCACAGGAGGCGACATGTTCACTCCCCCTTGGTAGTTCGCCTTTGTTCCATTGTCATCTAATTACAGTATCAGAGTCTTTGCTTATAGTATGAGGACTGTATCTTACTACTTGATTTTACTAGTGCTTGTTCCCTCTGAGGCTTCTTGACAAAGGATGTCTCTAACTGTGTTGGGGGGACTTCTCAATGCTAATTATGTAAGTCCATAAGGCTTTGGGGTTTCTGAATGTTGATTTTTTTGTTTATTTGTTTGTTTTTTGTTTTTTCGAGACAGGGTTTCTCTGTGCAGCCCTGGCTGTCCTGGAACTCACTCTGTAGACCAGGCTGGCCTCGAACTCAGAAATCTGCCTGCCTCTGCCTCCCGAGTGCTGGGATTAAAGGAGTGTGCCACCACTGCCCGGCTTTTTTTATTTTTTATTTTTATTTTTTAATTCCCGTTTCTCAGTGCATTTTCCTCCCCACTAGAATGTGCCACTGGCTTCTGCTAATGTGTTCTGATGCTACCCACAGAATACCATTATCTGTGGTCTCTGGTACCTCATTCTTAAAGAGCTTTGCTTCTCATTCTTTCAGCAGGGATGGATGTCTTAGTCAGGGTTTCCAGTCCCGCACAAAACATCATGACCAAGTAGCAAGTTGGGGAGGAAAGGGTTTATTCAGCTTACACTTCCACACTGCTGTTCATCACCAGAGGAAGTCAGGACTGGAACTCAAGCAGGTCAGGAAGCACAGAGGCCATGGAGGGATGTTACTTACTGGCTTGCTTCTCTTGGCTTGCTCAGCTTGCTCTCTTATAGACCCCAAGACTACCAGTCCAGGGATGGCACCACCCACAAGGGTCCCTCTCCCCTTGATCACTAATTGAGAAAATGCCTTACAGCTGGATCTCACAGAGGCATTTTGTCAACTGAAGCTCCTTTCTCTGTGATAACTCCAGCTTGTGTCAAGTTGACACACAAAACCAGCCAATACAATGGGTATCAGGGATTGTCTTTCATTTCTCATTCTTTTTATTGTCTGCCATTTCTCAGTAGACAAGCTGTTTCTGGCTCTACTTTAATCCTTCGCTGTATAATCCTTTGCTGTATAATCTAGGCAATTGCCTGAGGAGATGATGGAGATTCTAATCCTTGTCTGAGGCTTAGTTGACAGTGTGTATCACAGAACATACATCAGGGTTATATTATCTTACCTCTCTCCTACCCTACCTCTCTTCTTGTGTGGATAAGGAGACAAAGGCAGAGTTCTGTATTTGCCAATACATGGCAAAGTTAGAACCAGAATCAATTCTGGCCTCAATTAAGTTTCTGTTACAGATACATTTGGTACATTTTTTTCATTACTATACCTTTTGTGTACTTTTTTTTTCTTTTATCATGTGTTTGGGTGTTTGACCTACATGTATGTTTGTGTATTGTGGGTATTCATGGAGGCCAGGAGAGGGTGTCAGATCGCCTAGAAATGGAGTTACAGACTGTTGTGAGCCATTATGTAGGTACTGAAAATCAAAACTTAGGTTTCTAGAAGAACTGCAAATGCTCTTAACTGCTGAGCCCCACCTTTTGTGTGTTTTTAACAGCACAGAGAGGTAACGACAAAAAGCTGTTTCAGTGTACATCTCAGTGTTGGATGAGACACTTGATTGTATGTTTTTATGTTTTGGTGTACATATCAGTGTTTAATAAGACACTTGACTATTATGTTTTTGTATGGAAAGGCATATAAAAGAAATTATTTGCAATCTTAGCCTATAACTCTAACTTACATATTTCTGAAAGTTGTATTTTTTTTTTTTTTAAGAAAGTAAAACGGTGTCATTCCACCAGATGTCACTGTTTGCATGTAGCAATGAACTTACAGTGGTTAAAAAGAACAATCCCCCTCCAACCATATTTTGTAAAAGTAAAAATCTACATAGTTACACATATATTTTTCTACAGGCTCATAATTTTGAGACTCTATTCCTTGCTTTCAAAAAAGCATGCAAAATTTTTCATGTGTTTCTGCTGCGGATTTTAAAGGAAAATTACACAAGGATGAAAAACCTTAATGTGTAGCTTGGCATCTAAGGTGGTCTTGGAAAGTTTCTCCAGCCCTAGGGGCTACTTTCTAAACGATATAGTCACAGTTTTCCAAATTGTGGAGTGAGACCTTGTAAGTGGGTTGTGGCCACTAAAGTGAAACTGTGACTGTTTTGAAAGTGGTCTACAGAACAGCCTATTGCATGTAAATAGAACCTTGGTAAGTTTTTCTAAGTGGATAGCCTCAGTTTTCCTATGCACACAATCTGTGAATTACCTGAAATTGACGATGGACTCCTGAGAATGTTCCCTGAGATTTTGTACACCTTGTAGCAAGGTACTCTTTCTAAAGAAAAGAGAGTGAAGCTGTGATGTAGAGTTTCTCTCCGCAGGGTCTTCTTCCTAAGGTGGAGGAGGGCTGCCATAGGAGAGACCTCTGTTTAGTAGGATGTGATACACGGTTACGTACATGTAAGTTAGAGTTCTCACAACTAAGAGCAAATGTCTTCTAAGCTTGTGTTGTTATCAGTAAGAAATATATTTCATATCCTGGAAGGATGGTAGCCAGCAGTGACTTTTAAACAGTGCAGTTCCTGTTCTGTTAGAGAAATGGGCTTGTTCTGTTCTCTTAGCCGCTTCTTTGATAGAACAATATAGTTTACAATTTCAGCCATTTACTGAGCATGTATTGTCTGCATACATTATTCCTAAGCAGTAGATGTAAGCGTCAATCAGTATTGCCATTAACAAATGAGGGGACAGATTAAGGAAGGAAAAGTATCCTACTCAAGTGTCTTATAGTCTGTTTTGTTTTGGTCTAACAGAATATCCAAAACATGGTAATTTATTAACAACCAACCAACCAACCAACCAACCAACCAACCAGATTTACACTAGAGTCTTGTGGCCAGTCAGAGTGGCCAGCTGCATCTGTTTAGGGACTCATGCTTCTTCAGCTCATGGTGGGAAGTGAAAGCTCAAGAAGGCACATGAGGAAAACAGAAACGAAGGCGAATTCCTGTCCCTCAGCACTAACTCATTCCTGCAAACATGGCATTGATTAATTTATCAGAGCTGTAGCTTTATTACACAAATACCTCTCATTAGGCCCCACCTCTCACCATTGCATTTTTGGGAACAAGACTCAACATGAGTTTTTGGTGAATACAAACCATATTCAGATCATAGCACCAACATAATCGTAAGTGGCCAACTTAGGGTTAAAGTCCAAATTATGGCCTCCTCACAGAGTCTCAGTCTTTCCCCAGTGTCAGTGATATTTAGACTTTGTTGAGCATAAAGACCATTTGATATGCTTGCTTAGTGTATTAATTTGCAAGCCTACTGAATTAGAATCTCCAAAGGAGGTGTGGGAAGCTGTATTTTTGATAGTTGCCTCAGGGTATCTCATGATCAAGCAGTTTTAGAGAAGCTATTAATCAGAGGCTCTCAGACAATATCAGAATCACCTGCCTAGAGGATGAAAACATGGATAGCTGCCTGCATATCCCCAGTTTCTGATTCATTAGGTGTATGGCAAGTGTCAGTGATTTGCAAAGTACATACAAGAGACTTGTGACGGTTAGGGAGTACCATGTAGAAGCTCTACAACATCCAAGGCTAGGCTGTGATTTTCCAGGGTCTACTTTTCGGCATGAGACTCTTTTTTCCTCTAAGCAAAGCTCACCATTTACCTCATAACTACTACATTCAAGTCCTCTGGAAGCAGAAAATTGATTTTGTCCTCCCCCACCCCCAGCCCCATGCTATTTTCTATTAAGAGAAAAATATAAGACAAGATGGAAGATTTTCTATAATAAAAGAACAGATCAAACATAGTAGGAAGATTAAGGAGAAAACGATGAGTTTTCACTGGGTAGAGGGAGATGTATAAAAGATCTTGGAGCCCTTGCTGTTCCCATTTTCAGAGCCACAATGAGCCACAATTGTGTTTTGGTTTGTCTGACCCTATAGTGCCCTATACTCACCACCCAGTATCCATCCAGTTCCTAGTCCACCTTTTTCATATTAGATATAGATCAAATGTAGGGTTGGAGAAGTGAAGTAAGACTGGCAAGATAGATGGACTCCGTAGTATGGAGGAACCTGGCTGCAAGGTACTGTAGTGTAGGCCCTATTGTGTCTTAATCATTGGAGGATTTGGAGAAGAACCAATTGACAGCTGTTAATATACTCTGTCATAGGTACATAACATGAATTGGAGAGGGAGTATCTGCAGGTAAAGGACCAGGAACAGTGATAGCCCAGGACTCAGATAAGAGAAGATATGATGTACAGGAGAGACATTGGAGAGAACAGAGTGGGCAGCTACACTTGGAAATGAGGCAAAGTTGGAGATTTTTAGTCTGAACTCAGAAGATGATGGTGTTTCCTAAAGATTTTAGGAAGATAGGATTCTTTTCTCTTAGAAAGAGGGAACATAGAAAATAAAGAGAGAAATTTCCAAATAATTAACTCACATAAGACATGCAGGAACCATTGCTAACCTTGGATAGCCATTCCACTAAGGCTCTGGGTGTGTCTAACAGAGCCAGCACTATAGAATGTCAGTGACTCCTTCCACATTCATTTGTCCAACTAAAACACGTCATTGTGCTTTTGGAAACTGAAGACAGTAAGTGTAAATGATGGTTGCTACTCCATTTATGGCTTCTAGCTCAACAAATAGAACAACGCTGCTGTAAGGTAATGGATATTATGTCACCTTGCTCCAAATCACTGTCTCCTTCCCCAAAGTGTGATGTTAAAACTACTTTGTCTTAATGTATTTACACTCTAGGCTCATTTTTTAAGTGTCTAGACCCAAACCTGTTCTTTTCTTTTTTCTTTCTTTCTTTTCTTTTCTTTTTTTCCGAGACAGGGTTTCTCTGTGTAGCCCTGACTGTACTGAACTTCACTCTGTAGACCAGGCTGGCCTCAAAAAACCTGTTCTTTTCCATACCTAGAAGTCAAGATTGAGTTGCAGAAAACAGAAATACTTTGAGTTATTTGAAGCAAAAGAGGAATCAAGCAATGGTTGTTTGGTGAAGGCTTGAAATAAATGGGCCTGGGAGGACCTGCAGAAATACCCACACAGCATCTGCTGAAGGAATTCCTTTTTCTGGCTCAGGAAGGCTCAGAACTGGAAGTCCATTTTGGTAACATAGCTCCTTACTTAAGAGTCAAGGAATCAAGATTCTTTGACTGTCTCAGAATTTCACTCTTATTTGATAGTCTCATTGGCAAAATAAAAATGAAAACTAACAAAAGCAGTAACTTTGGAACACTATTGTGGAAGAACTCTACATGTCCTGACTATGCTTGCCAGCAGACACACCAGAGCCTTATTCTTTCTAAATGGTACATGTGTGAGTGCACATAGAGAGTGGTCCTGAGTCACATTTAGAGCACACTAGTTCCAGGAGAGGTCTCATCTCACCGTCCTCCTCTACATCAGGAGGAGAATAGACTTTCTGTGTGTTTGTATTCAACTTGATGGGGTAGGGTTATAATTTCTCTTTGAATCCAGATATTTGACTAGGTAAGATAAGAGGTGGCTCATGATGGAAGAGTTAGCTTTCCCCATGAAGAGCTGGTAAGATGGGCTTTGAGAGTTCACCATATTATTAAATGACAAGTCAACTGGATTTGTGTATGTTTATCCTTGACAGTTGATGACTCACAAAACTATTTTCTGTTTCTATAATGGAATGTCCAAAATCAGAGGTACCAGTAGCCCTGTCTTGTGTGATTGACATTGCTGCCATATGAGTTGGCCTGGCTTATGCTCATTTTATACTTATTACAGCACCTTACATATAACATTAACATATCTTAAGAAGTCTCTTAAGTTATTTATTATTGATACATTCTTCTTTCAAACTTAAGGTTTTATATTATATATACATGTTTACTATAGACATTCTTAGCTCTAAGCCTATATTGCTTACCAAGGGAAGACTTGATTGTTTCAGTGAGTTTTTTAGCTATATTGCTTTGTGCTCCTTGGATTTGGTAATGAAAGACACACACCCCCCCCCCAAGCTTATCTTTTAAATGCCTTTGCTAAGTCAATGACTGGGCACTTCTCATCCTCTACCTGTTACCCTAGGCCCAATTGAGGAAGTGGCCAGTAGCCACTAACCCAAAATCTCACATGACTGGTTGGCCTTATCTCCTGCTGCTCCTGTGTCCCATCCTTCTTCCTGAGTCCTGGCAATTTCCTCTGATCCTCTCTGCGTCCTAGCCTGAACAACTCTAAGTGTCCTACCTTGTGCCCAGCCATTGGCTGTTGGCATCTTTATTGATCAATCAAAAACCAACTGGGGACAAGGACCATTAGCATTTGGACGTGCAGATTGCCTATTGAATCAAAGCATTTGAACCAATCTCCAATACCTCACCTTTTCTGTTCAAATAAACATTTTCGTTTTGGCAAGATGTAAATTCAAAAGGGGAAGCCACATGCATCTTGGCAGTTTTATTTAGGCTGGTGATTTGGCCCTAGTCCAAGAAATGTATATTTGCTTGTGAATTTGGAGTGGGGAAGAAATTTAGAAATATGTTATAAATTTTTTTTTCTGTGTATGAGTGTTTTGCTTGCATGTATGTCTATGAACCACATGCATGTCTTGTGCCAGCAGAGGCCGGAGGAGGTTTTCAGATCCACTGGAACTAGAGACTGTCAAGAGCTGCCATTGTGGGTTCTAAGAATTGAACTCAGGTCCTCTGGAAGAGCAGCTATTGAGCCGTTTATCCAGCCCCAAATAAGGTTTCTAAATGTGTTTTGTTATAATGCTTTTATAAAGCAAACACACTTATCTCATATAGTGAACTTAAACTATCACTCAGCTATGTTCAAAGACAGATTTTTCTTTAATTTTGAATTGTCTTCTTCATGATGTCTTCTTAGTTCAGACAGTATAAATCAGTGCATTGGCTTAAGCAGAGGTAAGTAAAAAAAAGGGTGGTCCTTTTTGCTTCACCAATAACTTTAAAAACAAATTTAATATTCTTGTTAAATTTTAGACTGATGTATGGTGTTCCTGTTTTGAGTGAGAAGCAGAAATATACTGGTGTTATCCAAGCACCAGCAAAGAAATTCCCTGAATCAGAACAGACAAATCAGTGGAAAGCTGACAAAGCAGCTCTGAAGCTCTCAGGAGAAGAAGTGAGCATTACTTTTAACCACTTTATTTATTTATTTATTTATTTATTTATTTATTTATTTATTTATATGCATTGGTGTAAGGGGGTCAGATCTGGCTGTGAGCAGCCACGTGGGTGCTGAGAATTGAACCTGGGTCCTAGAGAAAGAAAAGCTAGTTATCTTAACCACTGAGCTCTCTCTCCAGCCCCTAAACCTTGCTTTTAATGTTGGTTTTCTCCACCTAAGGTGCTCTTAAACATATTGGTATGGGCTCTTTTGGCATTCTTGAACATTATTAAGGACTTCAACATTTGGTAATGTGAACTATGTCTTTGAACACTTACAACTTTAAAATGTAAATCAGAAAATGTTAAGTAATAAAACCACAGGTATTAAATGTGATCGCATAAATGCACTTTTGTAAAATCATGTTTACTTTGGTTTCTGTAACATTGTCTTGCTGTGTGGTCCAGGTTAGGTTGGCACCTATGTGGAGACCCTTCTTTGTTAGTCTCCTGAGTGCTGGGATTACAGCCAACACCACCATGCTTCCTGGGATTATGGTCTCTAAATCCAAATAGAGTGAGAAAACTAGAATTTGCTTTTTAATTTAACTCATTTGACAAACCTCTTTATATATTGAATTCTAAGATACTCTATACTAATATTTTGGTTGTTTGTTTTGGTTAAAATATATTAAAAAAATTCTGGCCTTAAACAGATATATAGCTGGAAAAGAAATTTTTTGGCAATAATCCAATATAATTGTGGGTATTCTTTAGTAACATACCAATATTTAATAACTGATAGTTTTCTGAGAGTTAGTTGTAAGACTCTCACTTTTCCCTGTGCTTATTGCCAAGGTCCTGAAAACTCTGGATCTCACAAACCCAAGAGAACTCTAAAAGTGGAGAGAAGGAGGCACAGTGTTTAGAAATGTTTGGCTACAAAGAATGACACGGGGCTGCATAAGTGCCCGGGGTGTGCCAGTAGGAGTACACACACACACACACACACACACACACACACCACAGCAATATACACCCTAACACATACACACATGCCCCAGTGAAAACATGTTATTTCATTATTTCAGGATGGGCTACAAAACCAAACATTTTTATTTAGAAAGTAATTATTGAATCTGTACAGACACCACAGAAAGACAGTGTGCTTCCACTCCCCACCTTTACCAGGAGAGGTCTAGTGACATTTGTCCTTGCCAGACTGTCTCAAAACATGCCAGCATCCTTGTCAGATTGTTGCTAAGGTGGGCTGAGTATGGAGCTGTATTATGACTTGGATATAAAATGTTTGCTGAAGGCTTATGTTTTGAAGATTTGATTTCCAATGCAAAGTTGAGGTTGTGGGGCTTTGAGCCCCACTGACATAGGGTTCTTCATAAAACCCTGTGGTTGGGATGTCGTAGACTCTGTTGAAGAAAATGGGCTGGGTAGGAAGGATCAGGGAAATAGGACCAGTCTTTGAAGAGCATTGCTCATCTCTGGCTTCTCTCTTTTCTCTGCCTTTCTGCTTCCATGAGACCTTTGCTGTGCCACCTACTTCTAGCCACAGTGGTGAAGGCAGTCAGGTGTGGGTCAAACTCTCTGAGATCAAGAGCCAAAAAGATTACTTTTCAATCTTAATATTTTCAAAGCCGAAAGGTTGCTTTTTTTTCATCCATTTTGCCATAGTGAAAAAAAGTGACGAAAGCAAGCCAAGTTTTTCATCCTGATGGAGTAGTAAGTAGATTTTCTCTTTGTGTTGTCAGTTGAAACCACACGGGGCTGCCATCCCCATCCAATGAGCTACTCCTACAGTGGAGTGTCAGCTAACCAGAAGGTTTAAGTAAGATATGACCTTGATGATAATAGGTTTAAAATATCTAGATTTCAAAAATTAGGAGAAATCTCATACTAAACAGAAAAGGGTGTGGGCTAGAGAGATGACTTAGTGGTTTAAGAGCATGTATTATGCTGCTAGAGAGATGGCTCATCGGTTAAGAGCACTGACTGCTCTTCTGAAGGTCCTGAGTTCAAATCCCAGCAACAACATGGTGGTTTACAACCATCTGTAATAAGATCTGATGCCCCCTTCTGGGGTGTCTGAAGACAGCTGCAGTGTACTTACATATAATAAATAAATAAATCTTTAAGAAAACCAAACAACCTGTGTTCTTAGTGCTCTGCCGTGTAATAAAGCCAAACAAATACAACAACAAATATAACAAATATACACTGAGACTACCAGCCAAAGACTTATCAAGTGGGAAAACTTATAAAACCAGATATTTGCCATTGTTGTTCAAAATCACTGAAGCAAAATAAAATAATTAAAAAAAGAAAAAAAAAAAAGAGCGTGTATTGCTCTTGCATAAGACCTGAGTTCACCCCAGCACCCATGTTGGGAAGTTTAAAACTATGTCCTCTGGCCTCTATGGGCACCTGCACTCATGTGCATATGCCCCTCTCCATATATACACAAATAAAAAGAAGAGTATATTTGAAAAAAAGAAAATAGAAAAGCATTTAATAGGTACTGTCAATGAGATAACAAATGTCAAAATTTTTTGGCAAAAAAATTAAAGCAACCATCACTAAAACGATTCATTGAAAAATTGTGAACATATTTGCAATAAATAATAAAAGACTCAGAAAGGAATTAGAAAGTCTTAGTATAGAAATAGAAGATATTGAGAAGAAACATATTAGTTTCATCCTGAAAAAAATTACTGTAACTGAAATAAAATCTAAAGTGGGTGGCTTGAATCAGAGATGAGTGAACTTTAGGACAGAAGATAAAATTCACTCAGTCTAAACAGCAAAGAGAAAATACATTGAAATATTAATAAGAAGTAATGAAATATTAGTGTTGTGATAATCCAGGACAGTAGAAAGAGGGAGAGATCGTAAGAAGTAATGGTAGAGCACGTAGCAGTTTGACAAAAACCCATGAATCTTCAGATTTAGTAATCTGTGGAAGCACAAATCTACACCAAACCACATGTTAGTAAAACTGAAAACCAAAGACTAGGACAATCCTGAAAGCAACAAGAGAGGAATGGCATTTCATTCATGGAGAAACAATACTTGGAATGGGAATTCTCATAAAAAAACAGTGAGAAGGAAACTTGTGAGTCAAACTCAGCCCTTTAATCCAGAGAAAAAACACTCAAGAATCAAGTGGGATCAAGACTTTCTCAGATGAAAGGAAACCAAGAAAATTCATTGCCACCTGAGTTCGCCATAAATACTAAGAGGAGAACAAAAGAAATCTTAGGATGTCTAGAGTTAAGAACATGGGAAGGAGAAAAGCAGTCACTAC
The DNA here is from genome assembly GCA_019843965.1 of Rhynchomys soricoides. Lineage (NCBI taxonomy): Eukaryota > Metazoa > Chordata > Mammalia > Rodentia > Muridae > Rhynchomys > Rhynchomys soricoides. The sequence goes on along the minus strand of JADRCH010000040.1, from coordinate 15,535,581 downwards.
CTCCGAATCCCCCTCTCCTTGCGTTTCCACAGTAAGTTTTTCAGTTAAATCTGGTCCCATTATAAATGTATATAAAAGAAACACTTAAAATAGTTATGTCATAAATGGGGACATAATTACTTGGACAAATAGGATGAAGACATCAGTAGACATAGGTCATTGTTCTATTATACCCGGGCCAATAAATTAAATCTGTACAAAGAGATATACCTCAAACAATAGAAAGTAAGAGTAGAATTCAAAATATATTCAAATAACTCAAAGGAAAAACAGAAAAGAGAGAAACAAAGGAAACTAGAGAACACAGGAAGAAAGCAGCACCAGTATAAACACGCAATTAAGTGCAGATGCTCTGAAGACACTCAGTGACAGCGAATGCCAGAAAGACTTAAAGGCAAACAACTCTGCTATAAATAATCAACTGTTAAAGAGAATATTTCCTGGGACTTAAAGCCTACCAAACTGATGAAATGCAGCATATTAGAAATTGTGGGGGCCAACCGAAAGATGGCAGACAAGAAAATTTTGTAGGATTAAATATTACAATAGAAAAGAGAAAATTCCAAATCAGTAACTTAAACTCCCAACTCAAGAATCAAGAAAAAGAAGTACAAAGCTGCCCAATGTAGGCAGAAAGGAGTAAAAGGAGCAGAATTCGGTAAAACTAAACACAGAACAGAGCAGCCAGTTCTGTGAATGAATCAGTGAATTAATCTCTAGAGTGGATGAGGAAAGGAAGTGACAAATTCATGATAGTCAAAAGGAAAGTCTCTGTAGACCTTGGAAGAGAGCAAAAGACCACGGCAGGACGGTGGTGTCGTAAGCAACTCTCCATACATAGCTTTGAGATCTCACAAGGAATGAAGCAGTCTCTTTCACAGAATACAACTTATTCAACATGAAAAGCAGAAGATTTGAATAGCCCCATAACTAGTAAGGAAACTGAAAGATTAAGAAACACCCTCCTTCTCCCGCATATTTCCAAGCACATTTATTGGACAGATTTCTACCAAGTATTTAAGAAAGAATTAACACTAATTCTGTAAAGTCTCTTCCACAAAAGAGAAGATGCCAGAACACGTTAAGATTTTTGTTTGGAAGGACAGAGAATTGAAAAATACGTACAAGGAATTATATGACCTTGGGTAAGAGGGCTATTTTAGAGATTTAAAGATGTGTGTGTTAATCTTGTATCTAGACACTTTACTGAAAGTGTTTAACAGCTGTAGAGTTTCTGGTGGAATTTTTAGAGTCATTTATGTATACTATGTTTTTTATTTTTTTTTAACCGAGTGGGGTGACATTTATTTATTTATTCCTTCACTCTCTGTCTTGATAATCTGCCCCCTGTCCAAAGTGGAGAGAGTGGAGTTCCCACCCCAAGTATCCCTTGACCCTGGCACATCAAGACTCTGGAGGGCTAGGCATATCCTTTCCCACTGAGGGCAGACACGTCAGCCCAGTCAGGGGGATAGGATCCACAGAGACAGGCAGCAGCTTTAGTGGAGGACCTGCATGAAAAGTGAGCTGCACATATGTGTGGGGGTCCTAGGTCCAACCCATGTATGCTCTTTGGTTGGTGGTTCAGTCTCTGAGAGCCCCCAAGGGTCCAGGTTTGACTCTGTTGATCTTCCAGTGGAGTTCCTATCCCCTTCAGGGCCCTCAGTCCTTCTCCCAGTTCTTCCATGAGACTCCCCCATGTCTATCCATTGTTTGGCTGTGGGTCTCTGTATTTGTTTCAGTCAGCTGCTAGGTGGAGCCTCTTAGAAGACAGTTATGATAGGCTCTGTCTGCAAGCATAATAGAGTAGCATTAATAGTGTCAGGGATTGGGGTTTGCCCATGAGATGGGTCTAAAGTTGGGCCAGATAATGGGTAGCCATTCTCTCAGTCTCGGTTCCATCTTTGTCCCTGCATTTCTTGTAGACAGGACAAAGTTTGGGTCAAACGTTTTGAGTGGCTTGGTATCCTTATCCCTACACTGGGGGCCCTGCCTGGCTACAGTTCCATTGCCCACTGCTAGGAATCTTAGCTGAAGTCACCCCATGGACTCCTGGGAGCCTCTCCCATCCCAGGACTTTGCCACATCCTAGAGATGCCCCTCACCCTTCCTCCCCCACCATTCATTCTCCTGACCCTCTCTCCTGTCTCCCCCCATACTTGATCCTGAACCCCTTCCCATTCTTTCTCCCATCCAGTTCCCTCCCTCCATCTGCCTCCTATGACTATTTTATTCCTCCTTCTAAGTGAGATTCAAATATCCTCACTTGGACCTTCCTTCTTATTTAACTTCTTTGGGTCTGTGCAGTGTAGCATTGGTACCCTGTATTTTATGGCTAATATCCACTTATAAGTGAGTACGTACCATACATGTCCTCTTGGAACTGGGTTATCTCACTCAGGATGATATTTTCTTATCCTATCCATTTCCCTTAAACAGACCCAAGTCTTTCTTCTCCTATACCTCTGCTAGAAGCCATCAGTTGTAAAGAGCTAATGTCAGCATCCCTATCACACACACTTTTTAAGAGTTCTCTTCAGTGGCTTCCTGTCTAGGCTGTTACTTTGGAGGCTAGGCTATTGGGGCGACAAAGGTTGTCATGAAAGCCTTCCCAGACCCAACTGTGCGCCTGCAGTCATATATATCACAGCAAACATAGTTTCCTTACTCTTCAGAGAGCATGGATCATGGGCCTCCACATGGCTTCTGGTAATGGCACATGACCATGAACATGGTCCTCTGCTGCACTAGAACTGTAGACCCAGACAAAGCCCTCTGAAGCTGTCCTGACCACAGACATCACCATGGCCTCAGGTGGCAGTGTAGGCCCCTCTATCCCTATCCCCCATAAACCTCATTTGTTTACCTGGGTTTCTCTTAATTTCTATATATTCTTTAGCGAAATGGCCACCTTTGGGAAGAGTTTATCCATTTTTAGCAAGCACTTCTGGCTACAGACCTGTGTATCTTACTTGCAGTACACCTAGAAAGACAGAAGGCAATGAGCCCAGACATTTAAATTGGAAAAATTAGACCAGCAATTGTGAAGTCTGCCTTTCTTTACTTAAGAATTCTTTTGGTAGATAGGAAATATTTATTGAATATATGGGATGGTAGAGGCATGTATCTGACTAGAAATACAAATATTCTTATAAAATATCATTGTGACGTTTTCTTTGCCTGGAGTTGGATCTTCATATGTTCATCTATAATTCAGAAAATGTTACTGCCAAGAGTTCGTAGCTAATGCTTTAGTAGTGCTTGAAAATTGACGCTTTGCAATCCTTTCTGCCCATTAATTTTTGATAAAAGCAATTCTTCACAGCAGGGGACATGTATAGTTGGTCCACTTAAATAGTTTCACAAGTCAACAAACTTAAAGAAAATTTCCAATAATATCAAGCTTTCAGAGAGCTCTTATTTCAAAAGTAATGCCAAAGTTTCTTCAATGTCTTTTTTATGAATGCCTAAATAATTTCTTCCATGCAAGCTTTCTAAAAAAATTACTTTTATTTATTGTTTTATTATACCTTTATGAACACAGTATGGGGATTTTTCTCAGGCTCCATACCCTACTGCCTCTATCAGTAATACAGTAGTAGTTGAACAGGTTTCTCCAGAAGAGATGTCCAAGTCCCAACCCTTGGTACTGTGAGTATGCTCTTACGTTACAAGCAAGGGCTTTGAAGGTATAATTAACATTTTAGGGTGCGATTAGATTATTCTGATTATAGGGTGGGCTTTAATCCAACAGTGATGATATGTTTAGAAAAGCAGAGTGCTTCTATCACCATATGAAGCCTCCAGTTCTAAGAATGACTTATATGTAATTAAGTTGTTGACCAGAGGACCCCCAAGGGAATCCCAAACAACCTAGGATATTGCCACGGCTATTGGTTGTTTCCCACCAACTGACAGCAAGGCGGCAACCTTGAAGACACTACTTTTCCAACAGAAAGAAGTTACACTGTTGCCACCCTAGCGCCTTCATCCCTCATGACTGGTGTTGCAGGTATTAGGAGGTTCTCAGTATGCTATCAGAGGACAAAGGTAACACCAACCCAGCTGCAAACCCTTGACCCACAACGGTGAGCTTGTAAAAGGTGCTAGTACATGCTAGTACAAAAGAGGTACCAAGTCGTGGAGTAACCAACCAATATCTGGTTGGATTTCACTCCATGAGATAGATGAGACCTATCCCTGACACTGCTCAGTCACCAAGAACCCAAGACTAGATAGGTCACGGAAATAGGGGAAAACCAAGTGTTGCTGAGGGAATGGAGGAATAAAATGATTCCCGATGCCATTCTGCTATACTCAGGTTAGAAGCCACAGCTGGACAATGTGCTGAGAGCTCTGAGAGACCTTGGAACACTTGTTCCTGAATCATCATCAAATCCCACCTCTCAGGGCGCAGGGATCTCGAGGAAGAGGGAGAAAAAATGTAAGAGTCAGAGGACACCAAGAAAAAACAGGCCTTCTAAACACAGGAGGACTCGACATACAAGGAGCTCACAGAGACTGTGTCAGCATGGGTAGGTTCTGCACAGGTTTACGCCAGATGGGCTCCCAGTGCTGAGAGGCAAAGTGGATACAAGTCCCCATCTGTAACCCAGAAGCTATCTCCAATTGATACCCTCTTGGGAAGGAAAAATTAGTTAGTTCCCACAGAGTCTCATTGAGTGTACACACCACTCTTAGGGCAGGCCCCATGCCCAGAAGTAGGTGGCCAACACAAAACAAGCTCAGTGGTGTTTTTGAAGTATCATTGTCTCATAGTCCTTTATCTGGGCATTTTCTTTTACCTTTCAGGTCTTTTGCTCATGTGTGGTTTTCAGTTTAGTGTTTTATGGGATTTCTGTCTATGTGAATATGAGTGTCTCTGAGTCTGTTTTTGTGGGTTTTTTTCCCTGTCTCTGTCTCTCTCTTCAGTTTGCTTTGTCTGTTTTCTCCTATTCTGGTTTGTTTGTTTGCTTGTTTTTTTTTTTTATTGTATCTTAGTTTATTTTATTACTATATTTTTTTAGACAACCGTGTTTTCTAATAAGAGAGCAAGAAAGGGTATGGACTTGGGTGGGTGTGAAATGGGAATGGGGGAGGATCTCGGAGGAGTTGAGGAAGGGGAGCCATGATCAGAATATCATATGTTAAAATGTATTTTCAATAAAAGAAAAATAGAAAAAAATAAAGAAAAGCATAATGCTATGTGAACTCAGAGTGCCCAGGGACAAAGGTCATGTGGCGATAAAGGGTGAGGTGGAGAAGTGGTAGAGAAATGCACACTTCACTATTTGCCTCTAGCAGCTAGTGGGAGACCAGGAGGAGCTCTTCTCCTGAGTCGGCAGAGGAAGCATGTGACTCTATTCTGGGGCAGAGAAAGCATGCCTTTCTCTTTATTTAGACTAGCAGGAGATGGTCAGTATGGCAGCCCAGGGACTCTGCGTCAGGTGGAAAGTTTCTCACTAAGCTTCATGCTCTCTTCAGAGTTCCCTGGCTTTACACATCACTCACTAATAGCACTTCTGTGTCTCGAGATTCTATTTGGACACACACATTTTTCATCCAAATCACAACAGTTTTTCAGACTTTCCTCATTTCAGTGATTGAAAACTTTAGGGATTAATGTTCAAGTATTTTGTAAACCAATCCCAGTTGAGAGTTGGCTGGTGCTTGGTTTGATTGATTTATGAGTCTTCAGGAGGAAGAGATCTGGAAGAGAAAGTCTCTCACCACATCTCTTGCAGGGCATAAGCTGTCAACAGGACTTTCCAGCATTCTGTCGACCTTGGTCACCCAGTGAGGCAGTGCTGGGACTTCCACCTTATGTACCCCTTTCCTGTCTGTGTTATCCTCTTTAAAAGAAATCACTGTGTATGATCATATTTAAAAAGTAGGGGGTTTTGTTCTATTTCTTTGAGATTAGAATATTTACAAAAGTTAGAGTTCTGTGTAGGAAAATTGCTCTGTTCATTCATGCATGCATGCATGCATTCATTCATTCATGCCTTCATCTATTAAAATAAGCATTACTGATAGATAGTATATTACACTTTATAATCCAGTGCAACTTTATTACTCCCATTACCATTGCAAAAATGGTTTGCTTCTATTTTTTTTTTAATGGCACTGTAATTTTTTACAGTATGAAATGTTCCAGACTTATCGTACACATTTTCTGGTTTGTTTGTGCGATGCATCCACTTATGTGATTAGAAACCAAGCTCTGTGCAGCTTGCTTGCTTGTACTATGGAGGTACTCGTCCTTCTAGGCCTTGCCAACCAACAAAGCAAGTATATACGCGTCTGCGTCTCCAGTGGCACAGTAGCACACGTGAACTCACAAGACCCATGCAAGTGTAAGCTAGACAGAATCCCAGCGTGGATGTAGGGAGGTGAGCGGCACCAGCTGAGGAGCCATGAGCATTTGAGAGCAGCTGGGAGAAGGAAGTCAGTGTTCTTTAATGATGTGACCTCTGATTGGCTGACCAATCCCATGAATGGCATATCCCGCTCCCAAGAGTGGTAGGCCAATACAAACTGAACTTGATGTGGAGAAGAAGGAGAAGGAGAAGGAGAAGAAGAAGGAGAAGGAGAAGGAGAAGGAGAAGGAGAAGGAGAAGGAGAAGGAGGGGGAGGAGGAGGAGGATGGGAGGGGAAGGGGGAGGAAGAAGAAACCCCAGTGTTTAGGTAGGTAGGGCAGTGAGGGTAGAAAGGGTAGATATAGGCATAGTGGGAGTGGATATGATCAAAATATGCTTATGGAATTCATAAAGATTAATAAAAAGAATTTTTATAAACCATGTGTGTCTGTGTATACTAACTCATATAAATATGTTTATCTGTAAATGTTGCTATATGTAAGCATCTGTGTCTATACCAGACTAAATGTGAGTTCATAATCCACTGTGAGAAGGAACATTCTAGCTACCCCTCGGTTATCTTTAAACTGTCACTCCAACAGTGGCACACGGACTCCTGCCATCCTCCACCCTTGTATTCAGTAGTCCAGTATGTGTGGATGGAACTGTTAGACTTGCTAGTTCGTACTCCTGTGGGTGCACCATCAGCTAAAGCCCAGTGCCATAGGGACTGACCCTGTTCCTTTTAGCTTTACATTCTCCACTGCTTCCAGTCACTGAGCTCAGCATCCCTCCTAGAATATGAGGTTGTCCTGCATATTCACAACACAGTTAGAATGTGGTGTTGTTTTGCATGCCACCCTGGACCTCTCTTAACTCCCTGAATGTCTTCTAAAGCTTTGCATTGTGCTAAACATCAACCTTTGTTCTTCAGATGTTTCCACAATTCCGGGAAGCATCCCCATTAGTTTTACTTTCTAAAACCAATCCCTCTTTAGTTTATGACTTTATAACTTAATAACTTGATATATTGTCCTAAGTAATCTCTCTCTATGTATGCTCTAGTACATTTACATAAATAACATTTGCATGAATTTTTCTGAAACTGTTATTTTCAGTACTGTTTGTCAGTCCCATCTATGGGTTGTAATTGCTGTATCTGAATAGCTTTATAACAATGTTTATTTATCTTGGTTCTCTCCTAAGAAACCCTTAAACTGGACTTTATTTTCTAATTTAGTATGCTCTGTGAATGGCCTATACATATTTCCCCATGCACATATGTAAGAACTTGGTTAGAACACATTGCGAGAAGTGACATTTCTGAAACAGGTGGCCCGTGTACCTCCTGTTTCCCCGATCAGTTTGCCTCCAGTGTGGCGCCCTAGTCCTTCATGTTGCAAAGTCACTCACCACTGCTGGCTTTATTTGTTGTCCTTTAAGCTGACAGCTTGCAGAGACATCTTCCCTTGACAGTCAGAGGCTGTGTAACAAATCAAGCCATTTTCTCAACTAGAAACAATGTGGCAGGAATTTGGGTTCTTGGTTTTAGAGGATATTTGTTACAATTTGTCAAAAAAATTTTTTTTTAATAATATTTTCAAAGGTGTCTGCCTATCCTGGAACTTCAAAGATGTTTTGGAATCTTACTGCACCCAAATTCGCTATTCCAGAATCAACCATGAGAAAAGCTTTATATCCAAAATATGAGGTAATGAATGTGTTTTCTGTACTGTAATTTTTGCTGTAATTTAATAACAAACTTGTATAATTGCTTCTGATATAAAATTGGTTAGACAATTGTTATTATAACTTGTCAAGCAATTATTGCCACGGTCAGGATTGGTTGGATGATACCCTAGAGATGATTTATATCTGTAAATATGAATGTATCCATATGTTTTATAAAATTCTGGCATATATATGTATGTATATATCCTATAACTATGATTTATGTACTTCATTAAATTATATACTTACTGTAGCTAGACAAGAATAACCTGCTTTCTTTTTGAAAGAGTATTTTATTTGAAGATTTAAATTATAAAGTCAAGCAGATTATGTAAAGGATCTCAGGTATTTTCATTTACTTTTTTGGTACATGAAGACAATGATCATTTATTGTCAAATTTTAGATAATAATTAAGAATCCATATTAAATTTGCTGGCAGTGATATGTGTCTTGTTGATATGTGCCCCACAGTTAAGACTTTATAGTTCTGGAAAAGCAGATGGATCGACTTTTACACTTTGTTGGAAAAGCAAACTTTATTTCAAACCAGTCTAGAAGAGTAGCCAGACTGGTAGAAGACAGCACATGGCCACATGGCCAGTTGGCACAGAATGGTGTGGGAATTCCTCCAGGTCCTGCTCATCACCAAGCACCTGCTGCAATTTCCCCTCAGGTTGAAACTAAAACGTTGCCTTGCCCGGTGTCAACGATGTCTTGGTTTTTCAGGCATACTCATTTTGCGGAAGAAGATAGTTGATTCTTTTTTGAAGCTCTGTAGAATTCTGACCTAAATCCATCTGTCCCTGGGATTTTGATACTTGGGCCATTTTTTTTTTAAAAAAAAGACTTATTATTATTCTATGTAAGTACACTGTAGCTGTCTTTAGACACTTTTTCTTCTTGCTCTGGCCCCAACAGCTGTGATCCATCATGTGGTTGCTGGGATTTGAACTCACTACCTTCGGAAAAGCAGCCAGCACTTTTAACCACTGAGCCATCTCTCCAACCTGACTTGGGCCATTTTTAGTCATGGTTTTATCTCAAAATAACATTTTTGGGTATGCCAAGGCCATTGCACATATGAAGTTACAGAATCTGTGACTACATGCTCAAGACTTACCCAAGATCTAATCAGCCAAAACCCCAGCATAGAAAATGGAAGGGCTATGAAGCCCCACCCTTCCACCCGAATTGCTATAGGTAACTGATGGAGTGAGAGTCAGGTTCTCTATGGATATTTTTCCAAAAAGGCTACCTGTGCTCCAGGTGGATCTTCACGCATGTTCAAACAGGCAGCACCAAATGAAATCAGTGGATTTTTAAAACAAAGCACAACAAAGTGGTGGCTGCGGTGGGGTGGGGGGGAGCAAGGAGGGAGTAATGGAGCGAGGGATTGAGGGTATATTTGATTAAAACACATTTGTATGCATGCATGGAGTGTGCATTGGGCAGCAGCTCTGCATACCCCAAAGCAGGAAGAAAGGGATTAATATGCTGAGCCAATCAAAGGTGGCCTGCTGCCAAATGGAATGTATCCTGGCTTTCTGAAAAATGATTAGCATGTTTAAATGTCAGGTAGGACACAGTGCAGGTGTCAGTGGCCAGCACGACATGCTCTACTGACTGCTCTAACAGCTTTGTTTTCCTATAGGGTTTGGCATGTGTGCCCACTCACCTGGTGGACAAAATGGCAGTCATGACCAAGATGGCTTTCATCACACCGAGTGGGGGCCTGCGAGAATTGTCTCCTCAGTCAATTTTGTTGCCAGTTATTTTCGTTCACATATTTCAAAGGAAAATACTAGAGTTGATACAGATAGGAGGAATCTTCTTGGAATTTTGAAAGAATTCATTGTTTCTTCAGAAATGAATGATTTGGGAAAGTTTCTGATGGTTTAAATGTCCTCTTTACTAATTGAGTTCGTTATACCTCGTAGTTATTTATACCAAAATTGAGTCAGCGGTTAACTCATTACGGAAGCCATGTGTTTTATGAGACACATGTTATATGTGTAGAGTTGACCGAGTTTTTCTGTCAGTTTTAAGCTCTGTCTGTAATGTTGCGTTTCCTTCCCATTTCTTACAATTTTTATATCTATAATAGGATTTTTAGAAAACAATTTAACTTTCTTGTTTCCTTTCTTTGTTTTCGGTTGTAAACTTTACCCATTATCAAACTACTGTACTTGCACCAGTAAAGGACAACCACTGCTAGTACATTTTTAGTAAGATTTATGATATTCGGTATCCAAGCTATGTATTATGGCCTGCCAGCAGGAAAAGAGTTCAATATATCTGCCTTGATTAAAAATATTTTGGATTAGTCATTGTATCATTGTGATATTGTGAAAATTTACTTTTCTATTTTGATTTTTTTTACTTTACCACTTATTACCGAATGTTTGTATTCTGTTTAGTGTCTTCTACTGAAATTTAATTATGTTCTTTTTGTTTTAAAGTAATACAAATATAACTTATGACTTTTGTATAAAGCTTTGAGTTTATCGCACCAATTCTTCCTTAGTGTCTTTGTTTATTTTTGAGATTGTGCTTTTTTTTGATGGGGGATAGTTTTCATTTTCTTTTGCGTATGCCATTTTTGGTGGGAAGGGGTTTTAAAAGCTTAAAAAATTATTAATACTGTTTTCTTTAATGTTTATTCTTAATGCTTAATAACATACAGTACATTCTTTAGGCTACATGTGTTTTGAAATTGGTTGCTATTTGTATTGTGGTTTATTGAATATTCCAGCATTTGTTGACTAAGCCAGTGGCATTGTTTGTAGGTTCCTTGTTAACACTGAGCCAGACTAAGCAGAACATAGGTTGTGGAATCAGAGTCTGGGGATTTGAATCCTTGCATGCTCCTGAAACCCATTGTTCTTGTATGTAAAATAAGTTTTGAGGATTTACTGAGGCATCATACTGTGCAGATAAACTGAAGAACCCAGTTGGCAATAGACTTAGTTATTATATTGTGATATGACTTCTTTTCTATGTGGTTCAGTATCTATTTCTTTCATTTGACCTAATGAAGACTTATTAATTAAAGGTTTTCAGGGTACATGAGTTTGGTTCATGCTTTTCATAGGTTACTAACAATTTTTAGTTCATGTGGAATGAAAATTCTATGTTTATTAAAAACTTGCCATTTATGAATTTTAATTCTGTTAATTTTAAAAGACTCAATCTGACCTAGTTAATATTTAAATTCTATAATATGTAGAATTTTTATGTTGTTTTGTGTGTCCAGGCATGTTTTCATTTTAATCTTTAGTTATTTTTCTCAGTTTATGATTGCTTGGCAGCACACATTTAAGCATCACAGTCCTGGGAAGGTAGAGTAGGAAAGGGTCTTCACTTCACAGTAGTCAGGAGGCAGAGGGGGAAGAAGGAGCTGGGCGGGCATACACTTCAAGAGCAGCAGCTCTCATTCCTTCCCAGCGCTGGCCACTTGACCATATTAGACGGTACTTCATAGTGCTCCCAATGCCTCCCAAGCAGTACCAGCAGCTGGAGACAAGGGTTGAGCCTAGGAGGCTGGAGGTGAGGAATATCCCATATTCAAACTGCAATGGCAGGTTCCCATTCAATGTGCAAAACATCTCCAGCTTCAGCAATATCACTGGAGAAAAGCAGGAGGATTTTCCTGTGGGGCATCACATAAACAATACTATATTTGCTTTGCAAGGTGCCTTAGTTTGGGAAATATTTTGACAGTTTCTGAGGTTTCAGTATATAAGCCATGCTATGTTTTTGTTGTTGTCTGTTTCTTGTTTGTTTTTTTACAGTAAACAACCACTGGCTGCTAACAGGTTCTACTGTTTTGACATAAAATATAGTGTGAAAGTTCTTGTCTTTGTTTTATTAAAAGTGTTCCATTAAATATATAATACTTGGCATTCCTATATATTTTGAATACCTTATATAAGCATGGGGCAAAACAGTCCCAAAAGTTCTGTTTTATATCAGGGAGTTAGTCTTTGAAGAATAGTAATGTCCAAGTGTCTTTCTGCTATGACTAGTAATTGTTTTGCTGCAGCTATTTTGTAAAAATACACTGACCTGGCTAGTGTTAAGTCACCTTGACATAAGCTAAAGTCATCTGAGAGATAGGAATTTCAATTGTTAAAATTCCTCCAGAAGAAACAGCTATAAGCAGACACACCTGTACAGCATTTTCTTAATTAGTGATTGATGGGGGAGGGCTCAGTCTATTGTGGATGGCGCCATCCTTGGGCTGGTGCTCCTGAGTCCTATAAGAAAGCAGGCTGAGCAAGCCATGGGGAGCAAGCCAGTAAGCAGCACCCCTCCATGGCTTCTGCATCAGTTCCTGCCTCCAGGTTCCTGCCTCCTGATGAACAGTGAAGTGTCAGTGTGAGTGGAATCAACCCTTTTCTCCCCAAGTTGAGTTTTGTTAACATGTTTCACAATAGCTATAGAAACCCTAAGGCATACAGTATAAAAGGATGATCAAAATCCAATGGTTCTGATTTCTAAATCACCTTAGTTTACCCCGTTTTAATGACAATAGCATTAATACTTGTAAAAACTGATTTTTAAATTTCAGTATATTTCAACCATAAAGTTAGAACCTCATCAGATAAATAAAGAACAGCATGGTTCAGCTAATCATGAAACTGTCAACTTGTCAAATTTATGTCTCCTTGTTGGGTTTGAATACCAAAATCACTGACTATAAGACAGAGAAGTAACATATTTAGTGAGCAAAATATAAAAGGGCCTTATAAGGCCCTTCCGCCTTATAAGAACACAAGCACATCGCACCTTATTGGGTGATAGAATCCAAAGCTTAAGTCATTTAAGAAAAATGAAAATGAAGTCACTCAGTTAAGAGTACGGTTTGGTTATGTGTCTTGCTAATAATTCTGGTGTTGATGTGAAAAGTACTAATAGTACTAATAATGAGAATATAATGTCATTGATAACTCCTAAGATTTCCCATTGAAGAAATCACACGCATGTTTCATTTGATTAAAGGCAGGAGCTGTATTGTGGATTTTGTATTACTAAGAAGTCTCTAGTTAGACTTTCATGCATCATTGGAAGTAATTTCTTTTATGGCAGGTCTTTTATTTATTTTGCTAACAACATTGTTCAATGAAATAGCAGTGACAATAAACATTGAAAATATTTCGTAAAATTATTTAATATAATTTAATTATTTTTTTAAAACCACAGAGTGTTCAGACAAGCAGACTCTTAACTGAGAAATTATCTGAAACCAAGAGTGAGATTATTTTAGATATCTACACCAAAAGAAGTTTTAAGGTACTTACGACTTTTACTCTGATTTAAGTTGATTGCTATATCTTCCTTTGGCTCAGAAATTGTTTCTAGTTATTACAGAAATCATTTCTACAATGCACGCACATGACCATTTTGGCTCAAACGGGAGCTGTTTTTAGCTGCGGAGCAGAGTGAAAGTGTCTGAGCAAATGGTGATTGAGTGTGCTCCTGTGATTTCGGTGCCCTGGCTTAGTTAGTCACAGGTACTTCTTAAGCCATAAACACGACTGGAGAGAGGTATGCAGTTATATTATGAATATAGTTATTAATCATATTAGTGGCTTATTAATGTCCTGAAATTTAAAGACAATAACTAAAAAAGTTTTCTTTTTATACAAGCTGAAGGGCCTTCAGCTTGGTACTCTACCTTGATACCTTGGGCTGCTGAATGCCGTATAGCACCGAGACTCACTGTCGTGAGCCAAGTCCTACCCCCTTTCTAGTTGGCTATCTAGGCTGACTGTATTTCTGCCTCATCCTCCATATTTCCAGGAAGCACGTTTGGCCTCTAGTCATGATCCCCAATCAGCGTTTTGCTATCTCTTTGCCGCCATTTATTGGCTACTTGTCCTGATCTTTTCATTCCTCACTGGCCTGGGGTGTCATTGCCCATAGCACAGCTATCTCTGCAACACCTAGAACAGGGCTTGTCCTTTAAGAAGAACTAAGCCACCCAATTGCACTCCTTCTGGGTTGGGAAGCCATTTTTGTTTTCTAGGCTGCAGCAATGGCACCTCACGTACCTTCCTGTCATCCTGTCTCGTGTTTAGTAGCTGCTGCTTTATCCCCATTCTGCTGTAGTTGGAGGACATAGAAATGATTATGTCACTGATATCTGAGGAAAGAGTAGCTCCACCTGCCACATCAGTATATCCAGAGTGCTTAGCGAAGCCTTGCAACCTGGTCTCAAGCATGTACTGCCCATGTGCTTCTACATCCATCTGATGTCCTTGTTTGTATAACCCACTCTCTGCTCCCACTACAGTGTTTGTGAACTGAAAGTGCTGGCACATTTCTCTGTGTTTGATGGAGACTGTTGGCATGGCCTGGGATGTTCTTAGCATCTTTGTAACCCATGGGGATACCTCTGCCCTTACCCAGCAGTTGTGCTGTATCCAGGTTCTTGCCTATCCGGAACGGACCTCTCCCTGTTCTCTTTGTACTCATATACTCTGTTTACAATAATCGACACTTGTTTTGGGTTAAAGATACTGCTTTTTACTTGTTTAGGAACATCAAACATACTTGCTTTCTACTCTACCGTGACAGTGCTTTCTTACTCTAAATGTACTAGTACCCATCTTGGTGGCATTATAGAAGGTGGTGATGCTTATATGGTTGCATCCCTGAAGTGAAAGGTTGAGGTTTCTTCTGATTGAAGGGGAACTGTCCATCAAGCACAAGGCCTGCAGAATATTAATCCAGACAAAATATCCATATGGAGTGGGGGCAGACTGGTGAGATTCTACTCCCAACTGACATGTAATTGGCAATTTATGACTGCCGTGGGAGGGAGAGTCGGAGTCAGTTTTCTTTGGGGCTGTAGGACATCAGAGTCTACCTGTGTTTCAGTAGCTAGCTCCAAACTGTGCACATATGGACTGCCCTAAGCCGACTCAGTGGATTTCAAAGACTAGAGCCCATGAAGATGGGAAGGAAAAGTCGTCGAAGACATAGGGGAAGAATTGCAGGGAAGGGAATTAGGGGTTGCATTAGACCAAAACATGTTATATGCACGTATAAAATTCTGAAACATTAGCAAAGGTAGGAAAGGGGGACTGTTTAGGGGTACATTTCTCTCTCAGCTCTGTGTAATGTACCCCCATGTGTCAGTGCCCCCCTTAGAACATTCACAGATCAGTTTCATTTACACCAGCAAGGAGGCTTTGCCCCAGATTACCTTCACACCACAGGTTCTTAAATTTGAAACAGTTTTCATTTCTATAAACTAGACTGAATGAAGCAGCAGACCTTAAGTCCTGCTCTTCTCTATTAAGGAAATGACTTAATAAGTGAGAAAGTATATTTTAATTTCTGCTTGTACTTTTCATTCATTTGCAAGAATCATCATCACTCAACTGTCACATGAGTTTAGTTTGCGGAACGGTAGCTATGGTTAATGTATTTTTTCCTTGATTATTTTATAGACTTTAATAATAAAAAAGTCTGTATCATATGAGAATATCCAAAAATATTCCAGTGCACCATATACAGGATTAAAGGTATCGTAAATTCTTTTGGTTATTATATCTCAAAAATGTTTGTATTTATAGCAACAAAAATCAAGCTTTCCCCCCCAAAGTTTGAAAAGATATGTTGTTTCTTATTATTGCACTTTGAGTTAGTTGTAGTCTCATGAGATGGGAAGTATAAAAAATAATGCAGGACTATGATCTCTATGGGTGCATTTTAAATACATAAATAGCTTTTGTGAAATTCTTTTTCTTTTTTTTTCTTTTTTGATTAAGTATTGTTTAATTGTATTGAAGCACCTGTTGGCTTTCACCAACAAAGAGGGCAACACAGTTGTTCTTTGGTGTCCTGCTATGGTAGGTAGACTTGATTCAGACCTGATACTGGTGTTGATAACCAACCAATTCTTTTTTCTTTTCTTTTTTAAAAAAATTGTGTATAAAATTTTATCTATTAATCTTAGTTCTAGGAATTTATGTTGACAGAAATATGTATGTACTGTGGGATATCTATCACAGTATTATATACAATGGTGAATTATGGGAAACATGCCAAAATTACATACAGAATTAATAAATTATGAAATTACTTGTAGACATTTCAATAATAATTAAAATGCTATATTTTAGGTTAAAACTTTAAGCCAATATTATCATGATCTTATACTTTCACATTATAAATATGATTAAAATAAATTAAATCACTTTGTAAAAACATTATGCAATTGGAAATTATTTCTGAAAGATCAACTCTTACAGTTTTATAGGCCATTCCCTTTTTTCCTCCTTTGAAATGACAAAAGAAAGTTGACTTGTGAAATTCTTACTTATGGATTTTAATAAAAACCAACTAGCACAAAATCTAACAAGGGAAGTGAAATATCTTTGCAGTGAAAACTATAAAACACGGGAAGAACACTTTGTAGACACTAGAAGGTAGAAACACCTCCCATGTTCATGGTTGGGCAAGCTATTGTTATCAGTATGGCCATCTTACCAAAGTTATCTATAAGTTCATTACAAAATTCTGGTGAAGTCCTTCAAAGAAATCAAAAATAGCCCTGTACAAACACAAAGATTAACGAGCCAGTTCAGCTCGAAGCACAAAATGCCGCGCTAGAGATACTGTAGGACCTGCTTTAAAATGATACCACTGTCATGATAATAAATTAATATACAGAGCATAGAAAGAGTTCTAAGTATTAAAATAAACAAACAAACAATAAACCAAACCAAACCAAGCAAGCAAGCAAGCAAGTGAACAAAAACCAAAAAGAAAGAAAGACGACTCCAATCACTAAATGGACAATGAACTAAACCTTTGTCAAGATTTGAAGTCCAAATGATTGATAAATACATGGGAAAGTGTCAACATTCTTAGCCATCAGGTAAGTACAAATCAAAACTACCTCCATAGTTTATCTCATCCTAGTTAGGGCAGCCATTACTGAGAAAACAAATGACAGCAGATGCTGGTGAGGGTGTGGGCAAAAGCAATCTGTTTGCACTACTAGTGGGGATGTAAATTAGTGTAGCCACTGTGGGAAACCATGTGGAGGTTTGTCAGGAAACTAAAAATAGAGCTATGATCCAGACTAACTGCTCCCGTGTACACTCCTGAGTGAATCAAAATCAGTATGCAACAAACATACCTGCATATCCATGTTTGTTGGAGCTCTGTTCCCAACAGACAAGTTACCATCAGGGTAGAGGCCAACCGTGGTATTCAGTCATTAAGAAGGGCAAAATAGTTTCACATGAGGGGAAATGGATGTAGCCTGGAGGCCATCATATGATGCAAAAGAGGTCAGATGGGGAAAGACACAGATGGCATTTTCTATCTAGATCTATTTTGTTAAAAATCATAGAAGGAGAAGGGACACTATTTGGAAAAAGGAAGGGCATTAGGGCGAAGGGATGAGAAAAGGGATGAATGTGGTCAAAGTACACTACACACATGCCTGAGAGTGTCCTGATGAGAAATGTTATTTCCTACAGTTCATGCACACTGGTGACAACGTTAAGAGAGTATCATTTAATGTTTACTCAACCAAGCCAAACCACATTAATTGAGGCTGTGATTGTATTAATTTTAATATATATAATATATATATTAATATTATATATATATATATATATTTCCACCTCTGTTTTCTTATTAAGAGATCAAAGTCTACAGCTGAGTTGAGGAGAGAAGGGACCCCACCACCATTTATAATGAAGGATGACATAGACAGCAACTTGGAGCTGCTGATGTACCAGAAGAAGAAGGAGATGGAGCGCCAGCTTGCTAAGCAGAGGGCGTTGCTCGGCCTCTCCCTAAAAGGCAGTCTGGAAACCTTTCAGGAGTCAGAAAGCATGAAATGCCTGTCCGTTTCTCTCATTGAAGCATCAAGAAAAGCTGGCATTAGCTACATTGTATTTCCTAGTAAAAAGAAGAAACTACTGAAGAAAGGGTGGAAGTTCCCGAAGACTGCACAAGTGTATGAACAGCTCTCCAGGCCTCCGAAAAAAATTGAAAGGTTCTGTTCAAGGTTTTTATGGCTTGAAGGGGGTATTATATTATCATTTAGGGACTTAATTTTATGATTTGACCCAGGATAGCTACTGCTTATTCTTCATGGGAAATATGCCAGCTAGAAAGTAAGCTCCAATTTTAAAATATGTAGGTGTTTCATCGTACAAATATATGGATTATTTAACTTCCTGTTTTAAGACTGAATCCATTTTTTATGTCTCTCCGTTTAAAGAAAAAATGTTAACAGTGTATTTGCTAAACTGACTTGATGCACAGATCCAACCTTTGTTCTAAACCAATACCTTCTACTCAAAAATCAAAAGCGGCTGCTGATATTTAACTGTTTAAAGATCTTTGTCGGGTTGTGTAATAAATACAGTAAACGTAAACATTTTGTGTGCTGTGAGCCTATCTCCAAGGGTCAACACACAAAAACAGTTATGTTTTTACCTCAATTGGTGCTAATAGTAGCTGACCTATTTTCACAACGTGGAGGGCCCGAAATTGAAGGAACAGAAAGGCCTGGAGTGTGCATGCTTACTGTTGAAGACACAGACGCTGCTTGTAACCAAGGCATCTGTGGAAGTTTCCAGAAAGCCTGGGGATAATTTTTTTTTTTTCTCTAGACATTCTCAGAATATAGAGTCTGATACGTATGCCTAATTGAAATGTAGGGACTTTCCTGGTGATAAGGGGGTAGACACGCTGGTTCCTTGGAGTGGCTGGTGACACTATCGTAGGAGTTTGGAATGTAAAACTTTGTAGGTGACAGCAGGGACAGAGGGCAGCTATAGTGCAGGAGTATCACCCAGACTCAAGGTGTGTGCTGGTCTCAGCGGCTCCAGTGTATCAGCAGGCTTTTCCTTCTGCTCATCTTCAGGTGGTTTCCAATAGATTTCTCTGAGTTGAAAAATCCCTTAGGGAGCAATCAGACACTTATCCACCACACCAAACACATAATCCATTACAGAGGTAGAACTAGAAAATAAATTATCTGTATATTCTTTTCTCATGACTCATGTCTATTACCCGCAGTCTTTCCTCATTCCTTAACCTTTAGCCTCTCTACATGTTGTACTTATGAAATGTAATGTACATACACATATACTCACACACGCGTGCGCGCGCGCACACACACAAATACTATTGAGCTTTAAAGAAAAATGAAATCGCAAAATTTTCAGGCAAATGGATGGATTTAGAATGTGTAATATTCAGCATAGTCAGACACTCTAAGGAAGACCGAACAAGCATGTGCTCCTGTGTACGTGGAATCTAGCCAGCTTTCACAGTTTGGGGAAATAAGTTTGCCTCTTTTAATAACCTACCTTAAGATGTGCATCTGCTACGACATTCACAGTAGGAAGTGTAGGAGGGGCGTTGTGCACTGGCCCTCCAGAGACCACTGTATCCTGGATGGTGTGTTCTACTTCCCTTTGAAGCCTCCAACTGGTTATGTATCGATGTAGATAGGAAGTAATTGTTAGCTCAAACCGAGTGATGGCACACCTTGAAGAAAACTTCATTTCTAAGTTTAGGACTTTTTAAAAATTAATTTTGGTGACTCAGAAATATTCTCCTTGCTCTTTTACACCCAGCTTTTCTCTTGCTGAGTGACAGCCATTCTTGGCTGACTCCCTTGGTGATTTGAGATGGACGCCATGCACTTTCACCTATCAAGGCAGATCTGGATGCTAGAACGTTGTTCCTGCAGAAGGTCATTTAGAGTCTCAGGCTCACGCGTTACCTTTCAGTCCCCTCTGGACAGGCTGTCCCTACTGTCTCCCAGCCTCAGCTGGGCTCTGGCAGAGTGCCATATACCTGCAACAACAGCACAGCCATTGCTCCTTTAGAAGGTGTCCTCAGCTCTGAGCCCTGAGTTGTGAGACCTGCTGGTGAGGAACGAGGGAACCCCCGTCGATGTCTTTGCTCCTCTGGTGCCGTTCAGCATTTCCTTATTCTGTTTCCCCAAGAGCTGGAGGCAGTTCAGTTCCAGGAACAAGGATGTGTCAGCCATCTTCCCATCGCCTTCTAACTGCCATGCCCTTGGTGACCAGGCCAAGCCACTTGATTTCTTAGGCTGCTTCCTCATCTGGGAGATGAGCTTATCCATACGACAGCTGAGGTTATTTCCAGCTCAGAAGTCTCGTAAGGGAGTCAGTAAAATCAACATTACCCTTGTACAAATGGAATATCTTGAGCAACATATTTAAGCTCTTTAAGACTTCCCTGTTCCCTCCACCAGCGCCACATCTCACCTCAAGATAATTATGTGTACACGTATTCCGCCCTGTGAACCTGGCCTCCCACCATGGCAGGAGAGCCAGCAGCTTAATTTACAGTCTTGTTCCTTCAACTGAGAAACCGCGAACCACACTCCTGGCTGTGAAAATGTGGATCTAGACTTTCTGATCATGCTTTCTCTTTTTCCTTTTTTTCTCTTTTAATTTGGGCTATTTAATTTCAATGATCCGAGACTATAGTTTTTCCTTGTAAAAGTTCACCCATTATCTGTGTTTGCTTTATACATTCCTCTAGAAACTTGTCTAACAGGTCCCAGTTCCTGTTAAGATATAATAATTATTTTATCAGCTAGTAAGATAATACATCCTCACTGTAAAAAAAAACACACACACACAAACAAACTAGAAAATATTGCAGGCTTGTCATTAAGTCACAGTTAGCATAGTTTCGAATGTGTACATGGGAACACATTCAAACAAACCTGTGGGAACAGATTATCCTTTATACATATGCATGCATGTTAAATGTGTGCTTGCATATTGTATAGAGAACATGAGACTATATCCAGTAAGTTCTGGCACTGATTATTTTTGAGCTGTAGTTAGTTGGTGGGGATGGGCTAAGAAGAGACTCCTCAGAAGTTTACTTTATGCCGTCTAAATGCTTGATTTTAAAAAACAATATATACTGGGTATATATTTATGGTTAAAAGTAACTTTTTGACTTTCTTTTTAAAAAGGCTTATGGTGGAAATCAATGGAAAGCAGGGATTCTCCAAATAAACTTCCATTCACTATAAGTATCTTACAGAACAGACTAAGGGGCTCCGCAACTGAATATGTAACTGTGCTCTTTCCCAGATTTACAGGGCCATAAACAAAATATACATACTGTAAATGAAACATACGTGCATTTTAATTTCAAGTATTTAGTTCATAAATGGATCTTAAAACTGAGAGTCACCTCTGCCTTAAAGCTAGAAGGGACTGAAATTGAAGTAAGAAGTGAGCAGGTTGTAAAGGAAATGATTACTTGAACTCAGCAGTTCATTTCTTTAGAGTATCGAGCACCTTCTGTACACCAGATACTATTCTGGAGAGCAAACCTCGAATGAGGACAGTGAAGAATGCTCTTCAATCTCCTGCCCTCACTGAGCCTATATTCTGGGGGTGGGGGGAAGGGATAGCGGAGAGATTAACTAGTGACAGTAAGGGTGTGATAAATATCATGAAGAGGATAAGGCAGGGTCAAACAATCCAGGAGAGTATTGCAGGAGGATAACACAGGAGCTGCTGCATTAGGCAGCGTGCTCAGAGGCGTTTGTAACTTAGAACTGAATGGTACGGAGTGAAGACATGTTTGGAATACCAGAGACTGATTAGGAAGTAAGGTCAAGGAGTGTTTGGGGGATAATATCCAGTATTGCCCTATTGACACTCTAAGTGATAAATGTGAAATTACTCATAAGAGTGTCCATCAGTTGAAGCCCTAGAGATGTCTCAGTGGGTAAGGATGCTTTTATCATCACAGGAACCTGAGTTCAAATTGCCTGTACCCATCCAAAAATGATGGGCACGGCTACTTGTGCCTGTCACCCCAGCATTGAGGGTGGGGAAAGGTAGAGACAGGTGGGTCCCAGCAGCTTATTAGCTAGCTAGATGGCTGAAATAGAGCTTCAGGCTAAGAAAGATACTGTGACTCAAGAGCAAAGTGGAGACGGATAGTGGGTGACACCCAACATCCTCCTCTGGAGTCTATATGTGCATCTACGGATGCTTGTACCTATACAGACTTGTCTACATACATGCAAACACCATACACATAAACTAAAAAAGGAAAAATGCATATCTGTAAGTCATTGTGAACTTGAGAAGATGGAGATGTTTGTAGGCTATGATAA
Organism: Rhynchomys soricoides; assembly: GCA_019843965.1. NCBI lineage: Eukaryota > Metazoa > Chordata > Mammalia > Rodentia > Muridae > Rhynchomys > Rhynchomys soricoides. Next base: position 15,513,326 of record JADRCH010000040.1, on the reverse strand, counting down.
ATCTTTAAATCTTTAAATATAAAAGGAAAGCTTGAGAGCAGAGAATGGTTTGTTGAAATGATCAAATATATCTTTCAGGAAATTATAATGGGAGCTGGAGAGATGGCTCAGCAGCTAAGAGCACTGGCTGCTCTTCCAGAGGTCCTGAGTTCAAATCCCAGCAACCACATGGTGGCTCACAACCATCTGAAATGGGATCTGATGTCCTCTCCTGATGTGTCTGAAGACAGTGACAGTGTACTCATATACATAAAATAAATACATCTTTAAAAAAATAGAAATTATAATGGAAGGCCATAAACCTATAAGAAAGCTATGGAATGGCCCACATGAGAAATGGCTGCTTGGTCTGAAGTGATAGCAATCCAGCTGGTGAAAAGTGGCCACATTCTAGACAGATGTCAGGAGTACAGCCAACAATATTTGCTCATGGACTACTGGAAAGAAATGAGAAAGAAAGAAATTAAGGATACTCCCAAGGATTTTTATTGGAACAATTGAAAATATGAAGGTTTTCCCAGATGATCAAGACTGCAAGGAGTAGGTGCACATGATGAGAGCCTGACAAAGGTTCATTAGGAGTGCATGTCAGTTTAGCTTTAGATCACAATGGCATTATAGGGGAGGTGTGATCGTGGCCAGGCTAGTAAAGGTAAATACCCCCCTGCTGTGTGAATGTAAACCTCCTGTGATGATTTCTATATGCTCGGCCCAGGGAATGGCACTATTAGGAGGTGTGGCCTTGTTGGAGTAGGTGTGTCATTGTGGGCATGGGCTTTAATACCCAGTCCTAGCTGCCTGAACGTGAGTATTCTGCTAGCAGCCTTCAGATGAAGATGTAGAACTCTCAGCTCCTCCTACAGTACCATGCCTGCCTGGATGCTGCCATGTTCCTGCCTTGATAATAGTGGACTGAACCTCTGAACCTGTAAGCCAGCCCCAATTAAATGTTGTCCTTATAAGACTTGTCTTGGTCACGGTGTCTGTTCACAGCAGGAAAACCCTAACCAAGGCACCTACTTGATTTATCATATCATGGCTTTGGAAAAAGAAAGCCAGATCAACAGCTGCAAGTCATGTGTCAGAAGGTGTATACATTGCTTTAGTACATCTGCACCTAGGGTGGTCATTGTAATGAACACCTAGTTAAATTTGCCTTCACCATAAGTTGTAGTAATTTTCTTCCAGACATTTGGTTTTACCACTGGCCAAACAGGAAATGGAGTGGCCACCTGTATTTGCAATTTGAAATTGCTGATGGTTTCATTAGTGTGAATGTGTAGTTTCATCGGTGACCTGGTGGATGTTAGTGGGGGTTGCCTTACTGGAGGATGGTGTGGGGTAGGATGAGGCACCTCCAGAGTTTTCGGCTAGTTTTTCTGTACTACCCTACACTGAATTCTTTCTGAGTTACTCTCTGCTGCTACATATTTCAGGATAAGAAAATGACTACAGGGTGGGCCCTTCCTTGCCTCCACAGGTCCATTTTTAGACAGCCAGGGACTAATAATAGTCTTCCTATTACTTGCTTAATTAATTCCTTAATTTTATTGACTTAGTGTCATATTATGTTTAGAGTGAGTATGTAAGGGCTGGAGAGATAGCTCAGCGGTTAAGAGCACTGACTGTTCTTCTGCAGGTCCAGAGTTCAATTCCAAGCAACCACATCGTGATTTATGGCCTTCTGTAATGGGATCTTATGCCCTCTTCTGGTGTGTCTGAAGATAGTGACAGTTTACTCAATACAATAAATAAATATAAATAAATAAATAAATAAATAAATAAATAAAATTAGAGTATCTACTGACCTCCAGAAGGCCAGAGTACTTGTGTTTAGACTCTTTGGGGGTAAATTTGTGGATGCATGTGTCACATGGTGGGACACTGTCAGTGGGATCTGGCCTGTGCTTCATGTCAGGTAAGGTTCTAGGTTATGAACTCTTTTGCTTCTGAGATCTGGGCAAAATGACATGAGTCTCAAACATATAGCCAGTTAGTTTTTTATGCCCAGCAGACCCAGAAGTTTCTTGCTTATCTAAGACAAACAATACCTTAGCAGGCTGCCCTTCTGTCATACCACTGGGGGGAAAAAAAACTGTAGCCATTTAGTTATTGCCCTAGGTCCTTGCAAAGTAAAATTCGTTTATTACCATTCTGTTCCCGTGGTTCATCGTTGTAATTGTGTCTTCGGTGTCTGCACTGGCTAGGCAGTTTTGGCTGGGATTCACCACTCTACAGCCGTATTCATCCCACTGAGACCACTGAACCACATCAGTTCCTTCTTCATTCTCCACTTCTTCACCTCTGCCTCTGAGAGCAGGATCTACCACGTTTCTATATGTGTCCTCACATTTGCATTAGGGATGCCACATTTTGCAGATCAGCTCTCTTTTCCCCAAGGATTTTAAGAGCTCACTCTTTTATGACAGTGGTTCTTAGAGTATTATCCTTGTATCAGTGTGTTTTATGTGGAAACTTGTTAGGGTGTAAACCCCAGGACCCCACCCTACGTCTGCTCAATTAGAGATTGTGAAGGCCCAAAAATCTGCCTTTCAACAAGCCTCCTAGGTATTTCTGATGCATGGTAACTTCCATGATAATGGGTAATGTAACCCAGGCTGCAGTAACTAGGGCCAGTAGCTGTATGAATATGGGAAGGTGAGGGACTGGTAGCTGTGGCTAGGCAAAAGTATTCAGATCTCATAGCTGGGAGACTTTGGGATCCAGTGTGGTGATCCAGTGCAATACAACACAGGTGTGAGGCAATAGGACAGTATAGTCATTAATAGCTATTTATGCAGGGGGATATGATGTCTCTCAGTCAGTGTCTCCTGTTAGGAAAGGTAAGGAGGATTTGGGGGGGGGGGGGACAGTTTTCCATGTCTACTTATTTAGTTTTGAGTTCATTCCATAGTAGCTTCATTACCTTGCTGCATTTAGGGCTTTTGGGCTTTTGGTTGGTACCACCACTATTCTGTTCTTTTAAAGTAGTTCACTCAGCTCTCATCAGAGAAGCTTCCTCCTGCAGTAGATGGACTAACCCAGAGACTCACATCTGGTCAATCTCTCACAGAGAGAGAGAGAGAGAGAGAGAGAGAGAGGGAGAGAGAGAGACTTTGGAGAAGTCAGTCTTACATGAATGTCTTCATCAAACCCTTACCCCATCAAGGCTCAGGGATCCATGTGGAAGAAGAAGTGGAAAAAACTTAAGGGCTGACATGATGTTATGGATGACTCCAAGGAAACACTTTGAGTCACAACAGGACTGATGCACACATGAATACACAAAGACCGTAATGGCGCACAAAACCTGCATGGGTTCAGGGGAAATGGGTTTAGCCATGAGATGGGGACATGGACATAAACTTCCACCCTTAACCAGGAAGCTAATGGTGATTGACAGCTGCCAGGAGAGGGAAAATCAGTTTTTCTTCAATAGAATATCACTGGGTATATCAACCACAGTCCAGGGCAGGGCCCATTCCCAGGAGTAGCTGGCCAACACAGATCAAAATCAATAATATTTCTGTGGACTTTTTGTTTCATTTTGCTTTGTTTGGCATTTTTTTTTTTGATCTTACTGTATTATTGCTTGTTTTGCTTTTTGTTTTTTGTTTTTGTTTTGGTTGGGAGAGAGACAGAAAAGAGAACCAACATGATGTTGGGGGATTAGGGAGGTGAGGAAGGTCTTGGAGGACTTGGGGAGGGGAAAGCATGATAAAAATGTATTGCATGAAAAAAATTCAACAATAAAATAAAATAAAAATCCCTTTAAAAAATGCCCAAGTGATTGCTGTAAGCACTCTTTGGGTCCTAGTGACTGAGTGACTCACACTTGACTTTGTACGTTCTTACCTTTCACTGGAACACTCCTTGCTAGCTTAGTACTGGTGATAACTGGAGTTTTAATTCCACTACATGATGCTACTACGTTCCATGTGTTACCTGGGCCCTGATCTTTTGCTGTCCTTCCTGTGGATTTCCTGAATTCCCCTCTAGAACAAAACACTCTGTACTAACTAGACTCCATTCTCATCTTAGGATGATTTGGTGAGTATGTGACAAAGGTGTACGGTGAAGGACTGGATGAGATGATTAGTGCGCATCCAGGGGATAAAACACTCTGTTTTCTACACCCAAGTTTGAGAAGATTACAAAGGAATACTTACTAGGATCTGGGAGAAAACAGTTGCGCAGGAAAAGTTTCCTTGAAGTCCTGATCTTTTGTCAAGGGCTATATTCCAGTTAGAGGCAACCGACCTTGAAGGACCCTGGAGTGTAGATACCTTGAGTTCATTTTCCTATGTCCTTTTATAGATGTTTCTATAAAAGTGAGAAAACAGAGAACAAGGTCTCCTGTAGATGTAGTCTGCAGAGATTAGTTTCCAAGACCAGAGATCAAAGTGAGGAAGGAGAGAAACGTGGGAGCACAAACAAACCATCTGGCACAGAAATTAGAAATATGAATAGAGGAGCCAGATGGTCAGTGGGCTAAAAAGTTCACTGTCCTGGATGCTTATCAGGGGATTTGGCCAAAGAACAGACAGTGGGGGAAGGGATGGTATCTCAGTAGTCTCTGCTGCTACTTCTCATGTCACACCTCAAAGGCTGTGGAGAAAACCATATGTTTCAGGCAGTAGAGACTGTTTTGGTTGTGTGACATAATCTGATACACATTTGTGGACATAAACACCCAACCGGTACATGGAAGATGGATTAAACGAAGTCCAAGAGTAGAAGCAGAAAGTTATGTTACTGTCTTAGCTAGGGTTCTTATTTCTGTGATGAAACACCATGACCAAATGCAATTTGGGGAGAAAATTTGGCTTACTCTTTCACATCACTGTTCATCACTGAAGGGAATCAGGACAGGAACTCAGGCAGGGCAGGAACTTGGAGACAGGAGCTGATGCAGAGGTCATGCAGGAGTGCTAACTATGGGCTTGCTCCTCATGGCTTACTCAGCCTGCTTTCTTACAAGACCACCAGCCCAGGGATGACACCACCCACAATAGACTGGGTTCTCCCACGTCAATCACCAATTAAGAAAATATCCTACAGTCATGCCTACATTCAGCCCTGTCTCTTGTAGGCACTTTCTGTATTGAGGTTCTCTAATCTAAGATGGCTTTGTGTCATGCTAGCCAGGATCCTGCATTCCATGCAGAATGGATGCTGAAGACATGAACATGAACATGAACATGAAGAACATGGAGTGGAGATGATAGGAATAAAGAACCACAAGTCTTTGCCTACTTTCACTCTCCTACTTTAGCACTTTCTTACAATATAAATTCAGTAAGTAAAAGATGAGGCTAGAGCTTCCTTTGGAATCTTCCAGTAGAATGTCTTTATGCCATCTCCCATAGCTACCATACCGTACTGCCATACTTATAGTGAATGCTACCAAATGAAAGCTGTATTGCCAATGAGAATTTGAAATGGATCCTATAGCAAGCATTTGAATGATTAACTGCCATAATTTATGGAAGAAATAAGGCTCAGGTTCTTATCCTTTGTAGCCTTTGGAAGAAGCATTTCCTCTATCCCTTCCTGCTTACTTTCTGAAGTCTCTACTACAGTCGTTATGCTAGATGGTGAGGCAGTGAAGTAGATTAGAAAGGAGCACCAGTATCATCGGTGAAGCAGTCTAGAGAGCCTGCTGCATTAAAAATACATTTTCATTTAGTTTACAGAGATTATTTACACTGTGTTACAGTTTTAATGATTGAAAATGTGAACTCGGGCTGCATAAAATTAGTATATTTTTTTTTTTTGATAAGAGAAAAGAAGCAATTTTTGAGTTTGAGTCATTGATCAGAAAGGTAATTGTGTTTCTGTAGTTAAAAATAATAATCTTTTTTTTTTTTTTTTTTTGAAACCAGATCAGCATCTCATGGAGTACTTCCTGGAGAGAGAAAGTATTTCCTTAAAGTTCCGCTGTATGAGCGTCAAATAAGGTGCCCCAGTGTACCCACACTTTTAAATTTTGATCAGTTTGCTCAAAGCAGAGGAGGAATACCAGAAAATACTGATCCTCGGAAATGGGTTCTTGAGATATTTGCTAAAGGCAGACCTCAGAAAACACGCACACCAGTTGCATTACCTGTTCAAAAAGATGTTCCTGAGCCAGTGATAGAGCTCTCCACACTAGAGTTAAGTGATTATGTAAGCTGTAATCTTCCACCAGAGGTCATTAAGTATTATGAATCTGAAGTGGAGAAGTTGACTCAAGAAATAAAAAATGAGAAAAGAAATCTGGCCTTTGCGTACTGTAGGCGTGGAGCTATTTATAGAAAACTAGGAAAGCTGCAAAGTGCCATGAATGACCTACAGGAGGTAAGTTAAAAAATAAAGACAACACAACTCACCCTTCACATTGCTTCTGTTTATACCGTAGATTTTTATTGAGATGTTGAATAGCAAATGATTGTTGAACAGCTTATGTGATTGTGAAATACAAGTATTAACACTTTCAGATACTTATTAAAACATTAGATTGAGGGGAATAGAGATGGGGACAGGAGGTTTTGTTTGCACACATGTAAGACACTGGTAGCTGTGGTGTTTGAGAAGCTCATTTAATAGTGTTTCTTATTGGAAATGAACTCACCTGACTTTATACATGTGTTTTTTTCAGGCCATATTTGTGGAGCCATTGTTTCTAAATGCCTATTGGCACAGACATTTCATTTATCTTTTCCAAGACAAAATTAATGATGCTTTGGATGACTTGAATTTCATAAATAAGTACAGTAAAAACAATGCAGGTAGGTTGCATACAGAGATAATTCCAGTGCATGTTGCTTTATCTCAGCTCTTGTCATAATAATAAATAGACAGAAATGGTAGAGAAGTTCTGCACAAATAGTGGGAATGTTTTCACCTTCAAAAGTACAGTTTTCTTAATATTACAAATGCAGAGTTCGTATAACCTTACATTGTTTTTTAAAAACTCATTGTGTTTGAATTTATGCCCTGGAGACCTGTTTCAGTGCAGCCCTTTTCATTTATCTCATAAAGACAGCATGAACTCAAAGTTATAAGTAAGTCTTCTCTTGAGCACATGTTTCAGAATAAGACCGTAAGTGCTGTTTTCTAACTCCCTGAACATCTGGACACAGAACTTTCTAGAAATGTGGAAATGTCATACTCATCTTTGAATCCCTAGCACTCACAGATCCACATACTATAGTAGAAGATGGCTGAATGTTTCTGATCTTTGTTGCTTTCTGTGTGCTAAAATTCCACACAGTTCTGTGTCATGCAAACTTAACATTTCATTGTATCTGGTAAGACTGAAACATTTCAAACAGATTTAGAGGTAAGTGGTAATTTTGCAACTTCAGAGTAACACTACTTAAAATTGGAACTGAGTATTCAGACTTTGGGGGGGGGGGATAAGGTGTGGGGCTTAATAATGAAATAAAGTATCCTAGTCAAAGTCATTCTATGACTGCAGTTTTGGAGAGGGATTTCTGCCTTAAAACTTCACAGTTAATGAATAAATTGTAAAGTGGCATTTTGCCTCTTCTCTTTATAGAGGCATACTTGTCAAAGGCAGAGATTTTCAGAGAGAAGAAGGACATTACATTGGCAATTCTGAATTACAGTCAGGCCATTAAGTGCAGGCCCAAAGATGCTAACCTCTACTTTAAGAGAGGGGAGATGTACGAGAAGACAAACAAGGTGCTGGCGATTGATGACTACTCAAAAGTAAGCTTTGTGATGCCCAGTGCTCTGATCTGTACATCGCAAACGATCTTTTCGACTTATTTATTTTAAGATTATTTTGGCTTGCATGTATGCATGTGCACCATGTACGTGTCTGTAACCTGCAGAGATCAGAAGACCATCAGGTTCCTGGACCTGGAGTTACAGACCCCACTGGGGGATACTGGAAACCAAACCCCAGCTCTCCTACAAGAGCAACACACTGCCCCAGTGCACTGAGCCAACTCCCTTGCAAAGTTCTTAAGGGTCATCACAATATAATATAACAAACCAATTATAAGTTGTTTATAGAACTTTCATTGCTGGTATGCTGCTACACCAGTTTTGCGATGTAAAAACTGTGAGACACTGAGGCAACCCTACAGAACTCTCGACTTTTCCAGTTCTCTCTTCTTGGACTAAGAAATGTGGTCTCAGAAGCCTTTGAAAATTGCCTTTTCTCTATAAAGGGGGAAATTGCTTTCTCCCTTTATTAAACCCTTGAACAGCTGGTGCCCTCTTCATGAAACCTTTCAAAGAAGCTCTGATGATAGGTTCATTCACGCTTTTATTCATTCACAAATATGTGTTGACTGAGACACTGCGTAAGTACTAGATGAACAGTGAAAGACATAGCAATGTTTCTAGTGTATGCATGTCTCAAAAAAAAGATACTTGAGGGAGATAAAGATAAAAGCTATGATGACGTCATGGGCAAAGCAGGTTGGAGGGAGGTGCATGCATTTGTCTGTAGGTATCAGACGCGCACAAGGAAGTGAGCTTTTGATTGAATTGCTCCTTGAGGCTGCCACCAGGGCATCGTTTCCCTTGGATGCAGCAAGACACTTGTTTCTGATTGACTGACTTTTTAACTATAAATCTTAGTCCTAAGTACAATGGAAAAATTAGAAGACAAATTATTCAATGGTGTGTGCTCCCAACTGCCGTATTTATTCATGGCTTAGCTTGATATTCTTCTGCTTAAGGTAAGTATTATTGGTCTTGTAACTTCTGATCTAGCAGTAACCAAAAATCTCTTTTGAAGATGTAAGATTACACATACTGAGTAGGTTTAATTTAGGAATATGTATGTATATACACATATATATATATATATATATATATATATATATATATATATATATATATGCATGTAACATTTAATGATAAAAGAGATTATGAATTTGAAAGAGACCAAGGTGGGGTATATGGAGGGTTTGGAGGAAAGGAAGGAAAATATGTAAAAATCATTGTTGACTCGTGTCACTTCTTGTGTTTGGCACTAGTGGTTCCAAACCAGATGAATACAGCATCCTGAAATCAAACAGTCCTCAGACCAGGTAGCACATTTCTTTCTACTTTAAAATGTCCTGGGAGAGCTCCTCTGTGCTGCAGTTCTTTCCTAGTATCAACTGGCAAGTGACTTGCCAGCTGGACATATGGGTGACTCTGCTTCTGCCCTCTGCTGTTTCCTATGCCAGTGAGTAGCCATGAGCCACATAACTGCCAATTTATTTCTTCTCATGTTAGGGACTGGCTTAAGCCATAACCTATGTGACTGAATCAGCCCAGCTCTTTCATCTACTGTTAGGACAGATTGATGTAAGATAGTGTAGCTCCACCCTACAGTTTTTATTTTTGAGATTATAATATAATTATATCATATTTCCCCCTTCCCATTCTTCCTTCCAGACCCTCCCTTATACCCCTACTTGCTCTTTTTAAAATTCATGGCCTCTTTATTCATTAATAGTACATGCATATATATACAGCATATATAATAGTTACATACATACATATATGTATATATGTATATATATGTGTGTGTTTGTGTGTATATACATATGTATACACACACATATGAATATATGTATATATTCAAAATTATAGCTTTTTTAGATAGGATAATCTTACTCGTATGTATGTTTTCAGGGCTGGCCATCTGATATCAGATAACCAATTAGCGTGCTCTTCCCTGGGGAAGACTACTTTTCCCAGTCACAGCTTTCCCTTTGTAGAGATGAGGCCTTATGGTCTTTCCCCAATCCACTTTGACCACGTGTGTTACTGTCCCCCTTGTTCAGGTCATGCTTAGGCAGTCATGTTGGTGAGGCTTAACGGGGTAGTTTCTGACATTACTAGGATATATAGGAATTTTTGTCAGTGAAAATTTCGGTAGTCAAAAACTTTAGCTTCTTTTATTTGCTGTTTGTCTTCCCTCTTGGATAATATCCTACCTCAAGAATTCAGTGATGGGCACAGTTCATAGTATAATCTTTAAACAAAAAATCTGAAGAATTTTAGTATTTTAAAGTGGGTTTCTCTTATATTCTTTGAAAATGACTAAGTATTTGTCTTAGTTTTTTTCTCATTGTGTGATATGTTTGCATTCTCACACCATCTAGTGCATTTATTATAATCCCAAAAGATCAGATGCGTTATGGAAACGTGGGATGTTTTACTTTGAAAATGAAAACTGGATCGGAGCTCTATATGATTTTACATCTCTGTTAAAACTTGACCCCCATAATTCTTTAGCAAGGTAGGAATTTTTTTAGATGTACATTTTGAAATGATTTACTATTTAAATGTGATTTCAGGAAAAGTAGTTTGATATAATCCGCCAGCCTCTTTTAAAACCAAGAGCTAGTTTTCAGTGTCAAGTTATTTCTTTGCATTTCCAGGTTCTCACTACTTTGTAGTTATGTAAAGCGTTGCTTAGCACCCACAATTTCCTTCTTTACATTTCCTCTTCATTCACAGCCTTTGTATCCACAGAGGACAGAGAGCTGCTCAAATACCACCCTGTAATATCTCATTGTAACTTGTGTTTCTTTTTTGTTGTTTTTAGTTTTATTTTATTAATTTCTCCTTTTAATGAAAATAGATTTTCTCCCACATAATATATACTGATTATGGTTTTCCCTTCTTTTACGCTTCCCAGTTCCTTTCCACCTCTCCCCCATCCATATCTACTTTCTGTCTCTCATTAGAAAACAAACAGGCTTCTAAGGAATGATAATAAAATAAAATAAAGGAAAATAAAACTGCACAATGGAATAGGAAAACCCAAACAAACAGAGGTAGAAACAAAAGAAAACAAAAACAAAACATGAAAAGGTACAAGAAGCAGACTGATGCAGAGCCCCACTTGTTCACATACTCAGGAATCCCATAAAAATGCTAAACTTGAAGTCATAATGTATGTGCAAAGGACTTGTAGGGGAGAAAGAGAGGAAAAGTATTAATACAATAAAAATAAAAGTATGATTAAAAGAAAAGGAAAGCATTGACCTGACAAGACATAACTAGACAAGGAACATCCTAAGATGCCACTGAGTTCATTTTCTGTTGGCCATGTACTGCTGGGCTCGAACCCTGCCCCGAAGAGTAGTTTGTTTCCACAGTGAGACTTCAAAACTAAATTTCATTTGTGAGCGGTTAGCAATTAGAGATAGCTTCTGGTTTAGGGATGGGAGTGTGTGTCTGTTTCTCTTTTCAGCTATAGGACCCATCTCTGACAGACCTGTGAAGGACCTATGCATTGGCCTGAGGATCTGTAAGTCCATATGTGCGCAGATTCTATTTAGAGGTCTTTTTTCCTTGGCACCCTCCATCCCTTCTGCCTCTTACATTATGCCCACCTCTTCTTTCACAGGGTTCTACTAGTCCTTCTATTTATAGAGACATCCTTTTTAGGACTGAGTGTGCCAGTCTCCCACTCTGCATATTATGTGGGGGTGGGGTTTGTGTATTTGTTCCCATCTTCTGCAGAGGGAGCTTCTTTGATTATGACTGAGTAAGGCACTGACCTATGAGTATACCAGAATGTCAGTAAGAGTCATTTTTCATCCACAGTTTTTCTTTCTTTTTAAAAAAAACAGTAGCATTCTGTCTTATCCCCAGTTCCTGACCTATGTAGTCTGAGTTTCTTGGTCTCCCATGCAGCATCAGGTATGGGTTCCATCTTGTAGAGTGGGCCTTGAGTCAAATCTGATATTGGTTGGTTACTCCCATAACCTCTGTGCCACCATTGCACTAGTACATTTTTGTTGTCTTCTTTTTAGAACTGCTACTTTGACTTATCTAAATGTTGGCCTCATATATCTACAACACCTGGATAATTACATTGATAATGATATTACAAACATGAGCCACCATGTCTGCCTTTACTTGGCAATTTTAGTCATAAATCATGTTAATGTTAAAGTATACATCATAAAAAAACTTGATGTAGAAGAGAAGGATATAGTTTAATATATATTGTATATATATTAATGTCATATATATATATATTAACCTTACCAGACAAAGAAACATTTGTGGTAGTGTGAAAATATACTTGTGGTTCTGCCTTTCCCAGAAGGTAAACATTGTCCCAAATCTTATTTCAGTCACTTTCTTGTAGGTTATTTTTTAAAAGATATTTTATTTATTTACATTCCAAATGTTGCTCCCCTTCCCAGTCTCCCCTCCAAGAGTTCTTCACCCCATTCCCCATCCCCTTTGCCTCTGAGAGGGTGCTCTCTCACCCACCCCATCACCCATATACCTCCCCCCACCTTACACTTTCCCTGCATTCCACCTTCCTGGAACATCAAGTCTCTACAGGATTAGGCACATCCTCTTCCACTGAGGCCAGACAAGGCAGCCTACTGCTGTATATGTGCTGGGGGCCATGAACCAGCCCATGCATGCTCTTTGCTTGGTGGCTTAGTCTCTGGGAGCTCCCAGGAGTCCAGGGTAGTTGATACTGTTGTTCTTCCTATGGGGTTGCCGTCCCTTTCAGCTCCTTCAATCCTTCCTCTAACTCTTCTTTAGGGGTTCCCTACCTCAGTCTAAAGGTTGTCTGTAGGTATCTGTATCTGTCTCAGTAGGCTGCTGGTAGAGCCTCTCAGAGGACAGCTATGCTAAGCTCCTGTCTTCTGCCATCCTCACAGTTGAATGTATATTGATTTCCAGCAGTTTCTGCCGTGTGGTTGAAGAAGGTGAGTTGTTACAATGCACTAAGGACCTTCCATCTTTCACAGCATTCTTTAAGATAGTAATTGGGTAATATGGCAGGCAACAGCTTTTGGGATAGCCCCTACTCCAGTTGTTCAGGACCCACATGAAGGTCAAGCTGCACACCTGCTACATATGAGTGGGGAGGCCTAGGTCCAACCCATGTATGTTCTTTGGTTGGTGGTTCAGACTCTGAGAACCCCAAGGGTCCTGGTTAATTGACTGTTGGTCTTCCTTTGGCATTCCTATCCCCTTTGGGGCACGCAGTTCTTCCTCCTATTCTTCCATAAGAGTCCCCAAGCTCCCTCCACTATTCGGCTGTGGGTCTCTGTATCTGTCTGAGTCAGCTACTGAGTGGAGCCTCTCAGAGGACAGCGTGTTCCTGTCTGCAAGCATGACAGAGTATCATTAATAGTGTCAGAGATTGGTGCTTATCCATGGGATAGGTGTCAAGTTGGGCCAGTTGTTGTTTGGCCATTCCCTCAGTCTCTGCTCTATCCACTGTGCCTATATTTCAGGTTGGCAGGATACATTTTGGATTGAAAGTTTTGTGGGTGGGTTGGTGTCTCTATCACTCCAATGGGGTTCCTCTCTGGAGACAGGAGGTAGCCTCTTCAGGTTCCATATGTCCAATGTGGTGAGTCACAGCTAATGTCACCACCATTGATTCTTGGGTGCCTCTCTTATCCCAGGTCTCTGTCTTGTCTTGGAGATGCTCCCCCTACCCCCCACCTCATCACCCCTGTCAGTTGCAGATTTCCCTTCATTTTCATGGCCATCTAGCCATCCCTCCTGTGCTTCCTCACACCTTCCCCTCCCTATACCCCTCTGTCCCAGTTCTTGGGATGAAGCCTACTTGATCTTGGTGTATAATGTCTTTGTTTTGTTCTTTGATTCGGTTTTAAGTATTTTATTGGGTATTTTTACATCAATGTTTATAAGAGAAATGGCTCAGAAGTTCTTTTTGTTGAGTCTTTGTGTAGTTTAGGTATCAGGGTGACTGTGGTCTCACAAAATGAGTTTGATTTTGTTCTTTCTATTTCTATTTTGTGGAATAGTTTGAGGAGTATTAGAATTAGCTCTTTTTTGAAAGTTTGGTAAAGTTTTATGCCTGTGGTCTGTGCCACGCAGCTCCATATCCAAATAGCACAGGGAAAGAGTGTGGACAAGCCTGTGATCAGGGCTTAAGACCAGCAACTCTGCTCAGAGAGACCTGCCCTGACCCTCTAGGACACAAGGACCTACAAGCCTGGGAAAGCAGCCTTCCGGTTTCCTTCTGCGGCTGGGGACCCCGCGGAAGCGCAATAACCAAATAGTGCAAGGAGAAGGCTAGCATCCAAAGAGTGTGGACAAGCCTGTGAGTGGAAGTAAAAGGGCACCACTGCTCAGTGGGACCCACCCAGAATCTGCAGAACACTGGGACAGAGGAACAGTCTGGGACAGGAGCCTTCCGGTTTACACCTGTGGTCTGTGCCACTCAATACCCAAATAGCACAGGGAAAGAGCTACCCTCCCAGGAGTGTGGACAAGCCTATAATCAGGAGGTAAGGCCAGCACCTCTGCTCAGAGAGACTCGCCCAGAAGGCTCAGGACACAGGGACTGAGGAGTGGCTTTCTGTTTTTTTTTTTCTGAGGTCCAGGAGCTGATCCCATGATACAGGACTCCATACTCAGTGCCAGGAGAGAGCTGGTCTCCCAGGAGTACCAACACACCTTTGAGCACAGGAAGACCACCACTTCTGTTCAAATTTCTCAATCAAGAGAGACCCTTGCAGAGCCATCAGGACACAGGGACCAAGGAACAGCTGGAGACAGAATCCTTCTGGTTTCTGTCTGCACCCCAGAGCTGACCTTGTACCACAGCTCTCCAAACCAAAATTCCTCTCAGACTGGTCTCCAAGGAGTGCTGATGAAAAGGCCTGCAGCAAGGACAAGTAACAGTAAGAGAGAGCAAGACCAGCTTACACCAGAGATAACCAGATGGCGAAAGACAAAGGCAAGAATATGAGGAACAGAAACCAAGGCAACTTGGCATCATCAGAACCCAGTTTTCCCACCAAAGCGAGCCCTGGATACCCCAACAAACCAAAAAAGGAAGACTCAGATTTAAAATCACTTCTCATGATGATGATAGAAGTCTTAAAGAAGGAAATAAATAACTCCCTCAAAGAAATACAAGAGAACACAGGTAAACAACTAGAAACCCTTAAAGAGGAAATACAGGAAAACAATCAAACAGGCAAAGGAAATGAATAGAACCATACAGGATCTAAAAATGGAAATACAAACAATAAAGAAATCACAAAGGGAGACAACCCTGGAGATAGAAACCCTAGGAAAGAGATCAGGAGTCATGGATGCAAGCATCACCAACAGAATACAAGAGATAGAAGAGAGAATCTCAGGTGAAGAAGATACCATAGAAAATATTGACACAACAGTCAAAGAAAGTGCAAAATGCAAAAAGCTCCTAACCTAAAACATCCAGGAAATTCAGGACATAAAAAGAAGACCAAACCTAAGGATAATAGGTATAGAAGAGAGTGAAGATTCGCAACTTAAAGGGACTGTAAATATCTTTAACAAAATTATAGAAGAAAACTTACCTAACCTAAAGAAAGAGATGAATATAAGCATTCAAGAAGCCTACAGAACTACAAATAGATTGGGCCAGGAAAGAAATTGCTCCTGTCACATAACAACCAAAACACCAAATGCACAAAACAAGGAAAGACTATTAAAAGTAGTAAGGGAAAAAGGTCAAGTAACATATAAAGGCAGACTTATCAGAATTACACCAGACTTCTCACCAGAGACTATGAAAGCTAGAAGATCCTGGACAGATCTCATACATACCCGAGGAGAACTCAAGTGCCAGCCCAGGCTGCTATACCTAGCAAAACTCTCAATTACCATAGATGGCGAAACCAAGGTATTCCATGACAAAATCAAATTTACACAATATAGTTTCACAAACCGAGTCCTACAAAGGATAATAGTTGGAAAATGCAAACACAAGGAGGGAAACTACACCCAAGAAAAAGCAAGAAAGTAATCTTTCAACAAACCCAAAGGAAGATAGCCACACAAATATAAAAATAACATCGAAAATAACAGGAAGCAACAATCACTATTCCTTAATATCTCTTAACATCAATGGACTAAATTCCCCAATAAAAAGACATAGACTAACAGACTGGATATATAAACAGGACCCAGTGTTTTGCTGCACACAGAGAATGCATCTCGGGGTTAAAGACAAACACTATCTTAGAGTAAAGGGCTGGAAAACAATTTTCTAGGCAAATGGTCACAAGAAACAGGCTGGAGTAGCTATTCTAATATTGGATAAAATCAACTTTCAACCAAAAGTCATCAAAAAAGATAAGGAAGGACACTTCATACTCATCAAAGGGAAAATCTACCAAGAAGAACTCTCAATTGTGAACATCTATGCTCCAAATACAAGGGCACACACATTCATAAGAGAAACTTTGCTAAAGCTCATAGCACACACTGTACCTCACACAATAGTAGTGGGAGATGTCAACACCCCACTATCATCAATGGACAGATCTTGGAAACACAAACTAAACAGAGACACAGTGAAACTAACAGAAGTTATGGACAAAATGGATTTAACAGATATCTATAGAACATTTCATCCTAAATCAAAAGAATATACCTTTTTCTCAGCACCTCATGGTAACTTTTCCAAAACTGACCATATAATTGGTCACAAAACCAATCTCAACAGATATAAGAAGATTGAAATAATATAAGAAGATCCCATGCCTCCTATCAGATCACTACAGATTAAGGCTGGTTTTCAATGGCAACAAAAACAACGGAAAGCACACATACACATGGAAGCTGAGCAACGCTCTACTCAATGATAACTTGGTCAAGGAAGAAATAAAGAAAGAAATTAAAGACTTCCTAGAATTTAATGAAATTGAAAGTACATCATACCCAAACTTATGGGACACAATGAAAGCAGTGTTAAGAAAACTCATAGCTCTGAGTGCCTCCAAAAAGAAACTGGAGAGAGCATACACTAGCAGCTCAACAGCACACTTAAAAGCTCTAGAACAAAAAGAAGCTAGTATACCCAAAAGGAGTAGAAGGCAAGAAATAATAAAACTCAGGGCTGAATTCAACCAAGTAGAAACAAAAAGAACAATACAAAGAATCAACAAAAGCAGGAGCTGATTCTTTGAGAAAATCAACAAGATAAATAAACCCTTAGTTAGACTAACCAGAGGGCATAGAGACAGTATCCAAATTAACAAAATCAGGAATGAAAAGGGAGATATAACAACAGAATCTGAGGAAATTCAAAAAAATCATCAGATCCTACTACAAATGCCTATACTCAACAAAATTGGAAAATCTTCGTGAAATTGACAATTTTCTAGACAGATACCAAATACCAAAGTTAAGTCAGGATCAGATAAACCATCTAAACAGCTGCATAACTCATAAAGAAATAGAAGCAGTCATTAAAAGTCTTAAAACCAAAACAAACAAACAAACAACCAAAAAAACAAAAACAAAAGCCCAGGATCAAAGGGGTTTAGTGCAGAATTCTATTGGATCTTCAAAGAAGACCTAATACCAATACTCTTCAAACTATTCCACAAAATGGAAACAGAAGGAACACTACTTGATGCATTTTATGAGGCCACAGTTACATTGATAACAAAACCTCACAAAGACCCAACAAAGAAAGAAAACTTCAGACCAATTTCCCTTATTAATATCTATGCAAAAATACTCAATAAAATTATCACAAGAACACATCAAAATGATGCAGGGATGGTGCAATACACAGAAATACACTATGTAAACAAACTCAAAGAAAAAAATCACATGGTCATTTCATTAGATGCTGAAAAAGCATTTGACAAAATTCAACATCCCTTCATGATAAAATTCTTGGAAAGATCAGGAATTCAAGGCCTATACCTAAACATAGTAAAAGAGATATACAGCAAACCAGTAGCCAAAATCAAACTAAATGGGGAGAAACTTGAAGCATTCCCACTAAAATCAGGGACTAGGTAAGGCTGTCGACTCTCTCCCTATCTATTCAATATACTACTTGAAGTTCTAGCTAGAGCAATTAGACAACAAAAGGAGTTCAAAGGGATACAAATTGGAAAGGAAGAAATCAAAATATCACTATTTGCAGATGATATGATGGTATACTTAAGTGACCCGAAAAACTCCACCAGAGAACTGCTACAGCTGATAAACAACTTCAGCAAAGTGGCTGGATATAAAATTAACTCTAACAAATCAGTAGCCTTGCTGTACTTGAAGGATGAAGAGACTGAGAAAGAAATTAGGGAAATGATACCCTTCACAATTGTCACAAACAATATAAAGTATCTTGGTGTGACTCTAACCAAACAAGTGAAAAATCTGTATGACAAGAACTTCAAGTCTCTGAAGAAATTGAAGAAGACCTCAGAAGATGGAAATACCTCACATGCTCATGGATTGGCAGGATTAGTATAGTAAAAATGTCCATCTTGACAAAAGCAATCTACAGATTTAATGCAATCCCCATCAAAATTCCAACTAAATTCTTCATAGACTTAGAAAGAGAAATTCTCAAATTCATTTGGAATAACAAAAAACCAAGGATAGCAAAAACTATTCTCAACAATAAAAGAACTTAGGGGAATCTGCATCCCTGAACTCAAGCTGTACTACAGAATAGTAGTGATAAAAACTGCATGGTATTGGTACAGTAACAGGAAGGTAGATCAATGGAATAGAATTGAAGACCCAGAAATAAACCCACACACATAAGGTCACTTGATCTTTGACAAAGGAGCTAAAACCATCCAATGGAAACAAGACAGCATTTTCAACAAATGGTGCTGGCTCAACTGGAGGTCAACATGTAAAAGACTGCAAATTGATCCATTCCTATCTCCCAGTACAAAGCTCAAGTCCAAGTGGATCAAGGATCTCCACATAAAACCAGATACACTGAATCTAATAGAAAAGAAAATGGGGAAAAGTCTCGAACACATGGGCACAGGGGAAAAGTTCCTGAACAGAACGCCAATGGCTTGTGCTCTAAGATCAAGAATTGACAAATGGGACCTCATAAAATTACAAAGCTTCAGTAAGGCAAAGGACACTTTGAAAGAAGGCAAAGGAGAGAACGGCAACCAACAGGTTGGGAAAAGATCTTTACCAATCCTATATCCGATAGAGGGCTAATATTCAATATATACAAAGAACGCAAAAAGCTAAACTCCAGAGATCTAAATAACCCTATTAAAAAATAGTGAACAGAGCTAAACAGAGAATTCTTAACTGAGGAAACTCATTGGGTTGAGAAGCATCTAAAGAAATGTTCAATATCTTTAGTCATCAGGAAAATGCAAATCAAAACAACCCTGGGATTCCACCTCACACCAGTCAGAATGGCTAAGATCAAAAACTCAGGTGACAGCAGATGCTGGTGAGGATGTGGAGAAAGAGGAGCACTCCTCCATTGCTGGTGGGATTGCAAGCTGATACAACCTCTCTGGAAATCAGTTTGGCGGACCCTCAGAAAAATGAACATAATACTTCCTGAGGTCCCAGCTATACCAGTCCTGGGCATATATATACCCAGAAGATGCTCCAACATATACATGCTGGACATAAGGACACATGCTCCACTATGTTCATAGCAGTCATGTTTATAATAGCCAGAAGCTGGAAACAACCCAGATGTCCCTCAACAGAGGAATGGATACAAAAAATGTGGTACATTTACACAATGGAATACTACTCAGCTATTAAAAACAATGGCTTCATGCAATTCGCAGGCAAATGGATGGAACTTGAAGATATCATCCTGAGTGAGGTAACTCAGTCACAAAAGAACAAACATGGTGTACTCACTGATAAACGGATGTTTGCCTAAAAGTTCGGAACACCCATGATTTGATTTACAGCAACTGTTGGACTGAGCATGGGGTCCCAGATGGAGGAGTTGGAGAAGAGACTGAAGGAAATGAGGGAGTTTGCACCCCATGGGGAGGGAGAAACAGTGCCAACTGGGCAGGCCCCCCACTGCTCCCAGAGACTGGACCACCAACCAAAGAATGCATATGGAGGGGCCCATGGTGCTGGCCACATATGTGGCTAAGGAGGGCCTTGTTGACCATCAGTCAGAGAAGAGGCCCTTGGACCTGAGAGCATTAGATGCCCCAGTATAGGGGAATGCCAGGGAGGGCCGATCAGAGTAGGTGGGTAGGTGGATGGGGGAATACCCTCATAGAGGCAGGGGGAGGGGGGATGGGATAGGGGAGTTCCAAAGGAGAGACCCTGAAAGGGTAAAAGATTTGAAATGTAAATAAAGTATTAAATTAAAAAAAAAAAGTCTGATAAATTCTGCATCAAAACCATCTGACCCTGTGCATTTTTTGGTTGGGAGACTTAATACCTGCTTCTCTTTCTTTAGGAGTTATGGGGCAATTTAAATAGTTTATCCAATCTTGATTTAACTCTGGTAATTGGTATCTGTCTAGAAAACAAGATTGGACAAGATCTTGTCCATTTCATTAATATTTTCCAATTTTGTGGAGTACAGATTTTTGAAGTAAGACCTAGTGATTCTTTGTACTTCCTCAGTGTCAGCTATTATATTTCCCTTTTCATTACTGACCTTTGTTAATCATTTTATTCATTTACATTTCAAAGATATCCCCCCTTCCAAATAACCCCCTATCAACCCCCATTCCATCTCCACTCATTCTCTTCCCTTTGCCGCTATGTGGGTGCTCCTCTACCATTTACCCACTCCCACATCATCCCTCTAGCATCCCCCTACACTGGGGCATCAAGCCTCCACAGGAGCAAGGGCCTCTCTTCCCATTGATGTCAGATAAGGCCACCCTCTGCTACATATGTATCTGGAGTCCTGGCTCCCTCCATGTATGCTCTTTGGTTGGTGGTTTAGTCTCTAGGAACTCTGAGTGGTACAGTTAGTTGATATTGTTCTTCTTATGGGGTTGCAATCCCCTTCAGCTCCTTCAGTCCTTCGCCTAGCTCTTCCATTTAGGTCTAGGCTCAGTCTGATGGTTGGCTGTATCTGCATCTGTATTGGTCAGGTGCTGGTAGAACCTCCCAGGAACAGTCCTATCAGGCTCCGGTCAGCAAGTTGGCATCAGCAATAATGTGTGGGTTTGGTGTCTACAGATGGGATGGATCCCTAAGTGGGACAGTTTCTGAATGGCCTCTCCTTCAGTCTCTGTTCCTTTTTTTTTTTTTTTTTTGTGCCCGTCTTTCCTTTAGACAGGAACATTTCTTCTGGGTTTAAAATTTTGAGATGTGTAGGTGGACCCATCCCTCAACTGGGGGCCATGCCTATCTACTGGTGATGGTCTCTACAGGTTGTATCTCCTCCCCTTTGTGGGGTATTTATTTGGATACGGTCTCTCTGTCTTTTGGTTAGTTTGGTTAAGGGTTTGTCTATCCTTTGATTTTCTCCAAGAACCAGCTCTGAGTTCTATTGATTGTTTGCATTTTTTCTTTGTTTCTGATTGATTTCAGCCCTGATTTTAATTATTTATTCTACTCCTCTTTGTTGTGCTTGCTTTTTTTATTTCTAGAGCTTTTAGGTGTATTTTTCAATTGCTGATGAGAACTCTCTAATTTCTTTATGGAGGCACTTAGTACTATGACCTTTTCTCTTAGCACTGCTTTCATTGTGTCCCATGAATTTGGGTATGTTGTGTCTTCATTTTCATTGAATTCTAAAAATCTTTAATTTCTTTCTTTTTTTCTTCCCTGATCCAAAGATCATTACGTAGAGAGTTGTTAAATTTCCAAGTGCGTGTATGCTTTTCAGTGTTTCTGATGCAATACAAGGTATTATTTCAATTTTCTTGTATCTGTTGAGGCTTGCTCTATGACCAACTATATGATTAATTTTGGAGAAGGATCCATGAGGTGCTGAGAAGAAGGTATGTTCTTTTGTGTATTTGTGAAATATTCTATAGATGTCTGTTAGGTCCATTTGATTCATAATGTCTACTAGCTTCATTGTTTCTCTGTTTAGTTTTTGTCTGGATGTCCTGTCATTTAGTGAGAGTGGGGTGTTGAAGTCTCCCACTATTAATGTGTGAGGTTTAATGTTCGATTTAAGCTTTAGCAATGTTTGGGGCTCAGAACTGAGATGTCATCTTGGTAGATTTTTTCCTTTGATGTGTATAAAGTGTCCTTCCCTGTGCCTTTTGATTAATTCTGGCTGCAAGTCTATTTTATTAGATATTAATACTGTAGCTTCCTTCTTGGATTCTTTGTTTGGAAAACTTTTTTCCAGCCCTTTACTCTGAGGTAATGTCTATCTTTATGGCTAAGGTGTGTTTCTTGTATGCAACAGAATGATGGATCCTGTTTCTGCATCCATTGTGTTAGCCTGTGTCTTTTTATTGGGGAATTGAGTCCATTGATGTTGAGAGATATTAATGACCAGTGATTGTTATTTCATATTATTTTGATGTTGTTGTTGTTATTGTTGCTGTTGGTGGGGTGTGTGTGTGTGTGTGTGTGTGTGTGTTTGTGTGTGATTTCCTTGTTTTTGCTGGTATGGAATCATTTATTTCCTGTGTTTTCTTGGATGTATTTATCCTTCTTGGGTTGGAGTTTTCCTTCTAGTATTTTCTGTGGTACTGTATTTGTGGATAAATATTATTTAAATTTAGATTTGTCTTGATATATCTTGTTTTCTCCATGCATGGTGATTAAAAGTTTTGTTGTGTACAGTAGTCTAGGTTGGTACCTGTGGTTTTTAGAGTTTGCAGGATGTCTGCCCAGGCCCATCTTGTTTTTAGAATCTCTGTTGTGAAGTTGGGTGTAATTCTGATAGATCTGCCTTTGTATGTTACCTGGCCTTTTCCCCTTGTCCCTTTTAATATCATTTCTTTGTTCTGTGGAGTTTGAATCTTGATTATTATGTGCTGGGAGGATTTTCTTTTCTGTTCTAGTCTAGTTGGTTTTCTATAAGCTTTTTATATGTTTATAGGCATGTCTTTTTTATATGTTGGGAAAATTTTCTTTTATGATTTAGTTCAGAATATTTTGGATTAGGTCTTTTCATGTCTCTCCGGATTTCCTAGATGTTTTATGTCAGGAATTTTTTAGATTTAGCATTTTCTTTGACTGATGTATCTATTTCTTCTATTGTATCTTCTATGCTTGAGAGTCCCTCTTCCATGTCCTGTATTCTGTTGGTGAGGCTTACATCTGTGTTCCCTGTTCTCTTTCCTTGGCTCTACCATCTCCAGTATTCCCCCAATTTGAGTTTTCTTTATTGCTTTTATTTTCATTTTCAGGTCTTATACAGTATTATTTTTTTCCTTCTCTTATTTAATTGTAATTTCCTGTAAGTCTTTAAGAGATTTATTTTCTCTATAAAGACTTCTATCTGTTTGGTTATATTTTCCTGTATTTCTTTAAAGGATTCATTAGTTTTTCCTTTAAAAGCCTCTATCATCTTTATAAGATTGGATTTAAGGTCATTTTCTTGTGTTTTGGGGATGATAGGATATCCAGGCCTTGGTATAGTGGGGTAGCTGTGTTTTGGAGGTTGATTATGTATTTTCAAGGGCTTTTAGCCGTGTGGATGGCTTTGGTCCCTGGATGTCCTGTTGTAGTACTGTGAGGTAGGATTAACCTTGATAATCCCGTTGTGACAGGCCTTTGATGGGTGTCCTTGGGTCGTATGGTTCTGGACCCGCAGTTCTATATGGTTCAGGATCCATGGATCTATATGGTTCAGGAGCAGCAGGTCTGATGAAGATGACCAGAGAGATGTCTGGAGAGTGGAGCTACCCTGGGCTAGCAGGCTTCTCAGGATAGGTTGGGTGCTCCCCATGATTTAGGGAGCAGGGAAGATGGATGCTGGAAGGGAAGCTAACTTGTATGGCTCAGGATCTGCAGGTCTGATAAAGATGGGTGGATAGGTGGGGGGAGAATGGAGGTTCATAAGGGGTAGCAGGCTGCTTAAGGCAGCCTGGCTTGCCACAGAGTACTCACTGAGCAGGGGAGATGGGTTGGGGAATGAGAGCTTACCTGTGTGGTTCAGGCTCAGCAGGTCTGATGAAAGTGGGAGGAGAGGTGGCAGGAGGATGGAGGTCCCCGTGGGCTAGTAGGCTGCTTGGAGAAGCTTGTGATTGTAATCAGTGACCTCAAGGAAATTACTTATAACCTGTTCATATTAATAGATGTTCTAATTTCAAAGGAAAAATGGCTCTTGGGCATTATAAATCTTTGATGATATCATTTTTTGATATTAAGAATAAACCTAATTTTGTTTTGTTTTAAAGAGTTGTCATCATTATTAACATTAGGGCAGGCCAGTAGTTTTATAATCTGAATTTGACTTTATAACTTTTCAACTTTACCAAAGTGAAGTAAGTCTCCCCTTTTCTCTTAAAAGAAGAAATGCAAATGCCCTTTGCATTTGGTATGTTTTGGTTCTTTGAAAGTTAGAAGGGGCTCACTTCTGAAATTACATACTTTGTATCCAGTAGAGGTCTTTCAAAACAACAGGCATCTTGAGTCTCTTAAAGACAGAATACTTCATCTTTAAGAACTATCCCATGTATGTCCTAACAAATCAAAATGTTGTGTTTATTCTCTGAGACAGGGTCTCTATGTAACTTTAGCTGACCTAGAACTTGCTGTGTAGACCAGAGGTCCTCCTGCATCTGCCTTCCAAGTGCGGAGACATAAAGGCCTGTGCCATCACACCCAACTGATACTCAAACAGCATCAGCCTTTCAGGTGCTCCCACAGCGAGCCACTGCCCGTGTTAACTGTCCAAGCACAGGCCTGCTGCTGCTACTTCCATTCTCACTGAATCAGCATTTGATTCAATCCTTTGGGCTAGTGCTGGGATACTTCCTATCCTACCCCATTCCTAGCTCCAGAGTGATAAGCTTTGACTATCATAAAAATAAAGATCACTAGTCTCAAAAGCTTTCCTCAGTAGCTCCCTTTCCCCAATTGACTAAAGACAGATGCTCTAAAATAGCAGATGTGTCTTCGTATTAGGACAGGCTTGTCTCATAATATCTTCAACTAACCTTCATATTTTTCTTGACTCCTTTTGTGCAAATATTGCTCCTTTCACTAAAAATAAAATGAGCATTCAGAATAAATCAATAATAATGAGTTTTTGAAGGTATTTTAAAAAGTTGTCTCCTCTGTAAACAAAATGAGATAAAAGTTAATAACCATGCAGCTACCCCATAAACACAACTAATACACATATAATTATGTAACAAAGTGTCCCTATAAAATGTTTATGTTGTTTTGACAGGCTCAGCAAAACTAAGCTCTATTGGAAAACAAAGAGAAACTATCCTAAACTAGGTGAGAGGTTTAACAAAAAGAGAGAATGTCGGTTTTGCAGTACACATTCAAGTACTTTTCTTTTTCTAGGACAAACCGGGGGAGAGCATATTTTAAAAGGAATTTATATAAACAAGCAACCCAAGACTTTTCTGCTGCCATCCACCTAGACCCCAACAACTGGCTAGCACTGTACTACCGAGCCTGCTTATTTAGAAGGAGTAGTCCTTACAGGGCACTGCAGGACTACAGCGTGTCAGGTACTTGGCTGCATGTTTGTAAGGGTCACATAGGGGAAAGTTCCTTCGCTCACATAATATGTAGATCACTGTGTAGTACAATGGACACTTGCTTTGTATATGCATGTTGCTCACATGTATGCATGCGACAATTTCAGGAGCTAACAACTTTTTTCCTTTTATTCTTTCATTTCTCTCTTATTCTTTTAAATTATATTATTTTCTGTGACATAGTCCTTCACTGGACTCACTAAATAGGCTAGGTTTTGCATCCAGTAAATATAGAGGTCCACTTTCCTCAGCCTCCCCTTACTGAGATTACCAGCAGCACATGCTATCATGCCAAACTTCCCCTCTTCTGAGGGTTCTAGACTCAGGTCCTCGCTCTTCAAGGCAAGCCCTTTACGAAGACATCATGCCATCCCTGAAATGCCCCATATATGCTGAGAGGAATTCACGTTTCACATCTATTTCCAAGGTCTCTTGGGAAACAGGGCTGAAGATCACCATTCAGTTCTCTTTATATCTTCACATCTAATTTCTGCCCACAGCTGACTCTGCCTTTGTTTCTCCTTTGCCTGCCATGGCCTCTGCTCTCACTGATGCCTTTTCTCACCTCTCAGTTCACTCCTAATTTCTCAGTATAGTGGTCAAAGGAAATATATCATATGTATGAATGGGACTCTGCCACCAAATGCTTTAGATTTAAAGAGTTCTGTGAGCCGGTCTGGCTCCACTCGCCTGGTGCATCCAAAGAATCATTTCCGTTTTATTCTTTCTCTGAAAGCTTTGCCCTCCCGTTTCTTCTGTCAGCCTCCCATCTTGGAAGCTGTTGTAACAACTCAAAACCTCTACTATTGAATTACTCAGAGCAGACCAGCTTGAACGTAGCCCTCACCTTATCCTGGATATTGTCTCCACCTTATAACAAGGCTCTGTGATAATGATTGGTGTTGATGGGATACTTCAGTACTTTCTAAGCACGATTCTAGGTACTATATATGGAATTCTTCAATGAATACTCAAGTCATGATACGAAGAATTTACTATCATCCATTTTGTTCCTGATAAAAACAAAGCCTAGAGTAGTTAAATCACTCCATTAATATTTTTTTCTGTAAGAATTGGTTTTCTGCCAGTATCACAGCAGAACTTTTCCTAGTTGGCCAATCACACTGTGAACTGAGCAGTGAGATTGCCTTTAGGATATTGATTATTTGCTTCATTAGCATGGCCTTTGCTAACATTGGCTAAAGCCTCCCAAATCTCGGATGGGGAAGAAGGGGAGGGAGAAGGAGGGAGGGGGAAGAGGGAGATGGAGGGGAGAGAGAGGGAGAGGGAGAGGGAAGAGGGCTACCTCTCAATCCAGAATCAACTCAAGAAGCTTAGAAAACATGAATTGACTCTTATAAAAGTCCATATAGTTCACTGCCATGTTTTTGAAAGCAAAGGGGAGTTAGTAACCAAGGGACTTGAGAGGTTCCTTCTCAGCTGGATACTGGTGAGGCCAAACATCTGCAGCAGAGGTTGTTTTTCTCTTCTTGTTTCCAGCATACAGTCAAGTTTTCCACCTCAGTTCCAAGTTTTTCTTGCCTTAAATAGCGTCTTTGAAGCCCTCCATCTCTGTAGATAAGTAGACCTGACATCTGCCACATGCCTTGCTCCGGACCAGTACACCCTCACCCGTTGTTCTTTGGTCCTTAATGTCTTTGTGATAATAACAGGCCACTGTGAGCAAGGGCACCCTTCCATCAGTGTTAATCCCAGGCCTGCCTTTGCTGTTGACTTATCCCTTAGTCTCTGTCGGTGCACTGTGCTCCCTTGGATTTAATCTCATTTGTGAAGTGAATGGGATGTCAGAGTTTGCTATCAGCGTTAATGAGTTTGTGAACTATGATTGCCACAGTATTACTAGTTAGCAAATATATATATATATATATATATATATATATATATATATATATATATATATACATACATATATACCCACCCCAAATGGTCATACTCATCATAGACACATTGTTTATGGAATGCTAGATAGGGAAAGCAATAGAAAGAGTGTACTTGGAAACATAACTCATATGATTGTTTAGAAACCAAAGTATCTGATTTCTGTCTTCAGTTCTTATAAATGATGGCTACGATAACCTTAATTGTTTTCTACATCGGGGCATACTCTATACACAACTAAAGTTTTGGATGCTGGCAATTTGTGATTTTGAAACTGTTGTTTCTCTCGAAAGGTATGTCTTTGTTTTCATACTTATTTCACTATTGCATGAAATCAGGGGAAAAAAAAGAAAAGAAAGCTTCCCCACATCATCGACAACTTTGTAGAAAATGAGGCTGTAATTATAAAATCACAGTAGAGTTAGAGTAACACTAAAATAAGATTATTGTAAAATAAAACTTGCTCATTTCAGTTGCTCAGCAAAAAGTAGAGGCTGAAGAGCCTTGAGAAAATTTAAGTCCATGGATGTTAGCACAGAAGTGTGACCCTTGTCTTGGAATAGAAACACTGAACAGAGTAATGTCTATGTTCATTTGCATGCTAGAAAAAAACTACTTGATTATAAAATGGGAAACAACATTTATTTGATATTGAAAAGCAATTTTATAACTACCCATGTGGAGAGGTTTTTTTTTTTTACTTGAAAGACACCAAACCTTAGAATGACTTGTAGAATTACTCATGGCCACAGGCAAAGACTTTTGAATTGAGGAACAATAATCATCAATTCAAGGTAACTTAAAATTAAGTCAAGTTTTGCTAAGAGTCTAGGAGACTTTGCTATTTCCATTTCCAGTATAGACTCTATAATTGTTAATTCATTACAAAGCCTTTTATTAGGAATGTTCTTCCTTTTTATTGAAAGTATTTTTTCATACGATATATTCCAATCATGGTTTCCCTCCCCTTCCTCCTTCCAGTTTCTCTCCACTTCTCCAACCACCCATTTGTAAAAATTTTTAAGATCATGCAGTAAACTCATTTCATTTCTTTAGTAAAGCATTAAGAATGTCTAATCGCAATTCATTCATGTATTTCATTAGATTTTTTGAATTGATGGATATTGATCATGTATTCCATTAGCTTTTAAAAAAAATAAATGATGAACATTGGAAATAAATGTAAATTTTAACACATTTTTGTTGTCTTCTTTTTAGAACTTGTACTTTGGCCTATATAAATATTGGCCTCATATATCTACACCACCTGGATAATTACACTGAAGCCTTTTGGTGGTTTACGGAGGCAATTAAGGTTGATCCCTTATATATTCAAACCTATATCTGTAGAGCAGAAACCTATTCTAAGGTATTTAAGACTGGAATTTTTGAATTTCAAATATTTTTATTGTTTGGCTATCTGTCCAATGTAACTTATAATATATGAATGTATTCTTTAGCTAACTACAGAGGCTCATGGATTTATAAGCATTCCTATTAACAGATATAGTTAACTATTACTTGCTATTTACAAAGCTCTACTTACAAAGTGTCCATTTTCATTTCTATAATAGCTCTAGCATGTGTTTCATTATTATTACAAAACAGCATATAACTATCGTAGTTATCATATTTTATGCAAATAAGAATACATGATAAGGAAGTTTCTGAGAATCAGTTTCAAAGTTGTCTTTAATTTTATTTGCTGGGGGAAAACTACTGTTAGCCTTTTGGGATCTGTCAGTCTAATTGTGCGTATGTGTTTGTGTGTGTGTGTGTACTGGTAAATGTGTGGGTTCATAGAATAGAGGATATATATATATCTCCTAATAATTAACAGCTTTTGCTTTTAGTTTTGACAAGGTGTGTGTGTGTTTAACAAATTGAAATAAGTCAGTAAATCCTTTTGTTTTCTCCACCTGTAACCAGAATCTCTGTTTCTCAAAGGTACACCTCTGGGCTCTTTCCTACTAATAGCTCAGCCCATGATGCTGCTTCCTTCCCAAGACCATGCAGTGGCCTCTTCATCTTCTTGTTTTTGCTCTTTACTGCTTTTGCTTAAAACCTATGGGACCTGGCACCTCACTACCTTTCCACCCTTGTTCATACATATCTCTGGATATACTGCTTGTAATCATAACATGCTGGGTTACGCTGTGCTAAAAACACCTTCAAAAGCACCTTACTAAAACAGCAATGACTTATTTCTTGTTCATAATAGATGTTCTACTTTTCCTTTGCTATATCTCAGAACCTGGTAT
Organism: Rhynchomys soricoides; assembly: GCA_019843965.1. NCBI lineage: Eukaryota > Metazoa > Chordata > Mammalia > Rodentia > Muridae > Rhynchomys > Rhynchomys soricoides. Next base: position 15,483,787 of record JADRCH010000040.1, on the reverse strand, counting down.
ATCTAGAGTCCAATTCAAAGTCCTTATTCTCCAGATAAAGAAGGTAGAGGTTGCAGAGCAGGCTCAGTACTCGCCCCAGGGAAAGTATGTTGGTTATCTTGTTGGGGGTAAGACATGGGCATGCCTGTAGTGTGTCATTTTTTCCACTAATCTGTTAATGATATAGGCCATTTAGGGAATCTAGTGTGTTCCAATAACATACCTAGAATTCAACATGCCAGCAAGATAGTTGAATGTCAAGACATGGACTCATTCACTCTTTGTTCTGAGAGGCCCAAATATCTACACAGTCATTGTTAAGTACATTATGTTTACACATTAAAAACTATTATAGTCAGAAAAAAAAAAGAAACAAAACTACACAAGCACATTTGGAGGCATTTCTATGAGGTATTTTTGAGTAAGAAAGCAAGATTCAGAAAAAATATAATATGTTTAAAATATGAAAATCAAACCCTGTCTAGATATATGCATACGTAGAGAATACATTCTTCCACTTGGAGATTCAGCCTCTTTATTTTATTAATTAATTTATTTGTTCACTTTACATCCTGACTGTGGACTCCGCCCTGTCCTCCAGGTCCCACCCTTACAAATCCCTCCCCTATTACTCCCTCCCCACTTCACTGGAGAGAAAGGGAAGCCACCCTTGGGTACCACTCTGCCCTGGGATATCCAGTCTCAGTAGGACTAAGCGCACCCTTTCCTACAAAAGACCAACCAGGAAATCCAGTCAGACAAGGGAATCTATTTAGCCCCAAATTCTTAATTTAGCCCCAAATTTCTTAATTTAAGCTAAAATCCAATCCCAGAAAAGCATGTAAACCCAGAGATTGAACTTCTATGGGTCCCAAAGAAGTTTACTTAGTCCCTAAATATTGTTATGGGTTATATGCAGAAAGCCCCCTTCTCCATAGACTTATATAGTGCCCTGCCAGTAGCACTGTTTGGGATGCTGTGGAGCAGAGAAAGCAGAGAGTTGAAGTTTTATAACGTGGTCTTGCTGCGTTGCTACTTCCTTGTCTACCAAGACATGGGATGTCCTGACTACATGTATTTTTCCTATGGTTCAGTCAGCCATTATATTTTCCCAACATGGTAGACTGAATTTTTTTAAACTGATGCAAAAGAAATCCTTCTTTTAAAAGCTGCTTTATCAAGTACTTGGTACCCATCAGCAACAACAAGTTCTGGGTAATATTGGAAATATAAGAAGGTAGGGTGTTTTGAAGTCAGACCGAATACATTTTGTATTATGAGACAGGAACAGGTGTGTGATGCTGAGGATGGAGTGTTATGGGTTAAATGTAAAACGTCTCCCATCAGCTTGGATATTTGGACTCTTGGTCACCAGTTGTTGATGCTATTTTGGGAGACTGGGATCTCAATGAGGTGAAACCTACCCAGAGAAAGTTCATCAACTATATGGTTCTTGGTGTTTTATATCCTGACCCCACTTCCTGTCAGGTCTCTGCTGCCCAGTCTGTTGAGGTGAGAGGTATTCCAGCTTTAAGCTCTCATTACCATGGGGCAGCTGACTGCTGTGTGTTCTCCACCATGATTGTCTATTATGTCTTCACACTACAAGTCAAAGCAAACTCTTCCTTCCTCAATAGTGCTTTCTCAAGTATTTGATCACAGGACTGAGAAAAGTGGTACCAATCTGGACCATTGGTACAACTAGGTATGGTAATGTGGACTTGCCACTAGTTCCTTAGTTGTGTAACCAGAACAAGGTCAGCTTAAGAACCAATGCCCTGAAGTTCCACAGAAATTCTCTAATTTGTTTAAAGTTTAAACAAACTTCATCTGTTTGGATTCCCTCTTAACTCTACACACTGTTTTCTTCAAATGTTTTGTGCTATTTTGGCTCCATTCATTTCCATGTATAACTTAGTTTGTATAAATCATTTCCAAGTATAAATAAATTCTTCTAGCAGCACTAAAGTTCTTTTAGCAGCACACCACCATCTTATTGATGGTAGTGCTGGTTGTTTGGGTTAATATTTCTAGGTTTGTGTAGATGCTCTATTGGCAATGTCTTCAGTGGTAGTTGATTTTTTTTTTTTTTGTCTTCTAAAGTGTAGAAATTCAAGTTATGTTTCTGTGACCATAATAGGGATAGACTGGATGCTTCCTTTCCATATGAACGCCAAACTGACCTCTTTTTTATACCACTCTTATGATTTGTTTTAACCATTCACTTAATAATTTTATTTTGAGCCTGTTTCTCCACCTTATTTTTCAAGTGGAATTTACCTTCACTGTTTATGTTACCCTTTACATGTTAGGTTGTTAACTGTGTGATGTTTGCTGAAACTGATGTTGAGGTTGAGGGAGAAAATTTGAAAAGTTCAATGAAAGAGAAGCATATACAAACTACACTGCATCACATAAATTAGTGTAAAATAACATGTGAATGTGTACTTGTAATCATTCTTCACAACTAAAGAAAAATAATTTAAAAATAAGGACTTTGCATCATAAAATTTCTTTTTATCTTTTATGAATTATGTTTGCTTTGGTGAGTTAAGAAAATAAATATTCTTTTTGTATTTATGCACACAACACACACACGTAACAACAATTAATGAGAAGAGTGGCCGTAAATTTGAAAAGGAGGAAAGAGGAGAATAAGGTGAGGTTTAAACAGTGGAACAGGAAGAAGAAATGACGTAATTATATCACGATCTCAGAACGTAGGAACAGGAAGAAGAAATGACGTAATGTATCACGATCTCAGAACGTAAATAATTTACAACATGCAGACAGCAAAATAAGATATACTTAGAGAAGTTTCTACCAAAATTTTGCAAGAAATTGTGGGAGAGGCTAAACATCAAAAAGAAGGTGATTGCTTCAAGTAGAATATGCATTTCTGTTTATCATCCAACAGCTGCATAAACTGAAAAGGGCGGTAACTGAGTTAACTCGTGCTATCCACCTCCATCCTGATGCAATCCACCTATACATTATAAGGTATGAGCACAGAACCCGGGATCTTCTTGTAATAACCGGACGTCTGAACAAACCCTGGGCTCCCTCTCCTCTTCCCCGTCCTTATTTTACATTTAATCTCAAAGCAATGTCTATCTCTCAACATTTATTTTTTATTCTTAATTACACGTTAAGATAACCATACCATTTGCTTTGCACTAAAATATGCTTGCTGAGAGAGAGATTCTTTGAGACCTTTCTAGATGACTTGCTATGTAGATAGCACACACTCCTTCAAAGTAAGGTGCTACTTTTGAACATTGGTTTTGTTTGTATCCACGAAGCACTAAATAGAACCCTCTGCCAAGTCAGTGAAAAAAAAAAAGTGACCATCATTATTTTAGTTCAGATTTAGTAGAATTTTCTATAGAGACCTATTGTAAGATATTATTACCAAAAATATAATGTCTAAGATTCATAAGCCTAGGGAAATGCAGTAGGACATATTTTCTGATGAAGTTGTATTTTGTGTGTTAACACTTAAGCCACATTTCAGAATTTATATGAACACTTTCCCCCTTTCTGCTCTGTGGACGTTAACTTTTTTATTTTAGGGCCACAGTTCATAAATTGTTTCTGTCATCACAACTCCATGTTAACTTATTTCTTTAGATTTTAAGGAACTGTATAACTTTGCCATGCATGGTAATACATGCCTTTAATTCTAGCACTTGGCAAGGGCAGAGGCAGGGGCAGGGGCAGGGGCAGGGGAGGCAGACGCAGAGGAGGCAGGGGCAGGGGCAGGGGCAGGGGCAGGGGCAGGGGCAGAGGCAGAGGCTCAGAGGCAGAGGCAGAGGCAGAGGCAGAGGCAGATCTCCTGAGTTCAAGGCCAGCTTAGTCTACACAGCAAGTTTCAGGGCAGCCAGCATTGCATAGCAAGTCCCCGCCTCAAAGTACCAAAAGCTAAAAACAAACAAACAAGCTACTATATTTAATTTAATTCAATTTAATCTAATTTAAAATTGGATTTTATATTCACTTATGTAAATGGGTGAATGCTTTACAATTGTAAAACACTATGTAGCATTATAAACCTTAGAACACTTACTGTTGGTGAGTGAATGCTTAGCTCTGAGCAGGGCATTTACATTAACTCCCCTAAGATTCAGGGGTTATCATGGAAGAGCTGGCTGGAAAGAATTTAAGATCTGGAAAATAGGGAGAAGGGCTGTGCAAGGCTGTCTTCTGGGCATGACCTAGCAGCTGTGGCTGCCTGCCATGAGCCCCACAAGACTGGGCTTATCAACAGTCAGTCATGATCTGGGGGCTGGGGTGAAGAGCAGCCACTTCTTTCAGTTGAGTACACATAAAGCCTGCATTTCCCTGAGTTCTAAACCCATGAGGCTGCTAGTTCAAGTCTGTGAGTCTTACAGCAGCAGCAGCAGCAGCAACAACAACAAAGCAATGAAAGACTGGGTGTGAGACAGGCTTCAGGAAGGGGGGCATATAAAACAGCGGCAGAAGGAGATGAGAAAAATGTGGGGGTTATAGTAATCAGAATGTACTTTTTACAAGCATGAAATTGTCAAAGGACAAATCAAATACAAGTTTTAAAATCCAACAGAATAATTACCTCTTATCTGCTTAGAATAAAAGCTATTATTTCTTACAGAGGACAGTATCTTCTTATGATGAAGAGTTATGATCTTGCAAAGTTTACTATTTATCAAGTATCAGAAATGAACAAAGGTAAATAACACTAATTCAAAATAAAAACATTAAAGAGATATTTCTCCATGTTTTGTACTATTTGTAATATATATGTATATGCACACACACATATTGAGAGGATGAACAATTCACTTGAAAGGCAGAATTTGAAACTTCAGTTTTGACATCTACATATTTAACTAATGAATTTTGTGAGAAAGTTCATATGATATACCAGACTTATAATTTTACTTTTTTGGTTTGTAACTGTAGTGACTTTTGTTTTATGGTAATAAAAAGTTTTAGTTGATATATCACTTCATGTTGTGAAAATAATGTCATAGTGTGTGGCTCCCTTAGCATAATTATATTCTAAACCCATGATACCCAGAAGGGTACCAGTAATCATTCCTTTGCTTTCAGGTATCATTGATCTGACCCCAACACAGGAAGCACTCATTTACTCATTTTGTGAAAACCACGACAAGGCCATTCATGTCTTGGAAGGGATCATAGCCAGTAAGCCAGACATCTCCACTTATGCACTCTTGGCAAAAGCCCAAATGAAGGCCAAGAGAATCAAGGTGAAAAATATGCTGGTTGATGGATTTATGTTTACTAACTTGTAATTTGTAGTAGAATTCGTGCATTATACTTCAGGATGGTGTCTTAGTTACAGTTCTGTTGCAGTGAAAAGACACCATGACCAAAGCAACGCTTATGAAAGACATTTAATTGGGGCTGGCTTAGAGTTCCAGAGGTTTATTTCATTATCATCAAGGTGGGATGCATGACAGTGTCCAGGCAGACATGGTGCTGGAGAAGGAGCTGAGAGGTCTATATCTTGAATGATAGGCAGTAGAAGGTGACTGTGTGCTACACTAGGCATAGTTTGAGCATAGGAGACCTCAAAGCCCACACAATGATGTATTTCCTCCAACAAAGCCATATCTCATGATAGTGCTACTCCCTATGGGACAAGCATTCAAACACACGAGTCATGGAGGCCATACCTATTCAAAGCACAACAGATTGCATTTAAAAATTTTTACAAAATGAAATGGTAGCATTTATTTATGAATTATTCATATACTAGTGTCTGTACTTATTATGAAATGTTTTGATTTATCTATTAACCAACATATTAGGTTCCTCCCTCCCTCCCTCCCTCCCTCCCTCCCTCCCTCCCTCCCTCCCTCCTTTCTTTCTTTCTTTCTTTCTTTCTTTCTTTCTTTCTTTCCTGTCAAAATAGAGCTGTTGAAACATCCTATTTCGATATAGTCTTGGGAGTGGATTGCTGGCCTGTAAATCTGTTCTCTAATGTTATGCCAAGTTATTCTTCTATCTATTTCTGCTGACTGGTACCATCTCCAGGAAATGGATTTTCCAGGCTTTTCTTTTTGGCGATCTTGTGGACAGGAACTGATACCTCTATGCTCAGTCCATGCCTCTGAGCTTGCGTGTCGGGATCAGTCATTTGTACTTTCTGCTCTGTAAGTTTCCTATACTTCCTTATGTTATCTTCTTCTTATTGCTTTATGTGTTCTAAGAATCAGTTCTCTGTTTTGACCCATGCCTGTGTGCTGTATCATCTCACCATTTGAGGTTTGTTCTACTGTGCCTTTTGATGAACAGTCATCCTTGGTGTGTTTGAGTGTATCCAATTTTAAAGTTACTTTCAGGTAGTTAGTTTTGTTTTGTTTTATCTTTTCTTCCTTTAATTTAATTCCTTTAATTTAATTTAATTTTTTTTTTATTTATTCACTTTACATCCTGGTCATTGCCCCCACAATCCTTCCCCCTTCCACACTTCTCTTCTGAACAGGTTGAGACCTCCATCCCCCAACTTGGGTATCTTCCCTCATCTTGGCACTTCAAGTCTTTATAAGACTAGGCTCTTTCTCTCCCATTGAGGCCAAACAAGACAGCCCATCTAGAAGAAGATACGTCTCACACAGGCAACAGCTTTTTAGATAACCCCCATTCTAGTTGTTCAGGACCCACATGAAGACTAAGCTGCACATCTGCTACATATGAACAGGGAGGCCTAGGTCCAGTCTGTGTATGTTCTTTGGTTGGTGGTTAAACTCCGAGAGCCCCAAGGGTCAAGGATAGTTGATTCTTTTGGTCTTTCTGTGGAATTTGTATCCCCTACAGGCTGTGTAATCCTTCCTTCTATTCTTCCATAAGAGTCCCCAAGCTCCATCCACTGTTTGGCTGTGGGTGTCTGTATCTGTCTGAATCAGCTGCTGGGTGGAGCCTCTCAGAGGACAATGTGCTCCTGTCTGCAAGCATAACAGAGTATTGTTAATAGAGTCAGGGATTGGTGCTTGCCCATGGGATAATTCTCAAGTTGGGCTAGTTATTGGTTGGCCATTCCCCCAGTCTCTGCTCCACTCCCATGCCTGCATTCCTTGTAGACAGGATATATTTTGGGTTGAAAGTTTTGTGGGTGGGTTTGTGTCTCTATCACACCACTGGGGATCCTGACTGGCTACTGGAGGTGACCTCTTCAGGTTTTAAATCCTCAATGTAGTGAGTCACAGCTAATGTCACCCCCATTGGTTCTTGGGTGCCTCCCTTATCCCAGGTTTCTGTCTCATCCTGGAGATGCCCTTCACCTCCTCAACCCTGTCAGTTGCAGATTCCCATTCATTCTCATGGCCATGTAGCCATCTCCCCTGTCCTTCCTGACACCTGATCCTGAATCCCCCATTTCCTTCTCCATCTCTCTCCCTCCCAGTTCCTTCCCTTCACTTGCCTCTTATGACCATTTTATTCCCCCTTCTAAGTGAGATTCAAGCTTCCTCACTTGGGCCTTCCTTCTTGTACTTTTTCTATGATAAGCTTTAAAAAGGTTACTAAAATTTAAAAATTCAATTTAACACACATAAACCATAAGATATATACATATTAGTGGACACCATGTAGTATGTTGATTCATCTGTACACTGCATAATGGTTAAATGCTAAACATGGCATCTCTTCTAACATTTGTCATTCAATTAAAATTATGCCTCTCCGTTTTTGCCACTTTGTTATTTCTCCAACTAACAACCTTTTTCCTTATCATTAAAAGTATCAAATCTTGGGACTTTTTCTATGCTAATTTTCTTTATTTCCTCACTTGACACCAGATAAATGTGGTATCTATCTTCTTGTGGCAGACACAAGATTAGTAGACCATCGCAAAGGTGATGGGATGCCATGCTGCCCATAATTATGTTACATTATATAATATTTGTGAGTGGAAGCCCGGAGAGAGATTGTCCTGCTAGTTTTGACAAAACAAAGAACTGTACTAGTTAGTAACTAACTATGGAGATGGTCCCAAGGCAGGGAAATACTGTGGGCTACAGGATCTCAGGATCTCCCAACCAGAAGTCAATACTCTCCATATAGTCATAGGGAAATAAAAAGGTTTTGATAACCCCAGTGATCTTGGAAGAAGAGACTTTCCTATTTGAGCTATCCAAGTAGCCCTTTTTGGCCTAAGAAGCATAGAACAGAAGAATCAGTTAATCTATGCGCAGACCCCTCACTGTGGAAACACGACAAATGTATGCTGTTTCAAAGGCCCTATATTTCCTTTTTAGAAATAGGAAAATAATACAAATGTTATCATCTAGAATTATATTATTGTAACAAATACCTAAAAATGGGGCAGCAGCTTTAAACTAAGCAGTGATGTAGATCATATAAGATATTTAAGACTATGCTATCTAAAATATAACCAAGTCAGAGGACTTCCAGTAGTTTATGGGTGTTGCTCTTTAGCGATTACAGCAGGAGCTAAACTACCACAAGAATCTCATGGAAAAATGAGTGGATGTGGCTTTGTCTAATGAAAGGAATGAATGACTATAGAATCATGAAAGGTCTTCAAAGTTTCAAGAACATCATTTCTACAGAAACCAGTATAGAAATAGTGATAGAGATAGAGAGACAGAGACACACACACAGAGAGAGAGAGAGAGAGAGAGAGAGAGAGAGAGAGAGAGAGAGAGAAGAGAGAGAGAGAAGAGATAGTGATGCAGAGATAAAGAGACAGAGATAGGAAGATGGAGATAGAAGGATGACTCTCCATGCTGCACTGTGTCGAGGTATGGAGAGCGCTGTGGGAGCTCTGTGCTAAGGTTGGAAGAGTGGGTGTTGAGATGCCTTGTGAGCTTGTAGGAGATGGTAGAGGAGTCATGAAGACAGCATGTTCAAGTTAATAAACCCCATGGCTGCTTTAACAGTTTACTCCATTTTAGAAAGCAGGATAACAACAAACAGTGTTTAAACCTGACACTCATGTTAGATGCATATGATGATTTTCCAGTCAGTAAATAACATCTGTAAAATCAACCACTTTCTTCATTAATGCGTTTCAACTATTTTTATTAAATTTATGTAAGTAACGTTTGATGAAAGCCCTATTTTTCTAGAACTAGCTGAACCCCATTAGGAGTAAAACAGACAACAAGGGGTGATTGAAATAGTACAGGGTATCATTAATACTTCTATTACCTACTAACTTTCTTGTACTCCATTTAGAGCAATAACAAAGTAATTATTAGCAAGGAGCCTACAAGTTCAAGTCTGGTATTTGAATTTAGAAGATCTAGTTACAAAAATCCATACATCTAAACCTGCTTCAGACCTGATGGCCTCTGGGGGGGAACTTGTTGGATTCATCTCTGGAGGATGTGTTCTCCAGTTGTATAAGGACAACATTTGTGACCTTACCAGATCTGTGTGCATTTGTATAACATGAGAACAGAGCTTCTGTGGGCTCTGAGCTTCCTTTACTTTTAGGGTTATGATGTAGAACAAATAACCAGTAAAAAAAAAATTTGTTTTATCCCTTATCTTTGTTTTTATTCTTATAGGAATCTGTGAGATTATTTAAGAAGGCATTGGAACTATATACATTTTCTGACAAAGGACCAGTTGCCACTTGTGTTTCAGCAGAATGTCTGTATAACCTGGGTCTTTGTTACATGGAGGAAGGCAATTTTCAAGTGGTATCTATGTGTTTAGCTCTTTTTTCTTTGTTTTTTTATTTTATCTTATTTATTTATTTTTTTATTTTCATATTTTATTTGCATTTCAAATGTTTCAGATCTCCCCTTTGGAACCTCCCCATTCCCTCCGCCTTCCCCCTGCCAATATGGGGATACTCTCCAACCCACCCTCTCACCCACCCACCCAGTCTTGTCCCTCCTCCTTGTCATTCTCCTACACTGGGGGATCTAACACCCTCAGGCCCAAGGGCCTCTCCTCCCCCTGACTGATAACAAGACCCTCCTCTGCCGCATTTGTGGCCAGCACCATGGGTCTCTCCATATGTATTCTTTAGTTGGTGGATCAGTCTCCAGAAGTATCGGGAGGTCAGGCCAGTTGCTACTGTTGCTACATCCCTGGGGCTGCACACTCCCTCAGCTCCTTCAGTCCTTTCTCCAAGCCCTCCGTTTGGGACATCACACTCAGAACTACTGTTGCTGCGAAGTGACTCTTGGGTATTTCAAACTTTTGGGCTAATAACCTCTTAACAGTGAGTACATACCATGTTCATTCTTTTGTTACTGCGTTACCTTGCTCAGGATGATATTTTCAAGATCCATCCATTTGTCTATGAATTTCATGAAGTCATTGTTTTTAATAGCTGAGTAGTATTCCATTGTGTAAATGTACCACATTTTCTGTATCCATTCCTCTTTGGAGGGACATCTGGGTTGTTTCCAGCTTCTGGCTATTATAAATATGGCTGCTATGAACATAGTGGAACATGTGTCTTTATTACATGTTGGAGCATCTTCTGGGTATATGCCCAGGAGTGGAATAGCTGGGTCCACAGGTAGTATTATGTTCATTTTTCTGAGGGTCTACCAAACTGATTTCCAGAGAGGTTGTATCATCTTGCATTCCCACCAGCAATGGAGGAGTGTTCCTCTTTCTCCACATCCTCGCCAACATTTACTATCACCTGAGTTTTTGATCTTAGCCATTCTGACTGGTGTGAGGTGGAATCCCAGGGTTGTTTTGATTTGCATTTCCCTGATGACTAAGGATGCTGAACATTTCTTTAGGTGCTTCTCGTCCATTCGAGTTTCCTCAGTTGAGAAATCTCTGTTTAGCTCACTTCCCCATTTTTTGATAGGGTTATGTGGATCTCTGGCATCTAGCTTCTTGAGTTCTTTGTATACTTTGGATATTAGCCCTCTATCAGATGTAGGATTGGTAAAAATCTTTTCCCAATCTGTAGGTTGCTGTTTTGCACTATTCACAGTGTCCTTTGCCTTACAGAAGCTTTGTAATTTTATGAAGTCCCATTTGTCAATTCTTGATCTTAGAGCACAAGCCATTGGTGTTCTGTTCAGGAACTTTTCCCCTGTGCCCAAGTGTTCGAGATTCTTCCCCACTTTCTCTTCTATTAGATTCAGTGTATCTGGTTTTATGTGAAGGTCCTTGATCCACTTGGACTTGAGCTTTGTACAGGGAGATAGGAATGGATCAATTTGCATTCTTCTACATGTAGACCGCCAATTGAATCAGCACCATTTGTTGAAGATGCTGTCTTTTTTCCACTGGATGGTTTTAGCTCCTTTGTCAAAGAACAAGTGACCATATGTGTGTGGGTTCATTTCTGGGTCTTCGATTCTATTCCATTGATCTACCTGCCTGTCACTGTACCAATACCATGCAGTTTTTTTTTGTTTTTGTTTTTTTATCACTACTGCTCTGTAGTACAGCTTGAGGTCAGGGAGGCTGATTCCCCCAGAAGACCTTTTATTGTTGAGGATAGTTTTTGCTATCCTGGGTTTTTTGTTATTCCATATGAATTTGAGAATTGCTCTTTCTAGGTCTATGAAGAATTGAGTTGGGATTTTGATGGGGATAGGATTGAATCTGTATATTGCTTTCGGCAGGATGGCCATTTTAACTATGTTAAACCTGCCAATCCATGAGCATGGGAGATCTTTCCATCTTCTGAGGTCTTCTTCGATTTCTTTCTTCAGAGACTTGAAGTTCTTGTCATACAGATCTTTCACTTGTTTGGTTAGAGTCACACCAAGATATTTTATATTGTTTGTGATAATTGTGAAGGGTGTCATTTCCCTAATTTCTTTCTCAGTCTGTTTATCCTTCGAGTATAGGAAGGCTACTGATTTGCTTGAGTTAATTTTGTATCCAGCCACTTTGCTGAAGTCATTTATCAGTTGTAGCAGATCTCTGGTGGAGTTTTTTGGGTCACTTAAGTATACCATCACATCATCTGCAAATAGTGATATTTTGATTTCTTCCTTTCCAATTTGTATCCCTTTGATTTCCTTTTGTTGCCTGATTGCTCTAGCTAGAACTTCAAGTACTATATTGAATAGGTAGGGAGAGAGAGGGCAGCCTTGTCTAGTCCTTGATTTTAGTGGGATTGCTTTGAGCTTCTCTCCATTTAGTTTGATGTTGGCCACTGGTTTGCTATATACTGCTTTTACTAAGTTTAGGTATGCTTCTTGAATTCCTGATCTTTCCAAGACTTTTGTCATGAAGGGATGTTGAATTTTGTCAAATGCTTTTTCAGCATCTAACGAAATAACCATGTGGTTTTTTATATTTGAGTTTGTTTATGTAGTGGATTACATTGATGCATTTCCGGGTATTGAACCATCCCTGCATCCCTGGGATGAAGCCTACTTGATCATGGTAAATGATCGTTTTGATATGTTCTTGGATTCAGTTTGCAAGAATTTTATTGAGTATTTTTGCATTGATATTCATAAGGGAAATTGGTCTGAAGTTTTCTTTCTTTGTTGGGTCTTTGTGGGGCTTTGGTATCAGTGTGACTGTGGCCTCATAGAATGAATTGGGTAGTGTTCCTTCCATTTCTATTTTTATAGAATAGCTTGAAGAGTATTGGTATTAGGTCTTCTTTGAAGGTCTGATAGAATTCTGCACTGAACCCGTCTGGTCCAGGGCTTTTTTTGGTTGGGAGACTTTTAATGACTGCTTGTATTTCTTTAGGGGTTATGGGACTGTTTAGATGGTTTATCTGATTCTGATTTAACTTTGGTAATTGGTATCTGTCTAGAAACTTGTCCATTTCCTCCAGATTTTGCAATTTTGTTGCATATAGGCTTTTGTAGTAGGATCTGATGATTTTTTTAATTTCCTCAGAGTCTGTTGTTATATCTCCGTATTCATTTCTAATTTTGTTAGTTTGGATACTGTCTCTGAGCCCTCTGGTTAGTCTGGCTAAGGGTTTATCTATCTTGTTGATTTTCTCAAAGAACCAGCTCTTGGTTTTGTTGATTCTTTGTATAGTTCTTTTAGTTTCCACTTGGTTGATTTCAGCCCTTAATTTGATTATTTCCTGCCTTCTATTCTTCTTAGGTGTATTAGCTTCTTTCTGTTCCAGAACTTTCAGATGTGCTGTTAAGCTGTTAGTGTATGCTCTCTCCAGTTTCTTTTTGGAGGCATTCAGAGCTCTGAGTTTTCCTCTTAACACTGCTTTCATTGTGTCCCATAGGTTTGGGTAAGCTGTATTTTCATTTTCATTGAATTCTAGGAAGTCTTTAATTTCCTTCTTTATTTCTTCCTTGACCAAGTTATCATTGAGCAGAGCATTGTTCAGCTTCCATGTGTATGTGGGCTTTCTGTTGTTGTTGTTGCCCTTGAAGTCCAACCTTAATCCATAGTGATCTGATAGGAAGCATGGGATTATTTCAATCTTCTTATATCTGTTGAGGTTTGTTTTGTGACCAATTATATGATCAATTTTGGAGAAGGTACCATGAGGTGCTGAGAAGAAGGTATATTCTTTTGATGCAGGATGAAATGTTCTATAGATATCTGTTAAATCCATTTGGTTCAAAGCATCTGTTAGTTTCACTGTGTCTCTGCTTAGTTTATGTTTCCAAGATCTGTCCATTGTTGATAGTGAGGTGTTGAAGTCTCCCACTATTATTGTGTGAGGTGCAATGTGTGCTTTGAGCTTTAGTAGAGTTTTTTTTTATGAAAGTGGGAGCTCTTGCATTCGGGGCATAGATGTTCAGAATTGAGAGTTCTTCTTGGTAGATTTTTCCTATGATGAGTAAGAAGTGTCCTTCCTCATTTTTTTTGATGAATTTTGGTTGAAAGTCAATTTTATCTGATATTAGAATGGCTACTCCAGCCTGTTTCTTGGGGCCATTTGCTTGGAAAATTGTTTTCCAGTCCTTTACTCTGAGGTAGTGTTTGTCTTTAACATGGAGGTGTGTTTCCTGGATGCAGCAAAATGCTGGATCCTGTTTATGGATCCAGTCTGTCAGTCTATGTCTTTTTATTGGGGAGTTGAGACCATTGATGTTAAGAGATATTAAAGAATAGTGATTGTTATTTCCTGTTATTTTTTTATGTTGTTTATATTGTTTGTGTGGCTATCTTCTTTTGAGTTTGTTGAAAGATTACTTTCTTCCTTTTTCTTGAGAGTAGTTTCCCTCCTTGAGTTGGCGTTTCCCCTGTATTATTCTTTGTAGGGCTGGGTTTGTGGAAACATACTGTGCAAATTTGGATCTGTTGTAGAATATTTTGGTTTCACCATCTATGATTATTGAGAGTTTTGCTGGGTATAGCAGCCTAGGCTGGCATTTGTGATCTTTTAGAGTCTGTATGAGATCTGCCCAGGATCTTCTAGCTTTCATAGTCTCTAGTGAAAAGTCTGGTGTAATTCTGATAGGTCTGCCTTTATATGTTACTTGCCCCTTTTCCCTTACTGCTTTTAATATTCTTTCCTTGTTTTGTGTATTTCGTGTTTTGACTATGTGATGGGAGGAATTTCTTTTCTGGTCCAGTCTATTTGGCATTCTGTAGGCTTCTTGTATGCTTATGTTCATCTCTTTCTTTAGGTTAGGGAAGTTTTCTTCTATAATTTTGTTGAAGATATTTACTGGTCCTTTAAGTTGGGAGTCTTCACTCTCTTCTATGCCTATTATCCTCAGGTTCTGTCTTCTCATTGCATCCTGGATATCTTGGATGTTTTGTGTTAGGAGCTTTTTGCATTTTGTGTTTTCTTTGACTGTTGTGTCCATGTTTTCTATGGTATCTTCCGCACCTGAGATTCTCTTTTCCATCTCTTGTATTCTGTTGGTGATGTTTGCATCTATGACTCCTGATTTCTTTCCTATGTTCTCTAACTCCAGGGTTGTCTCCCTTTGTGATTTCTTTATTGTTTCTATTTCTGTTTTTAATTCCTGAATGGTTTTGTTCATTTGTTTGATTGTGTTTTCCTGTATTTCTGTCCATTTGATTGTGTTTTCCTGTAATTCTTCAAGGGATTTTTGTGTGTCCTCTTTAAGGGCTTCCAGTTGTTTACCTGTATTCTCTTGTGTTTCTTTAAGGGAGTTATTTATTTCCTTCTTAAAATCTTCTATCATCCTCTTGATAGTGATTTTAAGTCTGAGTCTTCCTTTTCTGGTGTGTTGGGATATCCAGGGCTGGCTGTGGTGGGAGAGCTGGGTTCTGATGAAGCCAAGTAGTCTTGGTTTCTGTTCCTTGTGTTCTTGCCCTTGCCTTTCGCCATCTGGTTATCTCTGGTGTTAGCTGGTCTTTCTCTCTCTGACTGTGGCTTGTCTTTCCTTTAAGCTCAGATCCCAATAATCCTGGGTGACCAGTTCTCTCTTCCAGCTCTTCTTCAGATCCTGCATCTGGAGTCCTCCTATTGCTGGCTCCTCAGCGTAAGTGGGCGGGTAGTTTTTTCCCTGCACTGCTTGTATATGGAGGCCTGGTAGGCCAGGCAGGGTTTCTGGCCACTGGTGGAGGCAGACAGGCTTTTACCTTCCAGCTTTTCCTCAGTCCCTGGGTCTGGAGCCCGCCTCCTGCTGGCTCCTCTGCACAAGTGGGCAGGTAGCTTTCTTCCTGCACTGCTTGTATATGGAGGTTCCTGGGTCAGGCCTCTTTTTTTCTTTGTAATTCTCTTGTACATTATATCCCCACTGCAATTTCCCTTCCCCCTCTCCTCTCAGCACCCCTCCTCTCTTCCCAAGATCCACACCTCCTTCAGTTCAGAAAAAAGCAGGCCTCCTAGGAATACCAACTAATCATAGCACATCAAGTTGTAATAAAACTAGGCACAAACCTTTATATCAAAGCTAGACAAGGCAACCCAGTAGGAAGAAAAGGGCCCCCAAAGCAGGCAAAAGAGTCAGAGGCAGCCCTCACTCCAACTGTTGGGAGTCCTTCAAGAACACTAAGCTGTGCAACCATAATGTGTACGTTGAGGACCTACCTCAGACCCATAAAGGATCTGTGTTGCTTCAGTCTCTATAAGCCCTGCTTAGTTGATTCTGTGGGCCACATCCCGAATGAGGTAACCCAGACCCAGAAAAACAAACATGGTATATACTCACTTATAAGTGATATTAGCTGTTAAGTAAAGAATGACCATGCTACAGTCCACAGACTCATTGAGGCTAAGTAACAAGGAGGTGGGACACACAGTCTTCCAGGGAAGAGGGAATAAAATAAATTTTGAAGGTGGGTTGGGGGAGGTGGGGATGGGAACAGGAGGGATCAGGCAGGGAGGGGTTGGTATGAAGGATGTAGGGAGAGAATACTGGGAGAGATGACTGGAAGTGGGGGGCATTTGGTAGGCAATGCACAAACTTAGTGCAGTGTAAACTCCCTGGAATCTACAAGAGTGACCCTAGCAAAGTCTGCTAGTAATGAGGGATATGGAGCCTGAACTGGCCTTCTTCTATAACCAGGGCAGACTCCTAGCAGTAGGGCTGGGACGTCAACCCAGACACAAAACCTTTGACCTACAGTCTGTCCTACCTGCAAGATTTGCTGGGGTAATGGTGACACAGAACTTGTGGAAGTGGCCAACCAATGGCTAATTCAACTTGAGGCCCATGCTGTAAGAGGGAGCCCACACCTGACACTGCCTGGATGGCTAGGAACCAGAGGCAGGATAGCCTATTAAAATGATTTCTAATGATATTGTGCTATACTCATAGATTGGTGCCCAGCCCAGTTGTCATTAGAGGGGCACCATCTATCAACTAATGGAAGTAGTTGTAGAGAGCCACAGCCAAACACTAGGTGGAACCAGGAGAACCCTCTGCCCACCTCCACAGAAGAAGGGGAAGAAGGAATGTAGGAGCCAGTGGCGTCTGTGTTTAGAAGCAGAGATTATCTAGAACTCTCCAAACTGGTTGCGTGCATTGGGTTCTGTTTCTGAATACTGCCCTCAGTAATGCAAGAAGTGAACTGACCAAAACTACTTCTAAAGCTTAACGTGTAACAGGCAGTCTGCACTCCTATTTCCCCATGAATTATTTTAAATTAATATCAACTCATTTTATTTGATGCCCATTTGTCAGTAATATTTTAAAGATAATCTACATTTTTCACCAAAATAATAAGTCTAGCTGCAGGAAATTATTGTAGCAAAATAATATCATCTCACTAACTTGGTTTATAAAATTGTAAGTAGTTAAATTGAGTGTTTCAATGTGCTGTTGATGAAATGGTTAATGATTAGAACATTCTTTAACTTTCCTTATTGATAACTAAAGAATTCCAATCAGATCTAATTTGGTTAAGATAACTACATACATTGGAGAACTGTGGCATCATTTTATCCTGAAACTTAATAATTATGTGTCTGCTATAGTTCTTGGACAATCATGGAGAACTGAACACTGCTGCCTGTGAATTCTTTGAATTAATGAAATCCAAAGAATAATGATTGAAACTAAATCTCAAAGTACTGTTTTCTAACAACATGGATTATGTAGATATTTGTCTGAAAATAATGGGACTTTTAATTATAAGTCTGACTTATTTCTAAGGATTATACTTGTTTGTTCCACAAGGTTCCTTGGGAGAATTAATTTTAAATACCCCTCCCCCCAATTCAAGTGGGCTTTTCAAAAACAATACCATACCTTGTTAATCTTCTAAATGCATGTATTCTATCACTAAGTGTATGTGCATAAACATATTCTTCCAGGCTTTTGAATCTTTTACAAAAGCTGTGAAAGCAAATCCTGAATTTGCAGAAGCCTTTTATCATCGGGGACTTTGTAAAGTAAAACTCAACAAGCAAAACTCAATTCTGGACTTTAATCGGGCACTTACCCTAAATCCCAAACATTACCAGGTATTTAAAGAAATGATATCAGTAATTTGGAGGATATGTTAGTTTGGGTGAAAGATCATGTAATTTCTAATAAAAGCAGTTGTTTCTGTCTCTCTGTCTGTCTTTATCTTTCTCCCCATCCCTCCCTCTCTCTTTCCCTTCCTCCTTTACTTTTTTCCTCCCTCCCTCCCATCCCCTCCCTCCTTTTCTCAGTCCTTCCTCCTCCCTCCCTCGCTCCCTTGTTCACTCTCCCCTGCTTCTCTTCCCCCTCTTCATGTTATGTAGCAGAGATGGCCTTGAACTCCTGATATTTCTGCCTCTGCTTCTCAAATGTAGAGATTACAGATACATGTTATCATATCTGGTATCAATTAAGTATATTTTGATAACTCAAATTTTTGAATTCTTTGGCACAAAAATATTACTTTTAACATTAATATTACATTTGTAAAATATTTTGATACTTGTAATATATGTAATTATATCAAATACATTAATTTGTTTGTTATCAATTTTAATGATATGCTATAAATTTTATTAGTTTCTTGCTTTTATATCACATGGATTTTGCCTCTTAATACATTTCAGGGACAACACAAAATTCAGTACATGAAATTTAACTGGCTCTTGATTTTAAATGAAGTTTGAGTTGACTAAATACTAGATATTTTAGGGAAATATTAGCAACCATTCTAGGCAAATAATGGTGGTGCAGTTATGTAGGGTGAGGTCTTTTTTCACAGGAGCCTCATACTTGAGGAAATGTAGTGAAGAAATATGGTGAATACAACTTGCATTCTGATAGCTCAGGGAAAAAAAATAGAGAAAGCAAACACAGTGGGCCGCACACTAACAATCACTGAATCCAAGTGGTAACCCTAAGCCTGATCTCTATTAAGTTATTTCAGGTATGCCATATGTTTAATTTTTTTAATGAAAAAAATGGGGAAAACTACATTTTAATATTGTCTTTAGGTTCTATATATTGTGGTAGAACTGAAGATTTTACTAAATTATATATCGTGCGTTCTCCTTTTTCTGAACAGGCATATTTAAGCCGAGTAGCTTATTATGGTTTAAAGGGCAGATACTCCAAAGCCATTCTGAACTGTAACGAGGCCATCAGACTTTACCCTGAGAGTGTGCGTGCCTACATCTGCAGAGGAGTTCTGAAATACTACAACAGAGTAAGCTGTCCCTGCCTGGGTTGCTGAGAGCTTAGAGTGGAAGCTTCCGGGGTTGTTAAGTACTGGCTCACTTCCTATGTTTCCTTGACTGCATAAAGTGAGATTATGGTACTCATATAATGATGGTGTGCCCTGTTCTTTGGACATACAGCAATTACGTATGTTTAATTTCTTGATTGTTGGACATTCGGGATGGTTCTATGTTTTACTATCCATTTGAAATAACACACTTGTATGTGCTGGGAACAAATTAGTTGTTTGAGTTTCCTAAATAGAAATTCCTGGGCAAAGTATCATGATAACTGATGCTGCATGGAATGATTTATTTCTCCCTGATTATATCTTTGACATTTCTTCATTACTACTCCACATGGGATACTTTTATCCCTTAGCAAAGGTGTGTGCAAGCATTAGGTATCAGTTCCATGAGAGTTCATGTTCACATGATGATGTAAGATATCAGAGAAGAATGGAAGGGACGTGGAAGTGAGTGTGAGTGGAGAGTGTGACCGTGTGGCAGTACAGGTGGCAGAAGGCAGTCAGGCCCTAGGTGTTCACCAGAGGAATGTGAGCCCTCGCGCAGTCAGCGTCAGTGTCTCCAGGCCATATAGCAACACTGGTAATGTTTGCTTAAGGTGATTTTTCAAGATTTTATTTATTTTTAATTTATCTGTATAAATGTTTGCCCACATGTGTGTTTGTGTACCATCTGTGTACAGTTCCCTTGTGGACAAGAAGAGGGTGCTGTATCTCTTTGAACTGTATCACAACTTACAGGCAGTTGTGAGGTGTGGGTGCTGGAAATTGAACTGGGTCCTTTGGCGTAGCAGCCCAGTGCTCTCAACTGTTGAGCCATCTCTCTAGCCCATAATTGCTCCAATTTAAGTTACTGACATCCTTAATTTTATTTGTAGGTGAAAGAACTATAAGAATCCCTACCAAGATCTTCATAATGGACTATGTGAAAGATTAGCTTCATAGTATTAACTGAAAAAAAGATACATTGAATCTTAAATGCTTCAAATACTAATAGGATCACATACTTATTTATGATTAAACTTGCCTATTATGATTTACCCTGCTCACTCTTTCTCCTTGTAGAGTTACAAGCTAGCTATTACAGATTTATCTACAGCTGTCAACATGGACAAGAACAGTTACACTGCATTTTATAACAGAGCCTTGTGTTACACCAAGATAGGGGAAAATCAGATGGTAAGCAGCCATTTTAGTAAATAAGCATTTGAGAAGCAATATGCATTCAATGGCTTCTTGAGTTAGACAAGCAATCAGTAAGTAATATTTTATAAGCAACATGCTGAAGCACTTATAAGTGTGTTTAAAGCACCTGTATTTTCTTCTTTATCTCTGCTACAGTCTTGAAAAATAATTCCTATGGAGATATACACATAAAACTCAAGAAACCACAAAGAACCATTTCAAATACTATTGATTTCTTTCTTAGTGCAAAATTACCTAATGCAGTTTCTGTACCATTAATTCCTTTTATAATGCTTGTACAAATATTTAAATGCCTGTATAAATTCTGTAAGTATCATCTGAATAAATGTTTTACTGATAACACCATTGCATAGGATTTTATAGAAAAGATCACCAGCAATACTCTCTTACAACTTGGACCCAAGCTGGAGCAGTTCACGGAGGTATTTGTTGTAGAATTCTGAGACTCTATATGCAGTGAAGAGTGTAGAGTAATGCACTCCACCTGCAGGGGCTGGTGACAGGGATTTGTGCGTGTGTTTTATAGGCCTAAGCGTTTTAAAAAATATGGTGCTGCAATAACCACGTTTCTCCATGAAACTCATTTGTATTTTCTAATCGCCACGCCAATTGCCAATTGTCTCATCCTTCCTCAATGTAGTTGATTTCAATGAGAATGAGCTCTGTGATCACCTACCTGTAAGTTCTTTGTGTTCTGTCCCTTGCTCTTGCTTCTTTTCCCTATATCTTCTGGCCTTTTCCCCCTCACTTCTGCCCTTTCATAGCAGTGGCTTTAGCAGACTTCACATTCCCATTGCCCTAGGCAGACACACTCCTCAGACTGAAACTTAGCGAAGCCTGCTTGAAGCATCTACAGATTTAGAAGTCACAGAGAAACCTCTCTGCGCAGAAGAATGTAACATTCCTGAACGCTAGCCTAGCAAGTTTGTGTTCCTCTAGAAATGTAGACAAATACCTAATTAATTTTTAACAAGGCAATTGTTAAGATTCAAGGACCCAATTAAAGAATCATTTAGAGGGACCTACAGAGCGGGTGTCTTTGAGGACACCTTACACCCCCATGCCTGCCTGAATAACTCCAGGCCAAGCAGTAGGCTGGGCAAGGAAGGAACTCCTGTTATGTTATCTCAGTTATGTGGAAAAACCAATTCCTGGTTAAAAGAACATGCAAAACAACCTGAATAAACGAGACCAAAATAGGGTTGCAAAATCTTGGTGATTTTCAAGGTGCCTGGACCCCAGAGCAATTCATCTGCTCATTTTACAGACAATGAAATGGCAGGAAAGAGAAGCTACAGGACTCAATCCAAGTTGCACTGGGAATTAGAAACCTGCCTGTCATTCACACATTTGTTCCTGGGTTCATAGTCCTTAGGTAGCTTTGTGAAGCCCTCTGACTCTGGATTGAATACTATGTCATTTCAAAGTGTCACCCCCTCCCCCTTGGCCTTCTGTCACCTGCTTCTCAGCATTCCTTCCATCACTGAGCTAACATGCTTAAGCATTCTTTATGGATAGAGTGGATAGAGTTTCCTAAAATCTAAGCATGGTGAATTGGTTTTTTTGTTTGAAATTTTAACAACTTAAAAAGCAGTCACTGTTCGTCATTTTCAAGAACAGGCATTTAAACAACACCAAAATTGATATATATATCATTGGATCACAAAGCTGAAAGAATATAATGAAATCGAATCAACTGAAATCTTTAAAGCGGTTTTTTGTTTTGTTTTGTTCTTGTTTTTTTGTTTTGTTTTGTTTTTTATGTTTCCTGTGTTTTACCTCCTCTGAAAAGTTACAAAAATATATTTGGACAAAAGTAGACATTGGAATCTATTTTAGAATTTCTGAATCAACTATCTTGTCAGATTGACTCATATAGCTAGTGGATCGTGAAGTTAGACAGGAAGAAGACAAGCTACATGCTTGATTTCTTTCTTCAGTGCTGACAGAGGAAGCCTTCATACATGCAATGGTTCTATCAGACTGACTATCAGTTCCCCTTTCAGCAGGTATTCACATAGCAATCTTAGAATGGCATGGCGGACTTTGACTCTACTATTCTATAATCATGAAAACAGTAGCCTTATCTCTTACTTAGGACTTACTGTATGACAAGCACTAGGCTAAGTACTTACCGATACATAAACAAGGCATTTCTATTCTAGGCAGAAATTGAAGGATTTCCCATTTTTTGTTTTGTTTTGTCCCTGAACAAGGATTAGGCAGACATGCATGTAGATAACAGAAGAAAAAGAATGGGAATTTTATTAAGGGAATAAAAGGCACTTCTAAAGGTGGTAGTGGGCCGAGGGTAGAGAACGGTCAAGGTTTCTACAGCACTGGAAGCAGTAGAGTGGAGAACTTGTACTGTGCACACCTAGTTTACTAGTGCTCTGGTATGGTGGCCTTGTGGACATGTGACAAAGGGTCATTTGGGCTGGCTTCAGCCTTTATTTTGTTATTATTGTTGTATTGGTGTCTCTCCTCATACTATGTGCGTGCAGTGCCCACAGAAAGAGGAAGAGTTGGATTCCCTGAGGCTGGAATTACAGATGGCTGTGAACTGGCATGTGGGTGATGGGAATTGAACCAGGGCTCTCTGGAAGAGCAGCCAGTCCTTTTAAACACCAAGATATCTCTCTGCCAATCTGACAAGCTAGCTGA
The DNA here is from genome assembly GCA_019843965.1 of Rhynchomys soricoides. NCBI lineage: Eukaryota > Metazoa > Chordata > Mammalia > Rodentia > Muridae > Rhynchomys > Rhynchomys soricoides. Next base: position 15,460,945 of record JADRCH010000040.1, on the reverse strand, counting down.
TTCAGAAGTTCTAAAATAGATTCCAATAGTATTTTTATATGCACATTTTGACCTCACACTCCTGCCATATTTGTAAGTGGAGTCTAATATATATATACAATTTAATATTCCAGTTTGGTAGCTGAGGAGACAGACTTCAAGTTAGAAAACTTTTCTTAAACTCAGAATCTAGTAATAGCAACTGATGATATAAATTCAGAGAAGGGTGTGGCTCTCACATTCTTAACCAACTTTTAGGTTAGACATTCCGGAAAATATCAGTAATTTCAGAACATAGAGCTCTGAGGCATGAGAACCAGGAATTCAAGGCCAATTTGGTATCAAAGCACATTCTGACCAGATAGGTACATGGTATGACATCATCTCAAGGAGCAATACAAAAAAGGAAAAACAGAAACAAAAAAGCTCAGCAGAAAGCACTTTCAATGTTCCCATCCGTACCACCCATACCTAGCTTCCATGACATCTTTCCTGGCATTCAGCCACCTGATGGATGGCTAGGGCATCTTATGTTCTGTGGGTCTTTGGAAAGAATGAGTCAGATAAGGTGTGGTCAACAGTGTAGGTGGTTCTTCAAGTATTACTGAATATTTTTATAGGCCTAGCATTATTTATTTATATTCATATCACAGTATACATATAGAATTTCTAGTCATACAATATCTTTAGACCACCATGCCAGGAAATAGGAGAGAAGGGCAGATGAGCAGAAAGTTAAATTCTATTTGTCTTTTTTTAACTCAGCCGACACTTCAGTTATATAAGAATTGACCCTTCTCTGACCAACCAGAGAAGGGTTGAACAAAATAACCAATAAAATGATTTTGAACAAAATTGACTATTTTGAACAAAATAGCCAATAAAATGATTTAGAAGAATCCAGCTCCTTAATATTTAGGGCAGAGGAGAAATCAGTGAAGCTCTGCCTATTCAGTCAGTGGAAAACAATAAGAGTAAAGGATGCGTTCTCACTAGATTAATTCTTTGAGCTTAGATAGAGCTTTAAAAACAATCACTATACCTATCAACATATGTTGAATTTCCCTGTTTCCCTCTTCAGTCTTATTGTGATCTCTTTCATTGGTTTCTGGTTTATTCATTTGATTAAAACTTACCAAGTGCCTGCATGTGAAGGTAGGATGCTTGTCACTTGGTTCAAGGTGGTGAAAAGATTAAACACTTACCTCCCGCAGTTTAGACTTCAGTGCGGAAGGCAATAAAATGCTAAAAAGAATTTAAGTTTCAAGCAGTGATCTCCAATTTGTACTCATGCGAATGCATTATTTGGAGAAAGTATTCACTGTGGGGGCTGGGTGGGGGGTGTCGGCCCCTCCCTTTTAAACTATGCAATGTATAGGAGTATATATGGGTGGCAGACAGATGGCCTGTGAACCACAGGCACAGAGATTACTTACCTAAAAGCCATACTGTACAGCTAAAGGGACTCTTCAAATCTGGCGTAGATAGACTTCAATCACATTCCAGAGTGGATTCTGAGATCCCGCTCTGGATGGAAGCATATTTGGCCCAGGGCAGTGGACTAAGCAAGGGTCTAAAGAGTTGCACCTTGCCTGTAAGTGTATGTTTTCTTTTTAGGCGTTAAGAGATTATGGAATCGTGCTGCTTCTTGATGCTGGAGAAAGCATAGCATTGAATACCTTAATTAACCGTGGACTCATCTATACTGAACTAGAGCAGTATGGCTTTGCGCTCGAGGTGAGCCTTCCTGTGGACGTGGGCAAATAAGCAGTTTGATTTCACACATCCTCACAGCACTAGTGTTCATTGCTACAGAAGGGCAGTATCAATGAGCTACCGGGTTACAGAGAATCTTTGTAAGACCCAAGTACTCTCCGCTTCATTTTGATTACAGCTGATGGTTAATGTTTTTTTTTTTTTTTTTAAATTAAGGCTATCACCTTCCCAAAGAAGTACCTAGAATATTCAGTTGTTTGACAAAATAATTTGTATGTAACTTACTATGTTCTGTGATGTTCTTTTGCACTCACAGTTTTCCTTCTGTTGAAATTTGTCTAATATGTTTCAAGGAGGACATAGCTGTGCAGAATGGGCTACTGAGACAGTTTTTTAGGTCTTCAAGAATAGGCCTTAGAACTGGAGTTTATGAAAACATCTTGTAAAGAAACAGGTAGTTTTCAATTGATTGCATTACAGAATAGATATGATTCATAGTTCTCACTTTTAATCATTACAACTTGATGGTAATTTCTGTAATTAAAATCTAGAAATAAGACAAAGATGGAATATTCCTTTGTAGTTAAGTGACAGCCATTTTATGTATTTGTTACGTCCAAATAACTTTATAGAATGAAGTAATTCTTTGCTACATGCCAGCTTTAATAGTGGTGTAAAATTTACAATTTTAACTTAGAGATAAGGAAACAAATAACCAAAAGAGGTTAAATAAAATCTTTGAAGCAGGGCAAGATCTGAATTCGGGTCTCACTAGATTATCAATGCCATGTTCCTTCAGACAAGGCTGAAGTGCTGAAGACAGTTTTAATGTTAGGAGAGTCGGGAGTAAATCCCAGTTGCCTCTTCTCTTTCTTTATATACACTTAACCCACTAACAAGTCTAGTTCATTCTATCACTGAAATACATTTTGAACTAAATCAGCTCTCCTAATTGCTGTTTTCTCCTCAACCAGGAAGTCCTAGACTACATTTGAACTCAGATCTCAGAATAGGATTCTTCAGTACACTGTCTCCTAGTGTGCTGAAGTAGGTTACACCTTACCCTTGTAGAATGTCTTTTCTCCACACAGTAGCCAAAAGACCACATTAAAACATAAAGGACAAGAAGTTAGTCCTTTGTTCCAAACCTGCAGTGACCCATCCCACACAATAAAACCTGACCTCCTGACCACTAAACTCAAGGCCCAACTTGATGTGACTGATGCTCACTTCATACTTTGTCTTCAGTCTTCTTCTCGACACCGAAGCCTTTCCACTTCGGCCTTTTGCTATGTCCTGGTAATTCCCCACCTCCCTTCCTGCCCAGGGCCAAATAGCAAGCTGTCCCTGTGAAGAGAGCATACCTGTAACTCTAAGCCCTTCTTTAATCTAAGTTAACATCTGACTGAATATGATCCTTGTCAGAAATAAACTGAATAATTGAAATAGGATAATAAACATATTAAAAGATCTCAACATAAATGTGAAAGCGGGATAAGGAAACACACACTGAAGAACACATACCAGCAAAAACAGGTAATAAGTTATTAGACCCCAATCCAATGACGTCAACAGTTAAACGATACAGAGAAAGAAACAATAAAAGTTATAATAATGAGTGATAAGATAAGAACCAAGACAAAGTCATAAAACTTATCCACAGGAAAAATAGATCTGTGGGAGGATCGATTGACTGAAAGCTTACGCGGAAAGAGAACTGAAACACTCTGGAGAGACAGCGGGCAGTTGTCTGACCTTCGCAGGAACAACCGGATCAGGACGCATCCAGGCTGGAATGCTTGAGAGGCTAAGAACACCTTAAGACGCAGCGGGAACATTTCCCGCGCCTTTTACTTCCCTTAACTCCCTTCAAAGCACTTTCAATTCTTTGAAACAACCTGTTTCCCAGATCCATTCAAATCAATTCCAGCATCCTTCCCAAATTTTACACCCTAGAGTTAGAGTGTCTGGATTTTTTTTTTTTTTTTCTTCACGAAGATGTCTGAATCCTTAACAAACTCATATACCCTCTTCAAGAAGTGTGGATTCCAAAGGTAGGTTCAGACTAAACTATTCAACATACAGTGTTTTGTTAGCACTTACTGGCCTGGTGCCTAACTGTTCAAAAGTCATATAATTCCAAAGGTTCTTTCCAGGGAAATTTCCTCTTCTGTCTGAGAAGGGAAGTTTCTGGTGGTATAGACAGCAAAAGGAAGTACATGAGATTCTGTATAGCGCAGGGCAGCACCGCAGGACAAGTCCTGGCTCTTAAGGTAGGTGCAAGTAACATAAACTACCTCGGGGTGTTACTAATGATCGGATTCCTCGCTCTATCCACTCTCATTGGATGTGGTTAAAACGCAAAGTCTTAGCAAGATATCGATTTTAATGCTTATGTATGTTTACGTGGAATTAAAGTTAGAAGGAAGTTTTAAGAGGAACCCATGACAAAATAACAAGGTCTTATAAAATTGTTTCAGGATTTTAAAAGTGCTGCACTGATGAGCGAGAACAGTGTGAGCCTTTGTCAAGCTACTGCCATGTGCCACCACAGGTATGGAGCACCATTATTGTCAAAGGGGAGGCAAGCGGAACCAGCAGGCATATCCAGTTATCGCCCATAACTGAAGACAGAGGGAATGGGGAGGTGGAGGGGTGTGGCTGTGGTAGATGACAAAATGTGAGTAGGCATGTAAAGCATTCCTTGCATAGTTCTGGGAACTGTATCAGTAGCTCCCTTGTACTTTCTAAAAAACAGATTTGTACCAAATCATAAGTAAATATTTATATCACAGCTTTGAAGGTGTACATTTGATTCAAGCGTATACACAAAGTGACAATTATATGTATACAAAGCTTGAAATCTCTAGGCTTAAAATAATTTGTTCAGAAAGCTCATTTCCTGGAAAAGAGGGTATTTTAAAAGTATTTTCAAGAAAGTTTTGCGCCAATAAAACGTAATTATATATCTAAAACTACTGAGGACAATCCAAGAAAATATCTACAAAATATATTAAAATGTACAAAAATACAATGCTTCGGAGTTAGCTCTTTCCGAGATTTCTGTACAACATATTATAGACAAGCACAGTTGGAAATAACAACAGTAATGCACAACCTTCAGAAAAACTACAGATTTTAAATATGAGTACAATGTTATTGTTTAATAATAGTTTATAGTATTAATTTTGATAAGGGAGAGAATAACAGTTCCTTTGGAGGCTTCAATTGGAATGGTTTGTAAGTTATAGAGGCAAATATGCGCAAATACACAGTTTAAGAGACTAGAATAGAGTTTGAAGTAGTTGGAAAACTGACATACTTATTTATCTCTTTAGGGTGTAGAGGCATAGCTACATTTTCCCATGAGAAGTAAAGTTCTTTATTGTAAGAAGAAAGTACTATAGTAGCTATAAGTTCTGCAGATAGATGCCTTAGGTCTCAGACCTTTTATTGTATGCAGTCCCAGTGTTCTATGTTTTGATGCATCGGTCTTTGTGCGGTCCATCTCCTTAAGTACTTGTCATTCTTAAGAAGAAATGGAATAGTGACTGATGTGTTTACTTTGGTGGACATGTATAGGCCAAAATGTCTGAGATCATTGCATTCAGTCAACATCTGAAACATCCCTAACTTCTCTCAAACCCGTTTCTATTTAACAGCTATTAGAATCAGCCAGACTCCCCATGTTAGAATCATGTCATGTCTTTATGAAGTGTTATGTTGAGATAGAACATCAAAGCCCTCCCAAAGCTGATACTGCTTTACAGTTCTAAAGACCCAACTTTGATCAGCTCTCTAGGCTCTCCACTGTTCTCTAATAAAAGTGGAATTTAAATCAACAGTAAAGACCAGATAGCTCAGAGTTTTAATCACCATGTATTGAGTTTTTACAGTTTGACTAAGCTTTAACAACAAGGAATATTTAATGATTATATATTTTTAGAAAGACCATTTTGGTAACATACTTACACTAAGGAAGCATAGCTTTTAAATATGGGACTTACTTTTGACATTTTTGGTAGAATATATACATATATATACATATACATGCATACATACATACACACATACACACACACACTTATGGAACATTTGTAAAAGTAATAACCCTTTAAACAGTACATTGACTTTTGAACTCATGGAGTCGAAGATGCTTGAAGAATCCTTTGCATATTTCTAGCTCTCACTCTCCTGGTTGCCAGGAGACAGCATCCCTTAGACTGAATATCCTACTTATTGCCCAATTTAATCAGCAGGAGTGTTGTGCTAATGTGAACTTTTAGATCTCAATGAGAAAGCTTTCATTGTATTTTATATCTATTACTTGGCTATATGTCACAAACATTTGCTACCAGGACACATTTATTATACTATTTTGATATTTGCATAAGCTATTTTTTTTAGTCTTTACCTCTGCAAATGACATTTTTCAGTGTTTGGAAGCATTAGTGATTCATTTGTATCCGGTCACATGTGTGAGTACTGTAAATGCATCGAGCCTCTGTATCTGTGCTTCAGAGCAGACACTAAACCGAGCACCTCCTGAGAATGATCACATGACATTTTATTCATATACTAACACTTATTTCAGGAAAACTATTAATGCTCTTTATATATGTGACACTTAGAGATCAATGAACACCCAAAAGCAATGTAGATATTCTGCCAAATCTTCCCACTGAAAAAGTACCATGTTGGGGCTTAGCAGAGCTTTGGCCCATAGGATGCTGTGGCAGACTAGGAAAATGAAAGTGTTCCTTCTACAGGGCATCCGGTTCATTTCTCCTTGTCTATTGGTGTAGGAAGCCGAGGAGACCTTGTCTTCAGCTCTGCCCCCTGGTGTGGTTGTGACTGTCATTCAGGGCTAATTTTCTGGTGCTTGTCAGGTGGCTTTCCAGATCCATTTCTAGCTTTTAGATTGTTTACTCAGCTGGATGGACTAAGTGCACATCAGTTAGTGTTGATAGCTACATAATATAACCACCCTTCATAATATACAACCTGCACTACAGAGAAATGAGCTTTGGCTCACTGTCTGATTTGCTATTGTATGCTTTTGTAATTGGTTGGGCCACACAGAAAGAAAGATTATTTTTATAAGTGCTGTAGCAGAGTACATATCCAGTGAGATTTTTAAATTCCTTGATGGATGAGAAGGACAGTGGATATGATACAAACTGAATGCCAATAAAATACATTGGTGAATGCCAATAAAATAAAATGTCTCAATAATTTATAATGAATATATGATGATTGCCTGGAAAGTCCAGAGTACATAAGTCGCATAGGTACATATTGTGAGTAAATACTTCTCTCTGCATTGGTGGAAATATTGAGTATAAGAAAGCCTACCAACAGATATATTTTACAGAGAAGTACTATGCCATATTTATTCTTGTTAAATAGGGTTAGTCCCTATGTAGAATTGCTGATGTAATTCACCAAAAAGGCACTTAGAGAGGCACCGTGACCCCATATTCAAATGAACTGGCATCTTAGATAGTGGCGATTACTGAGAAAGCAGTGCAGTTCCACTGCAAACTACCAGAGAGCCGATCCTGTGATTTCTGAGCAACCGCACACAGAAGGAATTCAGAAGTTACCACGTGGCTCAAGAAGGCCATTGTCAACCCTTGACTTTCTGAGAAATTAGAAGCCATGTTTTCTTATGACTTCAGTGTTGATCCTTGTGTGGTCTTTTAGATGACCCACAATATATGGCTTTGGGTAGTGTTTGACAAAAAAACAAAACAAACAAACAAGCAAAAAATGGAGACAGAAGAGGGTTATTTCTAAGATTTATTGTATTTATAGGTGTGTGTGTGAGTGTGTGTATGTGTGTGTGTGTGCACACGCTCGCGCACATGCGTGCGCACACTTGTATGAGTTTATGTGCATCACATACATACAGGGTGTCTATGGAGGTTATCAGTTCTCTGGAACTACAGCTATGAATGCTGTGAGCTGCCTGATATGGGTGGTTGGGAACCCAACCTGGGTGTGCAAAAAAGTAGACATTCTTGACCGTGGAAGCATCTCTCAAGTCCTCAATTATTTTGTTGCTCTTGTGGACAAGCATTGAAAAAAATACTTGATAAATAGTATGTAAGGCCATTGATTCATTTCAATGAAATGGGATGTCCCTTAAAAAGGAAATACTAAATACATATAAATTTGTTTTTACTGTATGCCATGAGCCAGTCAATGATGGGATAAATTCTGTAGGAGGCACTATTAGACAAGTTTGTTTCGATGTGGGAGTCATGAGGTATTCTTATATAAACTAATGTTTCTATGGCATCTGTAGGTGATATAAGCTTATAGGATTATCACTCTGTAAATGATCCTATGTAAACTGAAGCATTATTAGGTGTAAGGAGACTGTAATTTAAATATCATATGTTATCAGTATCAGTACATGTTTTTCTATGTTGGTAAAATATCATGGGTAAAACAAAGTTTAGGACTGCCATTTAGACTTATATATTTTTGGAAAATAGAATTCCAAAATAAAATTCCATATTTTTCTGTGAAAATGGTGTCTGTCTATCTGTCTGTCTCTCTGTATGTGTGTGTGAGTGTGTGTGCCTGTGTGCATACCCACATATGGATGTTAAATGGCTTTTCTTCTACCACATGGGTCATTGGGATCAAACTCAGGTCATAGGGCTTGGTGGCAAGTGTCTTTACCCATTGAGCCATCTTGCAGTCCTTGAAAATAGTTTTCACTTTCCTCCTCCTCCTCCTCCTCCTCCTCCTCCTCCTCCTCCTCCTCACCAAAATCTCTGGAGGTTCTTCTTAGCTTTTTTAGATCATATAATTTATATAATTCTTATATAATAAAAATCTTATATAATAAAAGATTTCCTATAAAGGTTACTACAAACCTTTCTGGGGAAGTCATATGCAGAAAGCATTGAATAGGTTGCTAGCAAACATCAGTCCACCGGAAGGCACCTCATTTTCTTTCTTACTTTTTTTCAGGATTAAGGAGTTTGAAGGCGCTGTTGAATTTTTTACCAAGGCTATTAAAATTAACCCACATTATGTGGATGCTTATATTGGACGGGGGAATTCTTACATGGAGTATGGACAAGATGAAGCTATGATACAAGCCCAGAAGGACTTTCTGAAAGCACTTCATATTGACCCATCATGTTTAAAAGCCAGAATTAGTCTAGGCTATAGTTTGCAGGTAAAATGTGACAACATTTTTTGCACTGAGAACATTGTTTGGACAGGAGAAAGAGATATTTGGTTATTTACTGGTGATACAGTCGAACATTATTTCTCAGGTGAACATTTAGTTTTCCTTTACTCTAGTGATGGAAAGTAGGAATGAAGAGCAAGGGCTCAATTAAATACAAAGGCCTTGCTTTGATGATCCTGAGTTCATAGCAGACTCATATGATAATGCTGGAAATGATGATTATTATCATGATGAATGCCCAAGAACATGTTAGCAAGAGAAAAAGGAATGCCTTGCCAGAATTACACCGAAAATTAGCATTATGATCACAATCTAAACAATGCATGGTCCGTATAAGGAATGGATTGGATGACTTTAAAGAGCTAGAGCTAGCGGGGCAGTGGTGGCTCACGCCTTTAATCCCAGCACTCGGGAGGCAGAGGCAGGTGGATTTCTGAGTTCAAGGCCAGCCTGGTCTACAGAGTGAGTTCCAGGACAGCCAGGGCTACACAGAGAAACCCTGTCTCGAAAAACCAAAAAAAAGAAGAAGAAAAAAAAGAGCTAGAGCTGACTGGCAGCCATTGCAATGTGCTCACACCATTTACAGGCTGAGCACCTAAGATGGATGAAGACTTGCTCCCAGCCCCCAGAGACAGCAGTCTATAAGAAACACAGTTTCTTTTGGATTGTTAAACTCCTAGCTTGGAGAGAGAAGCATTGTTATGTGCATGAGTAATTATTTGATTATAATTTCGATAAATGTAACAAAAACAAAATGAAATACAAACTCCAAAGAGATTTTAGTATAAAGAAGCACAGTCAAGGGGTAAGAGAACGTACTAATAAATTATGTTGAGCTACTAAAGACTAGTATTTAGGTAGAGAGGCTAGGATTTATTTAGTCTTGGTGACAGAGGGAACAGCCATTTAGGAAACATTGTAAGAAAAGGCAGGGGGCCGATATAAGCAGAATGTAGTGACAAGAGAGTGATTTGGGATGAGGCTAGATAATTAGACATGAGCTGAAATAATAGCCTTGAAGTCCAGCTAAAACAGGAATATCACCAATGGGAGACATGACATCAAATTTGTGTCTTGTGAAAATCCTATAGCCAGCAAGGGCTATCGAGAAGCACATCAGTATGTAGGAGTGACTCAGGAAGGGGAGGAACCAATAAAGATGAGTTAGGCCATCCAAGTGCTGTTCAGGGGAAAGAATGGCAGTCTTTTCTACAGACACAGATTCCTTGCTGTTTGCTGAGGACTGGGGTTATCACAGTGAGCACAGCAGATATCAAGAGCAACTGGTAAATTAAATCCTTTCGTGAGGTGGTTTGCTGTTTAATATTCTTATAATGCATCCTCAGTTTACTCGCTTCTTTGTTTATTAAGTCAACTTGTGATGACCCTACAGATGTCTAAACACTTTACGTAGAGTTTGCTAGTTAGAAATCAGGATCTAGTTCCCTTAGTAGATACCTTTCCTTATAGCTTTATGTGAGAGTCACTAGGTTCAGGTTAGTTAGAATGTGCCAGCCTCTGAGATCCTGGCAAGTTGAATTTTTGAGCCTGTGAGAAAAAGAACAGAAGCTGGATCACCATGAATTAATTAACTTCCTGCATTCCTGTGGGGAGGAGGTTAGTTGCCAGATGGCCTGCTCTGGGAAATACTCTGACATCTTCTATTGATGGTTCCCGTCTCCTGATCTTTTTTCTTTTCTTTTTCTTTTCCATTTGGCACAAAGATTGTTATAAACAGATGCTCAGTAGATTTACTCGCATCTTCTGTGGAGTATATGTAGTGTTCCTAAAATTCCAGATGCTGGAACAATTCATTCGCACTATTATTTCATTTATTAATATAGCGCATACTAATTTTGCTTTTGTGTATTATGCATATGTTATAGATATCTGGTGTTCTAGTTAGGCTTCCCATTGCTGTGAAGAGACACCATGACCACTGCAACTCTTACAGGGACACTTAGTTGGGGCTGGCTTATACTTTTAGAGGTTTAGTCCATTATTGTCATGGCAGGGAAACATGGCAATTGACAACATAAAGGCAGACATGGTGCTGGAGACAAGCTGAGGGTTATACAGTCTGATCTAAAGGCAGCGAGGAGAGACTGTGAGACACACTTGGAATAGATTGAGCATACATAGGAGACCTCAAGGTCCACCCCCCACAGTGACATACTTTCTCTAACAAGTACATATCTACTCCAAAAAGGCCACTTCCTATGGGCCAAGCATTCAAACTGTGATTCTATAGGGGCCATTCCTATTCAAACCACCACATCTGGAGATATTCATCTCTATCTATCTGTCTGTCTGTCTATCTATCTATCTATCTATCTATCATCTATCTACACATCTACACATCTACACACACACACACACACACACACACACACACACTTTCTTGAGACAGTGTCTCACTATACAGACCAGGCTGGCCTCAAACCCACAGAAATCTGCTTACCTCTGCCTCCTGAGTACTGGGTTCAAGGGTGTGTGCCACCACTTCTGGCTATTTGTGGATATCAATGTAAGTTTTTTGGTAGTTAACAGAAAAATAGTTGACATTTAGAAGCTATGACTTTAAGTTGTTTAAGAATAATATAGTAGATACCAATACAACTATATTTATTTGAACATAATTGATTATAAATACTTAGAGGTAATTAGTCAATTGAAGATACTCATAGCTTGGTTTGTCACATTAAATACTATTTCTTGTTTCATGATATTGAATAACTATTTTAGGCCCAAGGAAAATTCCAGAAAGCTTGGAAACACTTTACTATTGGTATAGAAGCTAATCCAAAGAGCTGTCTAGCCTATGAAGGGCGAGCTGTGGTTTGTCTTCAAATGAGTAATTATTTCGCAGCAATGCAGGATATTAATTCTGCCATAAAGGTAAACAATCTGTATTGATGATACTGTTAATAAGATATATTCACACCATCAATGAATAAGTCTAAGTAAGTTATTCTTTGTTACCTCTTTAAGGTGATATGCAGAGAAATAATGTTTTGTTTCCCCAGAGCTTGCTTATTTGCAATCTAAATGCATTTAAAAATTAAAAGCAAATTCTTGATAAGTGCTGATTTCTTTAAGCAAATGCAGCTTGTGTGTTTCATGGCACTATAATAGTATTTTGTAATACAAGATGGAGTCAAATTGTAACAGTGATGCCCTGTGTTTGAAGCAATTGGAGAATAGCATCGATGCTTCTCCCTAGAGTGAAGGAACCGCCTTCTCATGCTTTGAGTCATCGTCTAGCTTTTCAGTTTCGTTTCTGTAATTTTGAGATATTACTAGGGCGATAATAAGATGTAAAAAAGGTAAAAGGGTTAAAGTAATTGTTTCTACATAGAAGAGTGAAGCAAGTTAACTGTTTGATTTAATGGCTTCTCTCATTTAACAAATAAACAGATAAATGTTCCCCATGCCCGTTCCTTGGAAAGGACTTAAGTAAAGCTCCAAAATTATTTGTTTTATGGCAGCCATTCAATAAACCATTGACAAGAAACCAATTTCATACCACACCCTTTCTGAAAATGTTTGCTCTAATTGGCTTTTTTTTTTTTTTTTTTTACCTGCACTGTAAAAACACTTGTTCCCTCAGCATCCACTTCACAGACACGGAATTGGAGGTTAATTCTATTTTCAGAGGCCAAATCCTCCTATGATTATGTTGCAGATCAATTCGACAGCAGAATTCCTGACAAACCGTGGTGTGATTCACGAGTTTATGGGTCAACAACAGAGCGCGATGGCAGACTATCAAGCAGCCATTTCTCTGGACCCTAACTACTCGCTCGCCTACTTTAACGCGGGAAACATCTACCTTCACCACCGGCAGTTTTCTCAGGCAACGTGCATTTTCCTTAACATGTTCTTTGCGCACTATATGCTTCTTTGTTATGTAGAGTTTTGAAGTGCAGCCTTGATATCTCAGGTTAATGAAGAATGCTCTGTTCCATAAAGATGCTTTTCATTTTCAATGGCTACCCGTGTATACTTGTGTAGATTTATGCTCCTCAGGGTTCCTGACCATTCAGTACTGGTCTAGTAAATGCTGATTTTAATTTTCCAGTGCTTGGCCATTTCCCTTGGTCTAATCAGCTTCTAGGCTGGAATCCTGCCCTTATACCTCCCTTGAGATCCTCCTTAGGCTGGGAGCATCTACTCCATCTTAATTTATGTTTTCTAACCATCAGCCACTCGAGTACAGGAAAAAAGAAGACACGCTGAGTTCTGGTTTTATTGTGACCATTTAACCTCTAGTCATTACAGCTTACACTGTCTGAAAAGAGCTTGCTAGACTTTTAGATGAGATATGTTTAGATTTATTGTACTTGGAATGGACCTACAGGATTAAACCTCTTATTTTCTTAAATCTTTGTCCTTCTCGGTAAAGTTACTGTTTTTATGCTTTCCCCCACTTTCCCCTGTTCTTTACAATTTTAAGTTGACTGGATTTTTGCCATCACTTATTAATTTATATTACAATAATTTATTAATGCTGTGTCTATTTTCTGAGTGTTGTTTTAGCAGAATCCCACATAGTTTTATTTTTAAAAACCGAGTAAGATACAAATAACATGAAATTTATAGTCTTAACCACTATTAAATTATATTTCTATCATGGTAGATATATACCATAATGCTTCCTAGAATTTTGCACCTGCAATTTGAATTTTCCCTGTTGCTTAGGAATAAATCAGTTGGGAATTTAATCAGGTAGAAGGATTTTATATTGTCTATGCTTTATGTGTACATTAAATGTATTTTACTCTGTGTTGTGTTCCCTTTTGAGTATTTTGGCTTTTCTGATTTATAACAAGGTTTATAGTTTTGCTCTAGTGACTATAAAAGTACCTTTATGACCCTTAGTCATTATTTCTTTACTTTCTCTACTATGAGCAAAAATTACACTTGAATGTCCTTCTCATTAAGGACATAGTAGCACAAACCTATATGCTTCATCTTTGTTTGTTTTTGCTTTTGTTCTTTTGAGACAACCTCTCTGCGAAGCCCAGACTAGTATCTAACTCGAGGTCTTTCTGATTTGCATCTCTAGAGAGTGCAGTGCTGGCATTATAGGTGTACATGATGGTGCTGGCTGCAATCTTTAGAAGGGGTGGGGAACTCACATCCACTCTAGCCCCCTCCACTTCAATACTGATATCCACAGAAGGATCCTTTAGCTAATGCCTACAGTGGTTGTCTCAGTCTCTGTCTCAGATTCTCCACATGCCTGCCTTCTCATTTCAGCCTTTGCCCCCACTGCTCCTCCAGCTTCTTCTTGTCAGCATTCCAGTGACTGCTCTTACCTCCTTTCCTGGACCCCTCAGCAGCATTTTATATAGGGCACTTACTGCTTCATAAACGTTTGTCCACTTGTTGACACTGTTCTGCCCTGTCTTTCTTGTCACCTAGCTGTCTGGGTGTCCCATGCTCGGTAATGACCCTGCTCAACTTGCTGATTTCTGTGATGAATCCGGTTGGTCTCAGTATGGTTTAGGTACAAGGGTAGTCATCAAAAGCATAATTATCTAAGACATGAATGGGGTTGTCATTACTCACATGCTACTGGGCAGGCTGACATGCCAATGCCTTAAATTTCAGATTGTTTTGCATCGGAATATAGGGAAAGAAACTGGGCCCAATGACACAAACCTATAATGCTAGATATTAGAAAGACTGAGGCAGGATTATTGCAAGTTGATTCCCAGCTCATAGTCAGAGGCATACAATCATCTGTAATTCCATTCTCAGGGGATTTGGCATCCTCTTTTGGCCTCTGAGGGCATTGTACACATGCAGTGCACTGGCAGACATGAAGGGAAACCACCCATAGACACAAAATAATAAAGCAATAATCAAAGTAAAGTTTTGTTGTTCAGATTTAGATACAGTACTAGTGTGTATGACCGTGCATGATTTGACAGAAGGCATACTTTGTGTGTTTAGATAACTGTGCAGTTTACTCATTATTTGTTGGAGAGTTAAAGTGAAGCATAGATTATTTTACAAGGAATGTAATGCTTGGGGTCATTCATTTGTTTAATTTTTAATGTCTGTGGATAGAACCTTCTCTTATGGAGTGAGTTATCTTTAAGCTCTTCAAGGTTGTATGCCAATTCTGCTCCTATCTCAATGGATCCTTAAATTGCACTTGACTGTGACACCAAATAGCTAACATCTGCAATAAGAAGAGTTATAGTCTTAATGTAACTGACCCTCAAAATTCTAAGGAAACAAAGTTTGCAAAGAATAACCTGAAATCCTTCACTTATGGACATTTCATTTCATTTCATTGAAAGAAAAGTTTATCTATAGTAATTGACTGATCACTACTACATTTTGCACTGTTTTCTCAGTACTTTACGTGTGTGTGTGTGTGTGTGTGTGTGTGTGTGTGTGTGTGTACTCATTTCATCTGCACATTAACAATGGAAGTAAGAGTGTATCACTTCTTTGGAAGATTAAGAAACTAATACAAATAGAGCTTTATAACTCTGTCAATATACAGGCAGGATTTGAACCCAGCATTCTGGTTTCTTGGTCTGAGCTATAGCCACCATGCCATTAATGTTAATACTAGCCCAGATAGAAGATGATCTTGAGGAAAGATCCCCGGGAAGACTGGAGGAAAATAGTTTAGTGAGGGAAGAAAATGGTCTAAGAGAGAGAGTCAAGGTGTAGGGTAAAAGGTCCAAGCCCACTTCGGGATTTGAAAAACCTACCAAACCCCATCAATCCTTGAGCCTGAAATCCCACCAAACCCTGAGCTCACAATCCCATTAATCCCTGGGATTGGTTTCAAATTCCATCAATCCCCACCCTGAAAATCTCTACCCTGGAAATCTTCTCCCCTAAGAAACCCTATGAAAGCCTGTTTCCTTCTCAATTTCTTCTTGGTTCTCATTGAGCAGAGGCAGCCACCCTCTTCTCTCTCTCTCTCTCTCTCTCTCTCTCTCTCTATATATATATATATATATATATATATATATATATATATACACACACACATATGTGTGTATATATGTATACACTGGGTATGAGATTCACTTGCCTTTATAAGTAAACTTTAAAATAGGAGTCAGATGTTCATCCCTCATGGAGTTAGAAATGGATTTCTTAACAGGAATAGAATGGTGTCAGATCAGCCTCTTGTCTCTATGTGGTAGGAGGTTTTTGTTGTTATTTTTTAAATTCTGTCTCATGTGCATCAGTACTCTTAACACAGAATTTAAATAATGAATTAGCTAAAAGAGAATCATATGATGAGATGTTACAGTTGTGTCCAGAGATAATAGAAATTACTGGTTTATTCTAAATGTTGATACTTGCCTCTTTGCAGGCTCTTTGCAGTTTATTCTTGGGCCAGGACTAGAGACCTCATTTTGAAAATTCTTTTAAAAACCACATCGCAAATGAGGTTTAAAATAAAAGCATTGGCAGATTTCATTGAGAAACAGAATAGATTTGTGAGTGGGTGACTCCAGTTCAGTAGAAAACTAAGAAAGTTTCACCAAGAAGGAGGAGAAAGTTGAGTTTTTTTTTTTTAAGGGTGAAATGTCCACATGTAATCTGAGGCTTACAGAGCTGTTCTGTTTTCTTTCAACCAAACCTGTAGTCATCTTTGCCTTCATGCCCACATCTTCCAAATCTGTAGTCAGCTCTGAATACTTTATTCTTCATTTATATCAACAACTTGATCTCACCCCCTCTTCTTATATTTTTTATAGTACAATGACATTTATGTTGCTTTTGGTCTGGTTTAGACTCTTCTTCTGACCCATCAATCTCTTCATTTGTTAATTACCCAATTTGCATTTTATTTTCTGTCTGGTCTGGTCTTCTCTAATTTGCCTGTTTTTTGTTTGTTTGTTTGTTTGTTGTTGTTGTTCTATTCAGGGATATGAGATTTGGGCTTGTGGGAAGTGGGAACATTTCATTCTAGCAGTAAGTATTTCACCATTAACATTGTCTGGAATGCTGGCACACGGTATTCTGTTTTAGATCCTAAGTATCTCCTTGCCATGAGCTGATGCCTTGGTCTCCAGCTGGGGCTGGAGCCAGGGTTGGCATAGCACTGAAGGGGGTACCAATCCCTGAAACCTCCTTTCTTTTTCTTCCAGGCTTCTGTGAGGTAAGTGGCCTCTTGCCTCATGCTCTATCCATGATCATGATCTACCTTTTGTGTGGACACAGACCAAAGCATCAGGCCAGGACCAGGGTTTGGAACCTCACAGCCAGCCCTAAATATATAATTTATCCATTTTTTCTCTCTCTTCAACATTTTATCACATTTACAGAAAATTGACTAAAACATGACTAGAAACCAGACAACAAAAACAGGGCAGCTTTTTGTTCTTGTTTTTCTTTTAGAAAACACACTTCTGTATTTGGAATGAAATGCCATCACTGTCTGCTTAGAAATCTGTTAGCCTCAGCTTTAAATTAAAAGAAAAGCACTCCAAACTTCTTGAAATCTGCTAATTAAAACTCATTAAATTATCATTATTCTTACATTTTATAGGCCAGCGACTACTTCTCAGCAGCCCTGAAGTTTAATCCAGAAAACGAATATGCTCTCATGAATCGAGCGGTTTCAAACTCAGTGTTAAAGAAATATGAAGAAGCAGAAAAAGATTTTTCACGTGCAATGGAACGCTGTCCCCACTGGGCTGCACTGTATTTTAACAGAGCAAGTTTCTATTTCTACTTAAAGAAGTATGAGCTTGCTGAAAAGGACCTTGGCACAGGTAGGTATATTTTGTAATCCTGTCAAGAAGATTGCACTGCAGTGATTATCATACTTTCTTTTCAGGCTAAAACAAAAAAAAAGAAAAAAGAAAAAAAGAATTTCATCAAGCCATTTTTTTATGTAGAACCAATCGGTGTAGTACCAAGTCCTTAATGTGACCAATACAAAGTATATTACATAATATCATAAAGCATTTGTAAAATGAATTAGAATTATTAGGAAGCGACATACAAACAATGCCAGCCTTCCAAAGACTGTACCATGGTTTCCTGCATTAGTTTTCTTAAAAACATCTAATATTTCTAATTGAACTGCATTGTTACAATTGAAGAAAAACACTTAAAATGAAAATGATGGGGGAGTTTAAATCAATGTATCTAGATTTTGTTTTCTCTTGCAGCCCTGTCTTTGAAGTCTGATGAAGCTATAATGTATAATCTCAGAGCACAAGTCCGTGGCAAAATAGGAATGATAGCAGAAGCTATGAGTGACTACAACCAAGTGCTTGATCTTGAAGAATGCTCCACAGCTATGTGAACACAGTCCCTTGTGCTTTCTGTAGTAGGTTAAGTACATTTTCTTCCTGAAGCTGAAATATATTTGTTGTTTAGAAACTCTGCCATTGTTGTTGTATTTATCACACTTATTAAGTGGTTACTCTTTATAAACCACTTAACATATCTTAATAAATTAAGTATTAAATACATTTTGTGAAATAAACATTAAGAATGTTTATGTTATACATTAACAACAAAACTTTTACATGATTTCAGGTATGAACTAGATGTCAAATACTCTCCTTGTTCATCAACAGTGAAGAGTAAAGGAATGGGTCCCTGATCCATTTAGTACTGGATAGATGAATATCTTCCTGGGATAGAAGGTCTTAAAAAGGAATGTTAATGCCACATTATTTCCTAACATAGTAGAATGATAGAGAAAGTATCACCAACTTTTTCTCCAGTGCCTATTCAAACAAATTCAACAGTATCCAGCTTGAAAAGAATAAATATTAGCTGATGGATCTTTAGGACCAATATCTCATACACCTCCTCTCTCCCCTGGAAATGCTATAATCCCAGCCTGGGTTCTTCCTGGTACCGGTGTTCTTCCAACACAGAACACACTTCTGTTTTTATGTGCTGCTTGATTTCCAGAATAATATCTACAACGATTTTGAGCATCCCATTTTCTTGATACAGTCCCTTCTTTCTCTCATTCAGATTTCACGAACATCAAATAAATATAAAAAAATCTGTGTACACTTATCATTAATGCTTCATAACATTCAGTGAACAAAACTGAAACAGTTGTTTGTTTGTTTGTTTTCCATTAAAACATCTCACTGTGTACTTAGTCTAGGTTGGCCTTGAACTCTTGGTCATCCTACTCCAATCTCCCAAGTGTAGGACTTCAGGTGTGGGCTACAATGACAGTTTAAAAAATATTTTTTAAATATAATTGCTTTTGCTTATTCACTTTATATCCTTCTCACTTCCCCCTCCTAGTCACCCCCTCCAACAATCCTTCCCCCTCCCCTTCTCCTCTGAGCAGGTGGAGGCCCCTGGATATCCCCCCATCCTGGCCTTTCAAGTCTCTGCGAGGCTAGGCATTTCCTCTCCCACTGAGGCCAGACAAGATAGTCCAGCTAGAAGAACATATCCCACATGCAAGCAATAGCTTTTGGGATAGCCCCTGCTCCAGTTGCTTAGACCAAGCTGCACATCTGCTACATATGTATGGGGAGGCCTAGGGTCAGCCCTTCATGTTCTTTGGTTGATGGTTCAGACTCAAGGGTCCCAGTTAGTCATCCTGCGAGGTTAGTAACCCCTTCAGGGCTGCAATCTTTCCTCTTATTCTTCCTTAAGATCCCCAAGCTCCATCTGTTGCGGGATATATTAAAAAGAAAGAGTACAGCAAGTTCCCATGCTCTGCCCTGGTCCTCTCAGCCCCGTTGGCTTGGCTAGCCACGCACTGGAGAACAATGGCCGATCTGCTTTTATCTCACGGAGCTCTGAGTCAGAGCTCCACAATCTCTCCACCCAGCTCGCTAGGTCCCCACTGGCAGGTCACTACTACACCAACCCCATGCTTTAAATCCCCCATGGCCTTACTGGTGCACATCAGGCAAAACCACACTTTGCTGCCGTACCTTTCTCTCTGGAACCCAGACGAGCTGCTGCATGAAGGAAAATGCAACACAAACTTAGTTCAGAAACAGTGGTAACTCAATCTCTGGGCGCATCAACTAAATTTGGGCATTTCTTTAAGTGTTTTTCAGCCATTTGAGATTCCTCTGTTGAGAATTCTCTGTTTAGTTCTGTACCCCAGTTTTTATTTGAGTTATTTGGGTTGTTGGTATCTAATTCCTTGAGTTCTTTGTAAATTTTGGATACTAGTCCTCTATCAGATGTAGGGTTGGTGAAGATCTGTTCCTAATCTGTGGGCTGCAGATTTGCCCTATTGACAGTGTTCTTTGACTTTCTGAAGCTTTGCAGTTTCACGAGGTCCCATTTATCAATTGTTGATCTTAGAGCCATTGGTGTTCTGTTCAGGAACTTCTCTCTTGTACCAATTTGTTCAAGGGTATATTTCATTTTCTCTTGTATGAGATTTAGTGCATCTGGTTTTATGTTGAGGTCCTTGATCCATTTGGACTTGAGTTTTGTGCAGGGTGATAAATATGGATCTATTTCCCTTTTTCTACATGTAGACATTCCATCATCCCAGCACCATTTGTTGAAGATGATTTTATTTTCCATTGCATACTTTGGCTTCTTTGTCAAAGATCAAATGTCCATAGGTGTGTGGGATTATTTCTGTGTCTTCAATTCTATTCAATTGATCAACACATGTGTCTGTTTCTGTACCAATACCATGCAGTTTTTAATCACTAGCACCCTGTAGAACAGCTTATTGTGGGATATTTCTGAAGGATCTTTCGGTGAATCAGTGTCCTTTCTTTTTGCTGTACTCCCAATGATCAAGGCTTCCTGATTCCTAATTTACTCAGATTTGCTTCACTCAGTTCATATTCCTTCTTGGTATTTTATTCTAGTATATCTCCAGCACAGCACTTTAGAGGATTGCTTTCATGGTGACAAGGAATAGTTTTCCCCTTAACTTCCTTTACTTTCAACTTGATAGCAAACATGTTATCATAGAAATGATGGTAGTTTGTAAGCTACAGTGAGGACATGTTTGTATCATTCAGGAATAATTTTCCTGGCAGGATACACAGATCCATGTGAGTATCAATTCACCCCAGTGTATTATTTCAGATGATTAATAAAACACATTTAGCTCATCTTTTGGAAACTTCTGGCCCTGCTAGTCTCCCAGTCCTTTTGTCCCTGCGTGACTAACTCCATGTACACACAGACACCCCTTTCCTTCTGTGGCACATATATGTATCTGACTGTCCTGGGTTTCTTTGCTGAAGTGCAAGTGTTAGATGCTGGAGATTCTCTTAGTGCCCACCTTAAGCTCTACCTAAGTGCAGGAGGTACGTGCCTCTCTCACATGAACTTTTGAAGATGACAGAAGGAAAGTGACTGTTGGATAGATTTATCTCATCTCCACTTCTTGGTACTTTTCAGTGTCCCAAGACACTGGGCCTATGTAAACTCTTGCTAGAAGATGGCTCTGGGAGTTTATGACATCAGTTGCAATTACTAGTAACCTTGTATCAGATAAAAGGGGGAAGCAAGTGGAATCCGACTGTGGGCCTGTTCACCTCTTTCTGCTTTTTTACCTGCAGATGCAACATGACCTATATGTATCTACCACCTTCTCTTCTCAGCTATGATGGGCTGATCCCTCAAATTGTGAGCTGAGATAAATCATTTTTTCCTAAGTCTGATTTTTTTTTTGTCACAGCAATGAGAAAAGTAACACACATGGAAAATCGAGAGTGAGCCGAGATTATTGCAGTGATAAACCTGACCCTGTAATTTTTAGGCTATTGGAAAGTTTGCAGTAGAAATGTAGATGAGATGAAGGTTAGAGAAGGCCTAAAGCGTTTTAAGCTGAGCTTTGTGAACCATTCTTGAAGTTTGAAATCAGATTACCAAGAGCAATTCAGACATTGGAGACCCAGCTCATGGGATTTCAGAGAATTCTATGAGAAACTGGGCTGTAGGCAATTTGTTTTCTAGCCCATCAAACAACTTACTTCCTAAGAACTTGACTGGGGCAGAAGGAATGCAAAAGGAATGAACAAAAACTTGTTTGGCAGAGGAAATTTCAAGGCAGGACAAGATTCAGGCTGTGGTATGGTGACTGACTACTCAGTGCTATTACTCAGATCTATGTTAAGTCCAGGGCTTGGGAAGAAAGTAAGTAGATCCAAAAGAAATTTAAAAAGTTTGTGTTTAGGGAAGAAAGAAACACAAGGTAATTTAAATCTGAAGACAAGGTAGATATGGAGAAAGCAACAGTAATTGTTAAAGATTCATACCTTTAAGTACAAAATTTGTGCTGTGTGCATATACAGTAGAAAAGGTACTCTGAAGGCAAGACCCCATCCAACCAAGACTCAAATGTTGGAAAACACAAATTCATTCGAAAGCAGAGAACTAAACTAGCAGTGCTACCAAGTGGATTCCTTTTTCCAAAGAGACTCCTAGAGATCGGTTGCCTAGCAAGGTGCTTTTCTGGGGTCAGCCTTGAAAGCACAATGAAGTCACTGAAACAGTGATCCAAGGGATCCAGGTTGCCAGCAGATCTTGACAGTACCAGCCACATGGTGTTTTTTGTTGTAAGGTTATAAAATATTAATGGAGTCACTCAGGCTTGCATAGAGCTTTCCAGACGGCTGCTAAGACTGGCAGTGCATGGCTGCACTAGATTCTTTGTATGAATTTCCTAATAATCCACTTGTGAAACTGTACCCAAGATCATGGGACATCCATCAAGGAAAAGTGTAGGCATAGTAGACTTTCACACCACCCTCCAAAGGCTATATGTGCTGCAGGTGGTAGGCCTGGTGGGATGGAGCTACTCAAGGCTATTACAGCTCAAATAGCACATCCTGAACTTCTACCATACATAGAACTGCAGGATTTGATGTCCCCTTTGCTGAGTCTTGCTTTGCTCCATTTTTTCTTGCCTTATCCCATCCCTATGAATGTTACCTCTGTGCTATTGTATATTGGAAGCATGTGACTTGTTCAGTAACATGAAGAGAAGTATGTGGCTTGTTTATTAGATATCCTTCCTTATTGATGAGGATGGCTTGCATCCCTTGTTATATGATTCCATGATGTTGCTATCTAGTGTTTTGAAGTATTTTTTCATACCTGGGTATTCTTGTGTGAAGATCGTCTTCCTAACTGGACTGGCAACTACACAAAGGTGAGGATTATGTCTATTTGGTCATCGCCATATTTTTCATGATTATCATAGTTTTTAGCATGTAGACATTTAATGTATTTTCTTCAATATAAAAAGTATATACTCACAGATGATATTATAACTAAATTCACTTTAGATATATGGTCACCACTTATTTCCATGCTAAAAACAATATCCCGTGATTGTCTGGGCAAGCCTAGACTCTAGGAAGGTAGAAACAGGGACAGTGTGCACCTGTGGTGCTTTTTAATTGAACATCTCTTCTAAGGAGAAGTCAGAGGCATGTGCACTCCACTCACATGCATACACTTAGCCCTTCACCACTCTAAAATTGTTAATAAACGCAATATTAAGGAAAAAAGATATCATGGATGGGATCAGCTTCCTGTAAAAATGACCCATCATGTACATTAGTCAACTAGTAGGTAGTTAAAAACAGAGCTCAGTCAATATGATAAAGGTGTAAGATATTCAAATAGTGATGCATAACTGGATGATAATATATAACATCCTAATATAATTATATATAGTGCATGCAAGATCACATTGCAAGTTTTAATTATTATACCCTTTAAAGAAAGACTGCAGCAGTAAAGGAAGATAACAGTATGTGTTAGACCCAGAATGGAGGGGAGGAAGGCACGTTTGTTCCTAGCTGTGTGTGCTAGACAGATTT
Organism: Rhynchomys soricoides; assembly: GCA_019843965.1. NCBI lineage: Eukaryota > Metazoa > Chordata > Mammalia > Rodentia > Muridae > Rhynchomys > Rhynchomys soricoides. The sequence goes on along the minus strand of JADRCH010000040.1, from coordinate 15,437,242 downwards.
ACTACAGATTAGATAAGAACATTAAATTGTTTGACCTTTTATTTCTGAATTTCTATAAAGTAAATGGAGTTTAGCACTGTAATTTAATTGACCAAACCATAAAGCCAGTCAGCTTCTTCTCCTTCCCAAGTCTATTTTATCAAAGGAAACTTGTAGTGATATGATATTTTTCTCTGAAGCTATGCTAAATAGAAACATATCTTACAATAATATTCTGTTTTATGAAAAACAAATTACACATATGCAGAACATTATGTGTTATATTTCATACAATGTCTTAGGTTATTACCATATGCCAGCCTTTCACAGTGAGCAATTGTTATTGTAGGTCTAGAGTTTCTAAACTCATGAAGGAGGTTTAAGTAATTTCTGCGTGATTTTTAAAAATTAAAATTTTAAATTTTAATATTTCTATAGAATGTATTTGTTACTTTTCGTGATGAGAAAGAATCTTGTCTGGGCGTTTCTGGAACACATTTTGAAGCTCAGGCTATCCTCAAATAGGAGACAACCCTCCTGTCTCAGCCTCATGAGAGCTGGGATAATAGGAGTGCATTACCACAGTTGATGCTTACTCACTTCTTAACCATTTAGAAATTTTGGTTTTAGAATATACAGACTGTAAAGGTATCAGCTCACCCAAATCAAATAGTTGGTTGGAGGCGATATTTAAGAAGCACATGTTGGAACAGACCCTGACTTTTCCAAGTTTCCCTCTGACATCCATGAACCAAGGCACTCTTACCCCTCCTCCAACTTAATAAATAAACAAATAGAAATAACTTTAATGAAAATGTCTACAATGGTGCTATTTCCAGCCAGCATAGCTGGCCAAATTTCCAACATCCTCCTCAAGGACCTAACCCACTGAATCTCCCTGACCTCCCATTCCACTTAGGGTATTTCTAACATCTTGCCCCCACCCCACCAGGCATCCTCCCATCTGCTCTAACCTGCCATGTTTCTATCAAACATAGAACAAAGAAGTGTACATGGCCAGATCTCATTGCCAAAATGGTGTTTCAACAATATGAAACACCAAGCCAGTAAGTTCTCTCCAGAACCTACCAGTTTTGTTGAGATGTTTGTCAAAAACAAAAAAAAAAAATTACCTAGATGAAACCAAGAATGTAGAATTTAAAAGAACATCCATGAACACACACACACACACACACACACACACCAAGCAAGCAAACAAACAAACAAAAAAGCATAATGAAATTCATAAGAAAGTGCTTAAGGAGAGTAAATGCCTAAATGATGCCCAAGAAAATTCTACCATCAAGATGATGGAAATGACAAAGAAGGTCCTGGACTTTAGAACAAAACAAGGAATTGAGAATTCAATATGGAAAGAGAAACAGTGAAGAGGTCTTGAGCTGAAATGAAGATGAAACTGAAAAACCTAGAAACTCAACAAAAAAATTCAAAGAAAAATCTTAAAAGTAGAATGAAGAGATGACACAAATTAACAAAATCAGAAATGAACAAGGAATCATTGCAACAGACACCAAAGAAATTCAGAGAATTATAAGGGAATATTTTTTTAAAAAAATACTCCATTAATCTGGAAAACCTAAAAGAAATTAACAAATTTCTAGATCTAGCCAAAGCACTAAAATTACTAAATTAAAAAGAAACCAATAACCTAAACAACCCATAACAAATGAGATTAAAATTGTAATAAAAGCATTTCAACTTTAAAAAAAAAAAGTCTAGGACCACTCAGATTCACAGCAGAACTGTCAAGATATTCAAAGAAGATCTACAGTCAATAATTTTTTTAAAAGATTATTTATTTATTATATGTAAGTACACTGTAGCTGTCTTCAGACACTTTTTCTTCTCTCTCCGGCCCCACTCGCTCTGGCCCCCGCTTGCTGTAGTTGTCTTCAGACACCCTAGAAGAGGGCATCAATCTCACTATGGATGGTTGTGAGACACCATGTGGTTGCTGGGATTCGAACTCAGGACCTTCGGAAGAGCAGTTGCTCTTAATGGCTGAGCCATTTCTCTAGCCTGTCAATCCTTCTTAAAATATTCGAAACAAAACAACAATAGCAAACAAACAAAAAACCCCAAGCAATCAAGAAAAAAAAAATAGAAGGAATGCTCCCAAGTTTCTTCTACAGTGCCAGTATCTCTCTAATATCAAAATCCAGTAAGATACAAAAATAAAGAAATCTACAAACCAATACTCCTGATGAACATAGACTAAAATATACTCAATAAATCACTTGATTACAGAATACAGACATGACCAAGTTGGCTTTATCCCTGCAATGCAGGTAAGGCTCAGGGTACACAATTCAATAAATGTAATAAACTACATACATGGATTTAAAAACAATATGACCATTTCTGTAATGCAGAAAAGCCTCAGATAATATTCGACATGGCAAAAGTACTATAACATGAATGACCAGAGGAAATATAGCTCAACATAATAAAAGCTATATATGAGAAACCCACAGCCAACATCATCTACATGGAGAAAAGCTTGAAGCACTCCCACTGAAGTAAAAAAATGAGACAGGAATGTCCACCATTCCAATTTGTTTTCAATATTGTGCTCAAAGTACTAGCTGGAACAACAGGGTAAGAAAAAGAGAATAAAAAATACAGATAAGGAAAGAAAAAGTCAAATGATTTCTATTTGAAGAGATATGATATGTACTACAGAAAACCTATGGAAATAATAAAATTCAACAATGTGGCTAGATACAGAATCAACATACAAGTCAATAGCATTTCTATACACTAGGCACAAACATACAGAGAAGGAGAACATGGACATACTTCCCTTTATAATAGCCTCAAATAAAAGAAAATATCTAGGAATAAACCTAACAAAAGTGAAGGACCTCTACAATAAAAGCTTTCAATTCCAAAGAAAGAGAAACACACTAGGAAATGGAAAGACATCCCATATTCATGACTTGGTGGAAATAACATTGAGAAAATGTTCACTCTAACTAGGGAAATGCAAATCAAAACAACTTTGAGATTTCATCTCACCTTAGTGGCAAAGGTCAATAAGACAACCGACAATTAATGCTGGAGGGGGTGCTGGGAAAAGGGAGCCCTTATTTACTGTGGAATTGCAAACTGGGGCTGTCACTATGGAAATCAATGTGAAGAACTCTCCAAAAGCTAAAAATAAATCCATCTACCATGTGACCCAGCTCTAGAACTCCTTGGCATATGCACAAAGCATTCAACATCCTACTCCACAGATCACTGTCCAGCCACAGCCATTGATGTTCTAGTTACAATAGCTAGGAAATGAAAATACTCTGAATGTCCCTCAGCTGAGAAATGGATAATGAAAATTTGACACACACACACACACACACACACGCACACGCACACACACACATATGCACACACACACGCACACGCACACGCACACACACACGCACACACACGCACACACACGCACACACGCGCGCACACACGCACACACACACGCACACACTATAATAAAAATGGGTACAGATTCCTAAGTAACGGCAGAAACCATAAATTAAACCATTGCCAGAGAAGGGAGATTGGAGAGAAATAAAAAAGTGAAACAATAGGACCAAAATGGACGAATCAGAGAAATAAGAAAATGGGGGCTCTTTTGGGAGGATGAGGGAGGTAAACGCAGGAGAACGAAGGAGTAAGGTAAAGAGGAACAGTGGTACAAGTGATCTGTTGGAGAAAATGGGGGAAAGGCAATCCTTAGGGAGAAGGGGGGTGAGTACAAGAGGAGAGAGGAGAATAAAATAAAGAGTGATTGTGTCTGAAAGAATAAACATCATTAGCTAGCTACAAGGAGTCCCATAATACATGCAATTCTCTGTATAAATGTTCAGATGTAGTTTAAATGTACTTTTCTCATCTGGGCTGACAATTCTCCCTGGAAGAGACAAAGACCACCTAACAACCCGCCCATAACAGTCATGAGAAGCCCCCTTTTGAGTTGTTAGTCAGGAAGACCCAAGAGGCTCTGAAAACATACAGACTTTTGTTATTGTCCTTGGTTGCCCCCGGAGATGGTGGAAGGCAAGTCCTTATTGCTGAAGACACCATGCACTTCTGAAGCAGGGTCCAAAGGCCCTGGAACTGAGCTGAACGACTCCTACCTGAATGCTAGCTTAAAGGAGGGAAGCAATCTACAGTCCTACCTATATATGACACCCACAAAACATCAACCACTAGCATGGCACACTAACCATAAGGGTACAGAAATGGCATGAAGAGTTTGGTGGTTAAATCTCTAATTAGACTTCAAACCCCCTTAAGAGGGAAAGCATGCCTGATACAGGAAACCTAGCCAACTGTTTGGTACTAATGAAGTCGTGGATCTTCAAAGTAAAATAAAACAGTGGATTTTAAAAATCCCACAGTCTTTCCTCATGCATAATTATAGTGGACTCTGAGCTAGAACAAATAGGGTAAAGACTTGAAAGAGCATTCAGACAGATCATGCCACAAGGTATGTTCCATTCTTATTACTCCCTGGTACTCCCTTAGGAACTACTAATGGTGTGTGTGTGTGTGTGTGTGTGTGTGTGTGTGTGTGTTTATATGAAGTTTCTTGAAATGCATCTAAAGTAATGAAGTGTATCTCACTTATGTGGGTAAAGAAAATGTGGATAATTTGCCGTCTAAAACTGTGGGCCCATTGAGGTCATTTAACCTTCCTAGAAATACAGTTTAATATATTCACAGTGGGAAGGGGCATTAACTTGCATGGACTCATGTGATGTTTTACCTTACTTTGGAACTTTCACTTTTCTGAAAATTTAAAGATCACTAAAGCCTCTGATTAAAAAATAAAACCACTGAAAATGTCTTAAATTATCTATCAGCCTTGTGACACAAATTTTAGTAGAAAGCAGAATTTTGGGAGACTGGTGGTTTATACTGAAGATTTTTCATGGTTTTATAGCCATTCTTTAGAATTACTTAGGAGTAATGTCTTAGGGTTTTAGTTCTGTGAGCAGACACTATGATCATGGTAATTCTTACAAAACAACATTTAACTGGGGCTGGCTTACCGGTTCAGAGGTTCAGTACATTATCATCAAGGTGAGAACATGGCAACATCTAGACAGGCATGGTACAGGAGGAGCTGAGTTCTACATCTTCATCTGAAAGCTGCTTGCAGAATACTGGCTTCCATTCAGCTAGGATGAGGGTCTTAATGACCATGCCCACAATGACACACTTTCTCCAACAAGGCTACACCTACAAATAGTCCACCTTCATGGGCCAAGCCTATTCAAACCACCACATTCCATTCCCTGGCCCCCACAGACTTATTCAAATATATGAGTCTGTGGGAACCATACCTAAATATAGCATAATGCAAAATACATTTAGTTCAGCTTCGAAAGTCCCAGTAGTCTATAGATCAGTCTCAACAATGTTAAAAGTCCAAAGTTCAAATCACTTCTGAGATTCATTCGATCACTTCACTGTAATCCCAAAACAAGACGGGAAACCGGCTGGGCAAACTCCAAACTCTGCATCTCCACATCTGATGTCAAAGCAGCCTTCAGATCTCCAAATCCTCTTTCCTCTTTGTTGACTGCAACAAACTTCTTTCTCCTGGGCTGCTTCCACTTCATTAGCAGCTTTCCTCAGCAGATATCCCATGTCTACAACATCTCGGAATCTCCAAGGCAACTTTAATGTTATATCTTCTTGATCCAATGTCTGCTGAGATCCACACATGATCTTCTGGGCTCCCCCGAAGGGCTTAGGTCACATTTCCAGCTCTGCCCTCTGAAGTACTTCAGGGTCTGGTAAATCCACTCCATTGCTGCTGATGTTCTTAGGGGTCATTCCATGGTACTGACATCTCCAATATCCTGGGGTCCTTTGCTGCAGCTAGAGTTTGCCAATAGCCTCTCATAGGCTCTCTTTATGGTGCCAAGCCTCAACTCTTTTGCATGACCCTAACAGTCCTAGGCTGTCAACTGCAACTGGGGTTGTACTTTACTGATGGCCATCCATGGCCTTTCACAGTACCATGCTTCAGCTGCTCTCTATGCTCACTTCATGCCTTCAAAACCAGTACCACCTGGGCAATTCTTACACACTACCAAGTTTAGCTGCAGCATGAGGTACAACTTTGGCTATCTCTAGAAGACAGCTTCTTTGTGCTCTCAGAAAATACTTCCCACATTTCCCCTCAGAGATGCTGGTCTCTTCTTAGTCCCTGATGATTTTTTAACTCCAGCTAACCAACATCAATGGTCCCAGTGGGCCTTCTGTTCTTGACTCTAAAGCCAGAGACACATGGTTGAAGCTGCCGAGTTCTGCTGTTTGCTGGGGCTGGAGCAAGGCCCTCCTTTATTACTTGAACCATACATTTTATATTTTTCCTTTCTCAGTTTGCTTCTTTTCATCAGAATGTTCTTCATAAGACTAAACCAGAGAACAAAGTCTCTGCTGGGCTTTCTTGAGACTTCCTTTGTTAACACAATTAATACAAATATCTTTACCTTAGCCTCAAGTAGACTCATCAGACAAGGGCAAAAGCAGCCACATTCTTCACCAAAATATTACAAGAACAGTCTTTAGGCCACATACTGGAATTCTTCTCCTCTTGGGCCAGATCTGCACAGTTCAAATCACTCTCAGCAACTAAGACTTCCATTGTCTTACTAGGTTAGCCCATTAAGCCTCACTTAAAGCGTTCCACAGATTTACAAATTCAAAGTCCCCAAACCCTCAATCTTCCAAACAAAAGCATGGTTAGGCCTATCACAACAACACCCAGTATCTAGTACCAACTTCTGTCTTAGAGTTTTCATTGCTCTGAAGAGATACCATGACCAAGGCAACTCTTAAAGGGACAACATTTAATTGGGGCTGGCTTACAGGTTCAGAGGTTCAATCCAGAATCATCAAGGCAGGAATACAACAAATAGTGCCTCCAAATAGTACAATGACCCACCCCGCGGGGTCTTCAACATAGACCTAAGGAGGGGAGGACAAATGAGGAGACAAGAGATACAAGAATGAGAGCAAGACAGGTGTCTGATCAAGCTCCAAAAAATTTTATTTCTCACCAGCAATATATGGTAAAAAGAGAAGGAAGCTTAAACAAAGTAACCAAGGCTTACACAAAGCAACAGAGGTGGGGAAATTCCAAGGAGTTACAGACTCCTAGCCAACAGGACATGTTACCAAGGCAACTATCTGCTTTCTGCTAACCACCTAACCATAAAGGAGTCACCTATTCTCTGGGAAAGAACTCTTCATCTCTTAGGAAACAAAAACATAGGCCCAAGCTACCTGAGGGCCATAGCTATTACAAAATGGCATTAGCTAAGCCAAGGAAAATTCTTATTTCTATTGGCTCCCAGCAGTACCATTTCCTGGACCAAGCATCACAAGTAATAAAATTTATGTGGAAGAAGTATCATTTATAGACTAAATATAAACATATTACTTTATTCAAATGGGTAATTGGTTAAACAAGTCTATGTCATGCTGCCTCATATTTTGTCACATGACATTTTAATATATACATTTTATTTATATGGTTCTAAGTTCTGTGGGAAAGATCCCTACTGTTTTGCATGAATAGTTAGTTCCTTTTATCTGTAAAATCTTATAGATCTATATAAGCTTGTAAGTTAACTTATCTTAAATCATACTTCCAGAAACTGAAAGTAACTGAAAATTAACTCGCTGTTGTATTGGAGTTCTGACCTACAAAACGGTGTTCATTCATTTACTTTTGCTTACTGGTGTTTGTCTTTTTTATTCGTTTTTAGGAGAGCTTGGTATCTAAATCAAAATGCCCCCAAATTATTTATTTATTTAATTAAATTGGACAAGGCAATGCCCAGGAGGTAAGGAATCCTAAGAGTAGGCGAGAGTCAGAGATACACTTGATCCTACTATTAGGAGTCCCACAAAAACACCAAACTAACATCCATAGCATGAAGGCAAAGAACCTGGCACAGAAGCATGCAGGCCTGGTGCTCACCACTTCTGTTTTTGTGAGCCCAACTGAGCCCTGCTTAGTTAATTCAGTGAGCAATGTTTCCTGGTGTCCTCCAGTCCCTCTGACCATCTTTCCTCCTCCTCTATCTCAGTTCTGAATCTCTGCGGGGAGGGGCCTGATGGAGGTCTCCAATTTAGATAGCACTATATAGCAGAATACCATTTAGGAGTCATTTCTTCCCTCCTTCCTTCCTTCCTTCCTTTCTTCTTTCTTTCTTTCTTTCTTTCTTTCTTTCTTTCTTTCTTTCTTTCTTTATTAAACTAGGAGACTACTATTAAATATATTTACTCTCTTAAATTGGTTTATTCCACAAACTGAGAGATGAGATCTTGGCTTTAAAAAATATTAAAGCAATTATTTGATTAGTCTTAGAGACCTATTAGAAGATGTACAAGTTATCCAGTAACACTGCACCTTTGAAATACGCTGCATTTCAACACAACTTTTCCGAGTGTAACTTTCCCTGAATAATGTATGAGCTGTGTCATAGCTCTGCAGGGAATTCTCCTCTCCATGAATGCCAGCCTCTTTGTATTGCATCTGCCATTTTCAATTCTTCCGCCCTTTGTTTACTATATTGGATCTGTGATGGTCAGCAGGGAAGGTGGGGAGAAGTGTAAGGATTGAAAAGCCTTGACAGTCAAGGAAATAATTTAATATACTTGAACTCTTCTGGTAGTGTTGTTGGAAAAATATGATTTTTCTCAGAGAATATTCTTTTAAAGTTTCTAAAAGAGGGATTCCTTTACCAGCAGGGGAATAAGTGAGCATCTTTGTGATTGTTTTATTTGAATGTTGGAGGGGTGTGCAGTGGTGTGGGAAGAGGGGACAGGAGAGAGAAAAACAATTGGAAAGTAATTTTAGTTTTTTTTTTAACTTTATTAATTGGTTATTTTATTTATTGACATTTCAAGTGTTGTCCCCTTCCCTGGTCTCTTATCTGCAAAGCCCCCAGCCCATCCCCCTCCCCTTTGCCTCTAAAAGTGTACTCCCCCACTCACCCACCCACTCTGGCCTCACCGGTCCAGCATCCTCCTATGCTGGGGCAAAAAGCCTACACAGGACCAAGAGGCTCCCCTCCCATTAATGCCAGATAAGGGAATTCTCTGCTACATATGTAGCTGGGGCCATGGACCCACCCATGTATACTCTTTGGTTGGTGGGTTAGTCCCTGGAAGCTCAGGAGGGGAGCTTCCATTTAGTTGACACTGTTGCTCTTCCTATGGGGTTGCAATCCCCTTCAGCTCCCTCAGTCCTTCCCCTAACTCTTCCATTGGGTTCCCCAGGCTCAGTCTGATGGTTGGCAATATCTGCATCTGTCTTAGTCAGATGCTGGTGGAGCTTCTCAGAGGACAGCCATACTAGGCTCCTGTCTGTGAGCACTTCTTGGCATCAGCAGTAGTATCAGAGTTTGGTTTTTGCAGATGGAATGGATCCCAAGGTTGGGTCGTCCGTGGGTGGCCTTTCCTTCAATCTCTGCTCCATTTTTTTGTCCCTGCATTTCTTTTAGGCAGGAACAATTCTGGGTTAAAAATTTTGAGATTGGTGGGTGGCTCCACCCCTCAACTGGGGGCCATGCCTATCTATTGGAGGTGGTTTCTTCAGGTTGTATCTCCCCGCTGTTGGGTATTTTGGCTAATGTCATCCCTGTTGGGTCCTGGGAACCTCTCGCTTCATTTGTGTCTGGGACATTCTAGTGCTCCACCCCCATTGCTACATATTTCTATTCATTCTCCTAACCCTCTGGACTTCTCTCCTGTCTCTTCCCTTTCGTGATCCTGCCCCACTTTTTCCCTCCCTCTCCCCTCTCCCTTCCAGGTTCTTCCCTCCCTCGGCCTCCCGTAATTATTTTGTTCCACATTCTAAGTAGGATAGAAGAATGTACACTTTGGTCTTCCTTCTCGTTAAGCTTCATATAGTCTGTGACTTGTATCATGGGTATTTTGGGCTTTTGGGCTAATATCCACTTATCAGTGAGTATATACCATGTGTGTTCTTTTGTGTCTGAGTTACCTCACTCAGGATGATATTTTCAAGATCCATCCATTTGTCTATGAATTTCATAAAGTCATTGTTTTTAATAGCTGAGTAGTACTCCATTGTGTAAATGTACCACATTTTCTGTATCCATTCCTCTGTTGAGGGACATTGGTTTTTTTCCAGCTCCTGGCTATTATAAATAAGGCTACTACGAACATAGTGGAGCATGTGTCCTTGTTATATGTTGGAGCATTTTTTGGGTATATGCCCAGGAGTGGTATAGTTGGGTCCTCAGGTAGTACTATGTCCAATTTTCTGAGGAACCACCAGACTGATTTCCAGAGTGGTTGTACCAGCTTGCAATCCCACAAACAATGGAGGAGTGTTCTTTCTCCACATCTTTGCCAACATCTGCTGTCACCTGAGTTTTTGATCTTAGCCATTCTGACTGGTGTGAGGTGGAATCTCAGGGTTGTTTTGATTTGCATTTCCCTGATGACTAAGGATGTCGAACATTTTTTTAGGTGCTTCTTGGCCATTCGAGTTTCCTTAGTTGAGAATTCTCTGTTTAGCTCTGTTCCCCATTTTTTGATAGGGTTATTTGGATCTCTGGAGTCTAACTTCTTGAGTTCTTTGTATATATTGGATATTAGCCCTCTATCGGATGTAAGATTGGTAAAGATCTTTTCCTAATCTGTTGGTTGCTGTTCTGTCCTATTGACAGTGTCCTTTGCCTTACAGAAGAAAAAAAAATTCCTCCCATCACATAATAATCAAAACACCAAATGGACCAAACAAAGAATTTTAAAAGCAGTAAGGGAAAAGGTTAAATAACATATAAAGACAGATCTATCAGAATTACACCAGACTTTTCATCAGAGACTGAGAAAGCTAGAAGATGGGCAGATCTCATATAGACCCTAAGAGAACACAAACGCCAGCCCAGGCTACTATACTCAGCAAAACTCTCAACTGTCATAGATGGAGAAAACAAGATATTCCATGACAAAACCAAATTTACACAAATCCAGCCCTACAAAAGATAATAGATTGAAAACACCAACACAAGGAGGGAAAAAGCAAGAAAGTAATCTTTTTCCAACAAACCCAAAAGAAGATAGCCACACAAACATAAAAATAACATCAAAAATAACAGGAAATAACAATCACTTTTCCTTAATATCTTTTAACATCAATGGACTCAATTCCTAATAAAAAGCCATAGACTAACCAACTGGATACGTAAACAGGACCCAGCATTTTGCTGCACACAGTAAACTCACTTTAAGACAGACACTACCTCAGAGTAAAAGGTTGGAAAACAATTTTCCAAGCAAATAGTCCCAAGAAACAAGCTGGAGTAGGCATTCTAATACCGAATAAAATCAACTTTCAACCAAAAGTTATCAAAAAAGATAAGGAAGGACACTTGGTACTGGTCAAATAGAAATATTTAAGGGGTAACGTTAGCAAGTGTTATAGGTATCTGATGGATCAATTTGCATTCTTTTACATGCAGACTGCCAGTTGAACCAGCACCATTTGTTGAAAATGTCTTTTTTTCTAATGCATGGTTTTAGCTTCTTTGTTAACCATCAAGTGAGCATAGGTGTGTGGATTTATTTCCGGGTCTTCAATTTTATTCTATTAATCTACTTGTCTGTCTCTGTAACAGTACCATGCGGTTCTTATCACTATTGCTTTGTAGTAGAGGTCAGGGATGGTAATTCCGCCAGAGTTCTTTTATTGCTGAGAATTGCTTTCACTTTGTTTTTTTTTTTTTTGTTTTTTTTTTGTGTGGATTTTTTTTTTTTTTTTTTTGTTATTCCAGATGAAGTTGAGAATTGCTCTTTCTATCTCTGTGAAGAATTAAGTTGGAATTTTGATGGAGATTGCATTGAATCTGTAGATTGTTCTTGGTAAGATGGCCATTTTTTTGTTTTTGATTTTGTTTCTTTTGTTTTGTTTTGTTTTGTTTTGTTTTTTTGAGACAGGGTTTCTCTGTGTAACCCTGGCTGTCCTGGAGCTCACTCTGTAGACCAGGCTGGCCTCGAACTCAGAAATCTACCTGCCTCTGCCTCCCAAGTGCTGGGATTAAATGCGTATGCCACCACTGCCCAGCAAGATGGCCATTTTTGCTATGTTAATTCTGACAATCCATGAGCATGGGAGATCTTTTCATCTTCTGAGGTCTTCTTTGATTTCCTTCTTCAGAGACTTAGAAGACAATATTATGCCATTTAGCAAAACTCGAAAAATTCACATGAGTTTTTATGAATTTGGGGTATAAAGATCTAAGACTTTGGGGATTGTATTAGAGAGTCTTCCATCCTTTAGTTTTGTGAAGAGAATACTAACCCCTAAAGGGAGGAAAGATTTATTTTAGATTGTTGTTTTGGTGACCTCAATACCAAAAAAAACCATAAAGAAAACCCCCAAAAAACCCCAACTCCCTCCCCCCAAAAACCCACCAAGTAGTCCAAGTTGTCAGAGAACACCAAGCACCTTATCCAGGAGACAAAGAAACAGGAGTTAGGCAAGATGTAACCCTTACAAACATGCTCCAGTGACCTGCTTCCTACAACTGGGTCCCACTCCCAAGAAAGTTTCTACTACATTCCAGTGCCACGGAAGTATGAATCCATCAGTGGATTAGCTCACTAATGAAGGCAAAGCCTTCATGGTCCAATTGCTTTCCAAATTCTCCAAAGCCCCACCTTTGAATAATGTACGAGTGAAGCTCAACTGAAATATAATGAAGCAATTTCTTTGGCAAGGGGATGTGTGCAAGCTTAAAATGTCAGACCAGGAGTGTGCAGATATTAGAGCCATTGTAATTGTTGAAGAGATGAGCTCCATCAAAGAGAAACCTGGTGATCTGCATCAGGACAATGGGGAATGCACCTTAAGGGCAAGACCCCGCCCACAAAAGGTTCCAACTTGTAAAGATTCAATTTTAAGTGAAAGGAGAAAGCTTGAACTGTAATTATCCCTACAGAGGTTCTTGTTCTTCAATGCGCAGGCCTAGGAGAGTACTTCAGTTGCAGTCATTATCCAAGGGGCCTAGGCTGGATTCCTAGCTGGGAGAATAATTTGGTAGTACCCTCCACATGGTACTGGTTTTATAGGCATGAAAGAGACAAGATTGAGGGGGTATCATAGAGTCTTGTTCCGTAATTTCAGAGAAGCTGTGATCAGGCAATTCGTGCCAGCATAGTAGTCCCAGCAAGAAGGCCTGGGAAGCTGTTGCTTGAAGTTGTGAAGGTAAAGAGTAGGTTACTGTGGAGGATTCAGTGTATTAGAAATATTAGAGCCAAAGTCTGCCAAGGAAGGCTGTGGACATGGAGAGGAGCATGCCTGGGATTGCTAATCTTGGTTGTTAGTGTAAAAGCCTGGGTAAGTCTATGAGGGATTGTTCTTGATTGGATCATGTGAAGTGGGAAACCTACCCTAAGGCTGGATCATTTGAGGTTGGAAGATTCACCCTATATCAGGCCACACCTTCTGGTGGTATCCTATATAAAAGGACATGAAGGAGGGGTTTGCTTATTTGTCTACTTGCCCTCATTCCCAATGGCAAGTTTATCTGTTCTGATGCTGTGGCATTCTTCCACTAGTTTTAGAACCTACTTCTTTGGGATGCCAGTGTATACAGAAGACCAGCTGAGACATCAGATTCTCAGCCCTTGTGTCAGGAGACAGCCATTGCTCAACTATCCAGACGATGGCCTGTAAGCCATTCTAATAAATGCCCTTTTAATACGGATTCATTCTATTAGTTCTGTTCCTCTAGGGAGCATTGACTAATACATTGTCAAAGAGGGAGGACATGCGTTTTACAGGTGGGTGTGGAGTGTGACGAGACTGTCTAAACCTTTTAAAGCTTGGCCAGTTCCATCATTATCCCCAGATCCCAAACACGTTGCTGCAAGATTTGATAGTTTCCAGTGTGTTTTGATCTTGCTTCGCTCGGATTATTCATTGCAAGCCTTGATTCTTTCCTTGTAGAACAAGAGGATTTGTTCTGTGCTGCTATTTTTTGGAAGTATGTAGCTTGTTTTTATTTTCTGAAGCTCAGATAAGAGACTCTGGACTTTTAAAGTGTTGGAACTGTTAGTGACTCTGCAAACTTTTGATGTTGAACTGAGCACATGTTAAGATGGCCATGAGCCTTTGGGGCAAAAGGGTGGAAGCTTATGGCTTGAAAGTGATGTGCTTGCTTGGGAGTCAGATTGACAAGGGATGGAATTCTGAGGTTAGTGTTGTCAATTTGACAGAATTTAGAATACTGGTTTGGATCCTGAACTATGTACATGCAGAAAGGGGCATAAGCAGCAGCATCCTTTACTGCTCTCTGCTTCTTGGCTGGGGATGTGATGTGACCAGCCACTTCAAGCATTTGCTGCTTTGACCTCTCCACCAAGATGGTCTGTCTTTTTGAACTATGAGCCAGAATATACCCTTTCTCCCTTAAGTTGTCTTTGTCAGAGTATTTACAACAACAGTAGAAGAAATTAGGACAGAAATCAGGACTTCAACGCGCATGGCTTTTACAGTGAGGAAGTACATCCTATACAACCAGAATAGCTCTTTCTTTTTCGAGTGACAAATAAGAGATGTGCTTATCTGGGAAAAGATCAAAGTACAAAATTTATAGTGTCACTTTTACTGAATGGGCATGGCTTATAAATTTGAAACCATGAGCCATAAAATTTGAAACATCCTAGACCGAAGACATTTCATTTCTCAAAGTACATTCAGGGATGCACACAACTTTATTTAATAATTTAAGTTCTATCTCCATGCCTCCTGGGACCCATTCTATTTGTATAAAATATAGAAAATAAGAGAAAAACTTGTTTACTACATGTCAAGGACTTTATATCTTAAAGTATTGCACTACACAATGAAGTGGTTGTAATTAATATGCCCATTGTATAGATAAAACTGAAGCAGAGAGAGGCTGAGAAATTTGCTCAAAGCATATATGTAGAATAAAGACTGAAGTAATTTGGAACCAGGACCTCAGCTTTTTATCAGAATTCTGACAGGAAATGAGAAGTAGAGGCACCCCGGCCTCCTCAGTGGTCTTTAGGCTGGGAGAGCATCTATTATCTGAAAAGAATATCTCTTGCCACTCCCAGAAATTGCAGACTCCTCTATGTTTCAGGAATTTAACACTTTGAACTGTTTGGAATAACCCAGGCCAAGTGGACAAGGAAAGCTTATTAAGTGAGGAAAATTACAGGGTAGACCACCAGTTTTACACAAGTAATTAGCCTCACCATATAGGAGAGTCCTGAAGCTGGAACTTGGTTCTCTAGATGCTAAGTCACCCTGAGAGGGGTCCCTGAAAATTCACAGAAAAAAGGAGAGAATCTCTGGGAGAAATGGTGAACACTGACCTTGTGCTCTAAACAGGACAAGGCTTTAAGAGTAATTTCTGCCATTAAGCTCTCCTGTGACCCACAAGCAATAAATGACAGTCTTCTTAAAACGTTGAAGGCTTATCAAATTCTTGAGCATCAAGCAAGAGAGAACTCAAGCAATTTCTTTACACTTGTAATGTCAAGAGGAGTCACACTTGGAGACCTCTGTTATAAAAGAGGAATTGTTTATGGTTATTGAAAAACCCTTGTGGAACTGTCCATCAAACTTTATGAAATGCGTGAGTTACTTAGTCATCAGCTCTCTGGATCTAGTGTTCTTTCTAAGGCATTCAGAATCAAACCCTTTCCTTACTGGATGGTTTCGTGTTGATAATCAAAAGGCTATTTTTATCTCTCCTTACCTTTCCTACCTCATTTTTGTGGACTCTTTCCATTTTTCCTCCCTAAAAAATGAAACAAAAGACTCCTATTCTGAGACTAATTCAGCACTTCTCGAAATACGGTCTGTGGTGTGTGTGTCAGACTATCATGACTGCAGCTTATTAAGAATACACATTGGCCAGCGTGGGGGTGCACAGCTTTAACCCCAGCACAGAGGAGGCAAAGGAAGGCAGATACTCTTGTGAGTTAAAGGCCAGCCTTGTCTACATAGTGAGTTCCAGACCAGTCAGGGTTACATAGTGAGACCCTGTTTCAAACATAAACAAACAACAAAACCCTTCAACACTTTGCAGGCCTTATTTTGACTGTATTAAACCAGACCCAGACTGGAAAGAAAGGAATCTGCATCCTAATAATATGACAAGAAAGTTCTGATCCAGATTCAAGAGCAAAGATCTTGTTCTCTGGCTTCCAAGCTTTTACAGCATAGGCCTGTGGTTCTGCCAGAGTTTCTAATGCAGCAGGACTTCCTGGGGATTGAAAGTTTGTTTTCCTATCCAGTTTCTATTCCTCATCCTGAAAGCTGTCTCTGAGAACTCCTGAGCACTGAGAAGTGCTAATTTAATATTTTAATCTTGAAATAACACAACTCAAGATGCAAATCACGTTAATTATTGGGCTTGTAAAGACAGAAGTACAGCAAACACATCCCTGAACCTTGCTCTCCAGGCCCTCCTGTAGAGGGTGACCACCTCCATTAGGAGGGCATGTTTGAGTGGTAAGCTGAGAGTCACTTCTCTCTGCCCCTAAACCCCAGCTCTTCTTTTCTTCAAGGACACTATTTTCTTTCCTTGGCACTCAGAGCTTAGCACTTGGGGAAGGGGCTCCATTTTCGTAGTGCGCTCTAAGTCTTCAGCCATAATAAGGTTTGTGCCTTTTAACAGGAGACTATAGAAGTGTGGTTAGGTGGGCACTCTGTTGGTGTTCACCCAATTTCAGTTAATAAGTGTGAACTATGCCAGGTAAAGGATGCATGCAATTTCTTCACATTCTTGTTCGACACTCGAAGGCCCCTCTTCATAGTAATAAAGCCATGGGCTTTTCTGTCATTTTGCTCAAGAGGTAGGCAGTCTTTGGGGCAAAACTTCTTATATAGGAATTACCAGAATGTAAGGGAAACAGATTACTGAGTCAATGACTATTGCTGATTACAGAGGGGAAATACTCTGCTGTTTGTACAGTGTTTCTGGGACTAGCAGTTCCACTCAGGCCTAACCCTGGAGATTGACAGAAACAGAAACAACAGGCTCTTGGGCCCTCCTGTGAGCCCCTGAGTGAGACTCTGAAGGTAGCACTCTTCCAGGTCCAAGGAACACTAAAGTACTGAGAAGAGGTTTCTTTTGACTAAAACACAGGACTTAGAAGTGGTGGTGATTCAGGACTGGATTTCTTTCCTTCTGCCTTTTTTTTTTTTTTTTAAAAAAAAAACAAGATAGTCTCTTAATAACTGGGAATGTAGCCGAGAGGAGAAGGGTTGAAGCCACCTCAAAGGTGTATCTCATTAAAGGAGTATGCTCATTAAAGGAGTATCATGCCATGCTCTACACTATTAGAGAAATATAATTAATCTCAGTATTACCATAAAGCCAGATACCACTGATGTGGTTAAGTATTTAGTAAAACATAATTAAACATATGAAGCATAGATACGGCGTCGATGCAATATGAGTAGATATTTTAAAGTTGTTACTCATCCCTTCGCTGTAGAATTTGTCAACCCATACATTTCTAGCTGTTTGGCTGCAAAGCTTTGGAAGAAGCTTGGATGAGTTATATAAAGAAAAATTTATAATATTGAGTACTTCAATCTGTCTCAATTTACAGTAAGAAGAGTAGGTAACCTTTGATATTGAATATTAGTTCTTCTGTGTAGCACCAAATAATGGCATCTTTTCTGTGAGTTTCATTCATAGCACAATTCATTTATAAATGAATACAACATCAAAGGTGTAATTAATAGTTTAAATAAATCGTCACAACTAAGGGAAAGTGTTTATATGATTTGTATTAAAATGTTTGCCCATAATGTAGAGTTTGGCACATGTCATTACTATACAAATATGAAAGCATTCATTTAAGCTTATTTGAGATTTCTGTACTTAGAGTATTGATCCCTCTTGCTCTCCCGTGAGTGGATTATGAAATATTTAATGTGTGAGGCTTACATTGGATATGAACTTTCTTGGTTAATAATGTCTCTTTCCTTTTATGACAGTTAGGATTCTTGTAAGATACTCATTAGAAAGGTCAGAGGGGCTGCTTTGGAAGTGTTCTGTTAGGACAGGAACAAATATGTTTTGCTATTGAAAGGGTTTGGAAACTTTGTCTGTCTTGTTCATTATTGTGGTCTTTTTCATTTCTCTTGGAGGTTTTATGTGACTCAATTCAGCAAAAGAAGAACGGAATCATTAAAAAGCTATTTAGAATATGGATGGTGTTCCTGGATGCAAACAACACTGCTCTCCCGGGCCTTGAAATGCTTAGAACAAATTAATATAGCAGTTAATTATCTGAATGTCTTCTTTGCATTTTATACAATGTTTCCAGATTTGGAAGAATTGATTCTGTAGTGTTGAAGAGTTTACTTTCAAGTAGGGCACTTACCAACTGTATCGTTTTTTGCTAAACTTCTAGCACATATTAATCAACTTATTATTCATAATGATTTTAATTTCCTGATTTTATCTCTGGGACTATAGAATTGAAAACAGTCAATTGACACCATCTCTTCAGAATTCAATGAAATCATGATGATCATTAGAAGCAGAAATTAAACCACCCCCATCTTTGGTGGTTGGAACATTAAAAGTTTTAAAGCAATAAGTGCTCTTAGCAGTTATTTGGAGTAGCATTGAAACTTTTATAGACATCTTTTCACTCCAAAGGACTTAACTTTCTTTCATGAGCATAAAAACTCAGAGTCCTGGAATAGGAACAGTCTACATAGCCCACAATAAGCATTTGTTTCATGTTTATTGAAATTAGTATTTAAGAAAATCTTTCAAAAAGAAATACATTTCAACTGTGGACTCACGGTGCTGAGAGCCAGGGAATAAGAAGAGGTATGTGTGTTTTATAACTGTGATAGTAAGCAGATATGCAGTTTAGTTTTGTACTAGTTTTCTTTAATGTTCAGGAGAATACACTAATCTCACTATGCCAATTATTTGAATCTAAGTAAATTAAAAGTAAGATAAGGTTGGTTTTTAGTGATGAAATAGTTCAAAAGACTAAGGCTTTTTTAAAAGTGCATATCAGGACTAAGGTTTAGAATTGCATGTCTGGAAAAACTATTCATAATCTGCTTTTCTCTCCCTTCCCTTTTATTTTTGCACGTATTTATTTTGGCCAGCTGGCGAGACAGATCTTTTTCAGGGGCTCAGCCTTCCAGTCTGAGTTTGGTTCTCCAAAACCAATCTTGGATCAAATTCCTGTCTTACTTGCTCGGGTGTCTGAATGGTGTTGATGTCACAGGGACATGGTGACTCAGTTGCCTGTCCCAAATGGGTTATAGCTTGCCAAGTAAAGACCTTAGCTAGGCAGCCAGAGGAAGGAAGTTGGAGTGGAATCCGCAGAAGCCCTGTCTCAAATTTGCACTCCCCATGCCAGCTGTTTAATAGTAGATCTCTCTCTAATTCTCTCTCTCTGTCTCTCTGTCTCTCTGTCTCTCTGTCTCTCTCTCTCTCTCCCTCTCTCTCTCCCTCTGTATTTGTGTGTGTCTTACCTTGTCTCTACATCTGATTTGCTCAAAGACTGGTTTGTAGAGGCTGGGGCTGGAAAGGTTTCCATGTTCTGGGAATACCCCATGGCTTTGAATTTGGAAAAAATGTAAAGTTTTGTTCCATTTTAGGCACAGTTTGTTTTAATTGTTTATTTTAATTAATTAACTAATTAATTAATTATGACACAGGATCTCATGCAGCCCAGGTTGTCCTCAAACTTACTATGTAGTTTATGCTATTACTGAATCTGTGATCCTTCTGTTACTATCACAGAAGTGCTGGGATTATATGTTTGCACCACCCTGCTTGGATATACTGGGCTTCTAAAATTTTGAATTTTTTGAACCTTGAACATCAGAGCTGGCCTGGGAAGTGGTGTCATTTCTCAGGAAGCCTGAGAGTTCTGAGTCAGGCATCATTTGAAAATATTGAGATAGTTGGGGAACTAAATCTTGCTTGGGTGCAAGAATTGAGCAGATGGAATGAGAGGCATTGACTTCTCCATCAGCAGTGTCAGAAGCTGTGACAAACCACAATGTAAATGACTTTATACTTCATATCCTCATAACTTTAAATACGAGGTTATCAGACAATGTAATAAACAAAGACGTTTTACAACAGAGACTTTGAAGGCATCAGTCTTCCTCCATGGTCGCCCTCTACCATGTGACTACCTTTACCTCTTCCTCCATGGTCGCCCTCCACCATGTGACTACCTTTACCTCTTTCTGTGGAGATGGTATAGAAGAAGAGAGAACTGCTGGCAACTAGACATGGTTTTCTAGCCCCATATCCATTCCTGTGTGACCTCAGTTAACTGTTCTGTATCTACTTTCTTATCTTCAGGAAAAGGCTTTAGTTTCCTTCTAGCCTTAAGGTCTATGGATTTGGTGGGAATAATATTACCTGCTCAGTCTACCTGACTGTGCTGTTAGGGAGTTAAAGGAGATCATATTTATGAAACTACTCTATAAAGCCCCTGCAGAAGATTAAGGAACATGATACTGTTAATTCCCTCTGAAGAATCAGAAGAGCTTGCAATTTACTTTTAATCTTCCAGACTGTGTATATACCTTTTGTATTTAGATCTCTACTAATGCTGTCTACAAAGCAAGGCAAAGTACAGACTAATCCTTCTTTACTGGATGTTACCCAAAGTGTCATCCTAAAACAGTATGTGAGGGGAAATTTTATTATTATTATTATTATTATTATTATTATCATTATTATTATTATTTCAGAAAATAATTCCAGGTATCCAGGGTTCATGGGTTCAGGATTCCCCCTCCCAACTCCTTTCAAAGATCTGAGAGTCAGTTTCATTCCTGAGACTGATTAAATGGGGCTAAAATTCAGTATTTGGTGATGGTGTGGGGTAGAGTGGAGGTGAGGAGGTAAGAAAGTGCTGGCCAGAGCAAATCATAGCCAGGGTACTGAAGAAGTAAGGGACAATGAGCAGAGACTGCAGGAGAGAACACTCATAGCCTAAGGGGACAGAATGGGATCCTGGGTACCTGTGTGTTAGATCTTCTAATACACACAGTTATGATAATGGAAGAATATTTTGTAATTTTTCCAACTCAAAGAATGAAGCCGAAAATAAAAACGCCCCTAATGTTTTATATATCTCTCATAGCTCCAGCACTACTTATCAGCACACCTATGTACTTTCTAGAGAGCTCTATCTATAATATCATCTCTATCATCTATCTAATATCTATCACTCACCTGATATAACTGGGAGAAGTATAAACATGAGAATACTCTTTGTATTTACTGAACTCTTTAATTTTTCATGCTCATTAACAGTCTTACCAAGAAAGCTACATGTTTCTTGACAGCAAGAACAAAGTCTTGGGGTCTTTTCATATTCTTCCCTGTACTTAACAATATTGAAAACAGTACTGGGCTCATCATGGGTAGTTAATAACTTACACTGATATCTAGGTGAATGATAAGACATAAAGTACAGCACTGGAGTCAGAGTGAGTTTTAAGCTTGTGGTTGAAATTAAGGGTGTAGTAGTATCTATCCAGCTGCTAGAGAAACTTGTTAAGATATTACAAAGTGGTACCAGATGCCTGGGGAGGAGTGTTCTGATAGCTTACCTTAGCACATTGCTCTATTTTCTAGATCAATTCATGTGATCAATCCATCAGGAGGGGCCACCGAAAAGAGGCTTTGAGAAAACTAGAGCCTGAGAGTGGTTTGGATGAAATGAAGGGGACCAGCAGTGTTTATAATGGTGCTGAAATTTAATTTTAGTGCTGACCTTTCATTTGACATTTTAGGTAATGCTATGGATGTGTGCAGTTATTTGTTCTTAACATATTTTTCATCTTTTGGGGGGTACTAATCTGCTTAAATTCAATGTCAATAAAAGAATAAAGCAAACTTTTGGTTTAAAAACTACCCTTTTGAAAAAAGTTCATTCTCAATAGCAACAAAATATGCAATGCATATGAATTAGCTTAAGAAGTGTTCATGACCATGAGAAGGTGCAAAAGTTTACGATGAGGCTAAAGGTTTAGAAAGGTCAGTTCTGAAATGAGAAGAGCTCACAGTAAACAGATGCCGTTTCTTCCCAATTAATATGTGATGTTAAAAATTCTACTGAAAAGCTAAATGATTTAAAGATTTTATAACTTAATAATAGATTTTTAAAATTCATTTTGAAAAAAAAAAAAAGAATTGGTCAGTGTCTTAGTTAGGGTTTTACTGCTGTGAACAGACACCATTACCAAAGCAACTCTTATAAGGACAACATTTAACTGGGGCTGGCTTACAGGTTCAGAAGTTTAGTACATTATCACCAAGGCAGGAACATCCAGGCAGGCATGGAGCAGGAGGAGCTGAGAGTTCTATAACTGCATCTGAAGCCTGCTACTAGGAGAAGGCTGGCTTCCAGGCAGTTAGGACAAGAGTCCCCAAAGGAGGAGTTAGAGAAAGGACCAAAGGAGCTGAAGGGATTTGAAACCCATAGGCAAAACAACAATATCAACCAACCAACCCTCCCGCCCTGCCAGAGCTCCCAGGGACTAAACCACCAACCAAAGAGTACATATGGAGGGAACCATGGCTCCAGACTCATATGTAGCAGAGGATGACCTTGTTGGGCATCAGTGGAAGGAGAGGCTCTTGGTCCTGTGAAGGCTTGGTGCCCCAGTGTAGGGAAATGACAGGGTAAGAAGACAGGAGTGGGTGGGTGGGGGAACACCTTCATAGAAGCAGGGGGAGGGGGATGAGATAGGGAGATTCTGGGGGAAGAGCAAATCGGAAAAGGGGATAACTATTGAAATGTAAATAAAGAAAATATCCAATAAAAGTTTTTTTAGAAAAAGCCCATACCCACACTTCTTTCAACAAGGCCATACCTCCTAATAGTGCCACTCCCCAGGCCAAGCATATCCAAACCACCATAGTGAGATTGGGAAAAGTTGAAGAGCTTAAGTGCATGAGAGCTGAGACTGTGGAAAGTGGAACCTTAGTAGGAAAGTAAATGTTTGGACACACCGGGGAGCGCCCAGACAAAACCTAGGGGTGGAAGGTGTGTTCAGTTCATACTCAGATACTTTTTTTTTTTACTCATGAGGATGTCTTCTTAAGGAACCCCTACCCAGGGTTACAGAGACAGACAAGAGGATGCCAGTGCCACACCCTTATTTAATGGGACATTCTGAAGCAATGAATGGAAGAACCAGAACTATATGTATCAATCACATGAACTTCACAGACATGATGGTAGGCAAGAACAATAAAAATAAGAAACGATATTAACAACATGGCATCAATAAAATTTTCACAGATGTTGATAGCAGACACTGTTGAAAAAATGCATGCATATGTAGTCAAGGTGCAGCGGGTGACAAATACCAAGGACAGTGACAGGACAGCAGTCAGCTCCTATCATTGAGGGGCAACTTGGAATATAGACACTAAAAGCCATAAGCTGGTGACAGTTCTATGGCTGCTTATTTTGTTATTTTGTATGCTTATATATATGGTTGAAAGCTTTCTCAATTTATTGAAATTTATATATATAAGTATATATATATATATAGTGAAAAATTACAAGTGAGAAAACATTTAAAAAGGAAAAAATCACAAATTACATGTATGTAAAATGTTCTATATCAGGGATTAAGGAAAACTTAAAGGAAATAAGGTATATCTTCTTTAACAAATAATAAAATAATATTTGTTTTAAAGAAATAATAACTTTCATTTCTTTAGAGGAAGGACACTAAATTGGCTTATGATGTTTTGAAAATTTGTCAATATTCATGAAAAAACCTTTAAGATAATGCATGTTATTTGACTGAGAAAATTTAAGCATTAGATATCAGCATCAAAATTCTGCTTTTAAAATTGAAATATTGAAATCAATCTAAGTGCGATATAAATCAAAAGAATGTGGTATAGTTATATGGAACTGTTATTTTTATTAAAACATATTGTCTTTGAAAGATATGGTCAATGTATTAATTTTGCTAGTATACATTTTTTTCTTAAAGAATTTTGATAAAATGAAGATGTGTGTTCTAAATTTTTTAAAACAGAAAGTAATATCTCATTTAAGTCCTTTTTAGGTTATGAAATTAAAATGTCATGAGATGCTTCAGCGAAATGGAACTGGTTCCTACCATTAGAAATTGAATATTGACTTTATCTTATGCTCTATGTCTCAAAATGAAACTCACAATGCCTGCATGCTATTATTACTATTATTACATAATTAACAAGGAAACAGCTATATAGTAAGAGTCTAAGGGAACAAAAAACAATTTCAGACAGTATGTTTGAGTAAACTAAGAACATATGACTGGGTTTGTGGGTTAGGAAAGAAGGCTCCAGATCCTCCAGAGGTGAAGGTTCACCTTGATCCAGTCAGAAATACTGACAGAGGTGCCCTTTGTAGGAGATGAAATCTGCCCTGTTCCCCCTGCCCCACCCCCGAAGGCAGATCTTAAATAGGTATGCACAACATGGGTTGATATTTACATGAATTTTCACTCCCTGAGCATATACCAAGTCTGGTAGCCCAAGAGATTCTGGGTAATCGGAGATATGTGTCTGGGAGTAAGAAGTAGAGGATCACGGGGCTGAGAGATGCCCCAGCAGTTAAGAACACTAGCTGCTCTTCAGAGAACACAGGTTCAATTTTCAGCACCTACATGGCACCTCACAACCATTTTTAACTCCAGTCCCCAGAGAATATGTGTCTGTGCGTCATGTGCATGAGGTGTCCACAGAGGCCAGAAAAGGGTGCACGGACACACCTTCAGGCAAATACCCATGTAGGCAAAGTAGACAAAACGATCTACGTGACCTTGCTTGTTCACCTACTGAATACTTGTATTTGTAGGAGTTACTATAACGCTTAGTTGTGATGCTAGCACTGTAGACAAGAGTTGTCTTGGCTGCTAAGTTAGGCTCATCTATCTAAAGTGGCCGTCGTATTTTGCGAGGGAATCTTTCACAAATTAAGAAGAATTTCATGAAGTTTATAACCTGAACATTAGGATCCTGGGACTGGGGCTCTCAGTCCTTCCATTCACCCCTGTCTCACTTTCTGACTGTGTTCTATACAATATCCTGCACAGCTCTGTTCCTCCTCTGAGAATTATTTTGACTGACTGATTGATGGATGGAATTTTACTTATTGGGGTGTGTGGGGGGGGAGAGACGTGGAGCATGTTGAGGTCAGAGGACAACTTGCAGGAGTCTGCCCCTATTTGGTGCCAGGAATGAAGTCAGGTTGTTAGATTTGTGAGCATATGCCCCCACCCCCCATAGCAGAGCCATCTCACTGAGCTTCATCTTTTAAAAAGAACACGCCCAGTTTCTCCCTGCCCTATGCCATCCACACAGTGATTTTATCAGCTTTGAGCTCATGCAAACACGATTTCAGTTCTTTCAACAGAAACACCTCCTTTTTTCCTATGTGACCAGGGCAGATTTTACCCATAATTATATGACCCAACATCTTTTTCTAACTTGTACTATGTGTATTTGTGTAAGAGCAAGATCTATGCTCAGTTTATTTTTATATTACTGAAATTTTATTTTAAGTTAATATAATTAATGGTATAATGTATTAATAATAAAAAATTATTTTATACTTAAGCCATTACATACAAATATAAACACTGGCTGAATTTAATGAATAAATATATGAATGAATGAACGAATGAATGAATGAATGAATGAAACACAAGACCATTGTCACTAAATCACTGGGTTCGTCTACTTGGAGTCTGTGTTTGTGAGTCCTAACACACACAGTATGTGTGTAACGGTAAGAAGTAACAGTATGATGTGTACTGTTGGCTCTTGTCTCTGTCATTGGTTTGGGGATTCAGATTCTCACAGAAAATTCTGAAGGTCCCTGGATATCATGTGATGGGACCTAGAAAAGCCCTATTGGTTATTAGATTAGATGACATCTGTTACTCTCTAGCTCTGCCTTACTTTGGTGACTTCTCTGTTGCTAAGCAAAGCCCCTGAGATGTGCATTGATGTTTCCAGCTCCCATGGCTCTTCTTTACTGGCATTGTGATGGGTTTGATTCCTCCGGTGAGAATAGAGGGCTCCTAACAGATAGAGTGAGGGACTGGATTGTTTTCTTCTCAGCCCACTGATGGTGACAGCCCACATCGTGAAGTCTTTCTCTCATGGATATTTTCTGTAGATATTACTATAAGATCTTTGTGCTCACAATGTGGAATCTTAAAGGTAGAAAAGAGTGGTCAAAGATATCCATTCAACTAATTCCTTCATCATTTTAGAAGCAAACAATGATAAGTATTCCCATTTACAAACCTCTAAGGACAGAGGTTGTAGTGTCCCAATGGCTGAAGAAGTTGTGTTCACACAGTATTTGCAGGCATTTGGTGTTCTTCTGGGTTGGCTTTAAGCCATTCTTTGGCACCTTTAGAAATGATGACTTCAGGGCAGCCAGTGTCCCTCTGAGCCAGTGAAATAAACTAAGGATCAGAGGCCTGTCTGCTTGAGGCCCTGTGGGCTGGAGGGACAATGGAAGGGGAAATTACCTCTGGACAAGGTTAGCATGGAAAGACCTCGCTCTTCCTCCACAGCGAGGATGCTGTAGTGCTCTGCATTTCATTTCCTTTGAGCTCCTGCCCTCTCTCCTAATTCTGGCAAGTGCATGAACTTGGTGAGAAGGCTGGCAAACATCACAAGGCAGGAAAGGTTAAAGTGTAGTGGAGGTTATTTAGTGCAGAACCGTAAATATTTGTTGAAAGGTTTGTGGAGCTGCTTTTTTTTTTTTTTTTTTTTTTTTTTTTTTTTTTTTGATACCTCTAATCCACCGAGACAGAAATAACTTCAAAGCCATGCCTAGTCTGAGTTGGTCCTCAACCAACGGGAAAGATCAGCTACTGCTGAAATGTTTTCACTCACAGCCAGGCAGCCTGCCTTAGCAGGCGTTCTGGAGGATGAATCATGATTTAATTGTCTTTGGGCACTCGCACAGATGCTTGGGAACGTCTAGAGGGCAGAAGCTGAGCTGCGTGAATAACTGTGAAGGAGACTTGAGTTTACCCCGTTCCATGCTGTCAACAGCGGAACGAAAAGTGAGGTTTGTGACTGTTCAAAAGGATGGGCTGAGCCAGCTGGGCTGCTCTGCAGTGCTGGGAGGCTTCCCTGGCTGTGCGGCTTGGAGTAGAGGAAGAATGAGCCACTTCACCAGCGACTTTAGAGAAGAGATTTCTAGATTATCCTAGAGCTCCGGACCCCTAAAGTTTTCCCAGGCTGGAGAGAGGAAAGGGTAGTAGAATTTATTTTTAAATTGAAGGTAGGTGTAAGGAATTTGGATAGTAAAAAATATTTTAAACATATTTGAATAATTTCAAAACAATCCATTACTTAATTTTCTGCTATCTCCAAAGTATACTTTAATTTTTATTCCATTTATTTCCCGAACCAACAAAGAACACACAAAAGTTAATGGAATTCATATTTCTATATAAGCAAAAAATGGATTTTGAAATTTTTATCATGTGAAATTAATGACCATGATATAAAGTGAACATAATTTTGTAAATACGTTACTGTTTACAACGTTAGTATCTTAACTTTTTTGCTATTGTTACTATTAATTTTTGATGAAGACTCCATCAATTACATAGATTGTTAGTTACAAAAAATTCTAATTCTACTGTATCAAAGTCCATGTCTCAACTAAAATATTAATATCAGACAACTTGACTTAGCAGTGGAAGAAGCTTTAGGAACTAGACTGTTGTCTGTTCTTTAGTCAATGCCCCTTGGATTTTAGGTTAGCTTTTGAAGACTACTAGAACCTCCCAGCTGCTTTTAACCAGGATGTTCCACTGTGCATTTTCCTAGGAGAGGGAGAAAGGAAGGAAATGGAGAAGAGAAACACTGAAAAGAAGATAACTAATTTTATTTGAAAAAAATTTTTAAAAATGTTTAAAAACAGAAGAATCTTGAGTAAAAATATTTAGATGAAATGCTTGATAAGGAATTTGGCAGTTCTTGTTTATTCTTTTAATAACAATGAATTATGAAGCATGTCTTAGTGTTACTATGAGTTTAAAATGATTACTAATATGACATCTGGCCCTGTGCACTCAGTGATGTTCTTTTCTCTACTACCGTTGAGTTGCTAACAAAAGCTATTACTAAGACTCAATGATATATATTTAGATTAATTTTATAATCCATAATAATTCAGCTACTCAGTAATTTACTCATAAAATACTTATTAAGTCAGTATCCTAAAGAAGCACGCATGCTGCGAATACAAGTTTCAGGCTCTAGAATGATGGTGCTTGTATTCTGATGGATGACTTTGGGTACAGAAGGAAAGAAACATAATGGTGTCAACATCTTGAGCTAGAAAGACTCAGTTCTTTTCTCCTTAACTAGGAAGTGTGTCCGTCTATTGAGAAAACTATTTGGAAGGACAATATGATTAGATACCCATTATGGTGTAAGGAACCATATCAAGCATAGTAATGAAGAACAAAAAACTGTTAATAATAGTAGCCATTATTGTTATCTCGTGAGTTTTAAATGTTGATGGGGCTTGGATGCACATCTTTCTCAAGAAGATCTCAAAACTAATTTCAGCCACTTGGTAGCTGAGGCAGGGCTGTCTGACAGAACTACTGGCCTTCCTCACACAGTTAGCATTTGATGATTGTTGATGTCTAGATGCACAGGTGGGAACGTCAAGCAGATTGCCATGAGTCTTGAGTTTCTCAAGACTTGAAGAGTTCTCAGAAACCAAGGTGGACGCATCCCAGATCTTCAGACCTTCAGCCTTGGAAATTCTGCAGCAGTGAAGATTTCTCCAGTGAACTCAATAACAAGCCAGACCAGATTGAATAGGGAAGTGACTATCAAGAGTGTGGATTCCAAGAACTAGCTCACCCTGAAGGGAAAAAAGATTTGTTTGATCTTTGGAGACAAGTTACCACAAAACTCCTGCAAATACCTGGGATAATGACTGGGGAGAGAGGGTGAGTGATTGATCCAGGATTTAGATGTGGAAGGCATGTCACATCTGAAATGGAAGAAAGACTGTTTTGAAGAAGAGAGACTCTCACAGTTACTCAGTGGATGAACCGAGCCAGCAGTAGATCTTATAAGAAGCAGGAGGAGGAGGAAGAAGGCCTGAAGTAAGGACTAGCAATGCATAGGTGCATTTATGCATGAAAAGCACTTTCAGATTTAAATGTGTCAGAGAGCCTGAGAAGAAACAGAGCTAAGACATGTCTTTGTGACTTAAAAGGAAAGCCACTGACTGCAAGTGTAATGGAATCAGGACGCGCCTCAAGTTTGGAGACAGAGAGCATTGGAAAATGTTTGAAAGGAATTCACAAATGAGCTGATATAACCCAATGGTAATGACATATCCTGATCTTTGGATGCTATATTGGAGGAAGAGTATATTGAGGCTGCGTGTTTTACTGGTGGTCCAACAGATCTAGCTTTTTTTTTTTTTTTTTTTTTTTTACTAAACCCGTGTCCTTGCCATTAGACTACATTGTACATCTGAGCTCTGATCTTGACCCCTGAGAATCTTCTCCATGTCATTGCCCATGTTTCTCTTCCTTGGAATGATACTGAAAGCCACATGTTAATGACAGTTAAGACATAGGTTGGAAGGTCATGAATTTCTTAATCATTATCTAGAAGAGAGGTTGTCAGGTAGAAATGCTTAGGCTGGATTTTAAATGAGTAAGAATCTCTCTCTCTCTCTCTCTCTCTCTCTCTCTCTCTCTCTCTCTCTCTCCTGTGCTTGGGACTGGTTCTTCCTAAGTATGGGCTGGTTTAGACTTCACTGTATGACTCAGGCTTACCTTGAACTTGGACCCCTTCTCTTAACCTTGTTGCGGAGATTATTAGGCATTTACCACCATACCCAACTAGAAAATAAACTTCTCTTTCATTAAGCTCTGACATTTTGGGTTATATGTTAAAGAAACTATTATTATCTAGAAGTGGAAGACTTATTTTAAGAACAAGATACAGGTTGAAGAGTCAACAGGAGGACTGGAAGAAGGAATAATTGGAGAAATTAATTAAAAATTAAAATAATTGGTCGAAAAGTCAGAGACACCATGACTATGAAGGTACTGTGTTCCAAGAAGTTCTTGAGTTCTTATATTTTAACATTTGAAAAATTACTTCATATTCATTCTTTTCCTCTTATAACAGACCCATGAGAAAGATGCTAATCACATTTTACAGACGATGAAATTTAGGCTCAAACTAAGTCATGAGAATAGGGCCACAAAAGTTACGCATTGTATAGAGGCATGACTATGAATTCTGGTTGATGAATTCATAGGGTCATATTCTCTAACAAGTAATTAAGACTTGATTCACAGGATAAAATGAAAATCATATACCATCAAAACAAGCCCATATATTCAAGGAAAGAATTACTGTTTTGCTAGAAGCTCTTTGAATAAATTACCAAAGAGTAGTTCCAATTACTGAGCAACCTCAAGGAGCTTCATTAAGATGATGGCAATGAAAGCTGCCAGCAGGGAAAAGCAATCAATAGTCCTATTGAGCTGTAGCCCCAACAAATCTCAGTAACGTAATGTGCAATAGTGGCACTTATATCCAGAGGTAACCAGCAGTCACCTAATGGGACTTAAGGACTTAAGGAGGGAGTTCATGCCTAATATTGTAAGTTAAATCAACTACCTGTGGTTGGTGAGGCCATGGGACCTAGAGGAGAACATACTTCTGCCAGTTTCCTAAAACAGTATGATGTTTAAATACTTAGCCTTATAGCTACAGGGAAGAGTAGCTTTTACTCCCTATCAAATAAGCTTCTTTTTGCAACAAAGATTATTACAGAAAGTCATAACTGGTCAAAAGGCAGAGAAAACTGATCATATGGTGCTCACTCCCAATTAATACACTTACACCCACAAACTTAAGGCTCAGGGAGTATTGAGGAGAATGGAGACTTCAACTTTCCTGGGTAAGAGGGTGTCTGCTCCTGTTTGGATGATGGGAGAGAGGTTCACACTCCATTTCCATGGCTGTCGTCTAGATTTGAGGCAGATAGGGGAGCAGATGTAGTCATTTTCATGAAGGGCACCATGACATGGTACTGGATGGAGCTTCCTTTTGCATTTATGCTAGTGAACAACTTAGGTTCTTATTTATGAGTGGTATGCCTCTTTTGGCACCTGCAGCACCTTTCAGGTTTGGGGGGCTAGTTGGAGAGATAAAAATGGCAGGAAGATAGGAATGGTGTCTCCTCAGAAAAAGCCAGTTGAGGGGGGAAGGCATCTGTGAGTGAGTGGTCTAAACAGGCAAGGATTCCCTACTTCCCACTTCCCACAAGTAAGACACTTCTGTGGAGACTCAGAAGCACCTGCTTAGTGGAAGAGGAGGGTCTCCATAGCTGGATTAAAGGGCATGCAATATCTGAATTATTGTTGTTCATTAGTTATTTGTTTATGAAGATTGGGGAGACCCCGTCATCCCATTTTTGATTCCTTGGGACTCATGCTGAGAACACAAATGCATTTTGACGAGGAGACACCTTCCATACACGAGTAAGGATCATTTAAGGATTGAGCTGTGAACAACAAAAACAAGCTTATTCATACGAACGTAACTTAATCCTGGCCCCTTTTAAAGCTTCTTATTATGCCTAGTTACTTGATGGGACTTGGTCTGGCAGGTCTTTAGTGTTTAAGAGGTTATATTTTCAGAAAATAAGGATTTTTTTTTTTTTTTTTTTACTTGAATGTTTCAAAATGCTTTCATGGCATCTGAAAAAAAGCCACTTGATTAAAGTGTTTGTAGTTTAAGGTAAATCCTTTCTTCTTTCCAAAGAATTCAGAGTTCTGGCACAAGCTAAAGGGGTTAAACTACACCTGCACCCTCTCATTGTGTCGTCGTGAATATTATGAGCAAAAGCCAAAATGTGAGTCTGCATGCGAATATTTGGAAACTTCTCACCCCCTCCTGCATCTGTTGCCTCACCCTATATATCTCACGATATAAATATGCTACTCATTTATCAAGTATTGTGTTGCGATGAAGCAAATTGGAGCTTTTTGACAGCCCTCCATTAGTGCAGAGGGAGAAAACCTGTAGAGACCAAACCTGTGCTCATTAATCTGCTCATTGTTCCAGTTGCTCTCACCAAAGTCACTAACCAGAGGCCTCTTGGTAATGGAAGAGCTGGCTATTTAAACCCACAGAGCCCATCCACACCCCACGTCAAGAGGAGGCCATCCTAAGACATACAGTATTACTTGTTTCTGCACTGGTATCGTTACCCCAGACTCCTGCTTCTCTCTTATTTGTCCCTGTCCTCTTCAGGGAGGAGTGGGGCTGGGTCTTTAGCTCCCAACCCCAGCAAACAGGAGTACTTGATAGAGTGCTCCGTCAGAACAAATCTGTTTAATTAAAAACATTCAGAGAGAGGGGAAGGGGAGGGAGAAGGAGAGGGAGAGGGAGAAAGAGAGAGATTGCTTCTGAGACTCCCTGTGTTGAACCCAAGAGCTCTCCCTACTAATGCAGGCACTCAAAGAATTGCCAGGCAGCTCTGCCATGGTTTTTGTTTTTGTTTTTGTTTTTTGTTTTTTTTTGTTGTTGTTGTTTTTGTTTTACCAGTTTCGGACATGTTTTACATGTTTTTTTTTTTTTTTTTTTTTTTTTTTTTACCAGTTTTGGACCAGTTTTAGTGCTGATGATTCCCTTCTCTACCACATGGGAGCCAAGCTAGAAGCAAAGCAAATGGAAGTGCTGGGGGATGTAGCAGGGCAGAGCATTTTACACAGGCTCAGTTGGCAATTTCATCATAATTTTAATCATTATACATTCTACTTATTCTTTATGAAATACGCTTTAAGGCAAAGTTAGCACATTGATTCATTTCTCCATTACATATTAATTAAGGGCCTATGATGTGCCAGGCTCTGTAGCTGGCAGCAAGGAACTGCTATTGAAAAGTGAAAGGTCAAGATCAGGGTGTCTTTGAAAGTCATTTTCTGGTGGAAAAGAAGCCAGAAAAAGCTTGTTAGGTGAAAACACGGCTGTTAACATATAAAATTACAGTTTCAGATATTTCATAATTCCACTTTGAAATGACAAACAATGGCATGCCATCTTACAGCTTAAATCAGAGTTGATTTCAAGTGTGGGTAACTTCCACATTGTCTCAGCTTACCAGCACAGATTTTGCTTTATCCTGTTTCAAGTACAGAGCCTAAGTTCAGGATGGGTTGTGTAAGTCTGGTGTCACAAATGCCTTCCAGCTTAAATGTTCTGACAAAGCAATTAGGAGGGCAACACCTCAAACCACAGACCCAATGGATCATGTGGGTTGGAATAACACTGATAAAAATGTAAGCATCAAGGTTAATGTCTGGAACTTTTATAAAGGTAGAATCAGATACCCTACTCCCCCAGGCTCTCCAGACTTTGCCGCCAGGTGACAAAGACTTAAGAAACCTTAGGAGTAGAGTGTGAGCATCAATCAATATCACACTGTAACCACCTTCTTCTGGCTCATGAACTGTGGTGAAGGAACATCCAGCAAGTTCCAGGCCATATATTCCTGTCTTTAAAAAGGACAAGAGAAGGAATCCTACATTTGTGGACCTAATCCAGCAGTCCAGACTCATCTTTGCCTCACACACACAAAGAAGAGTAGAACTCACAGGCGAGCCTCATAGAAAATAAAAGAGGAAAACAAGAGGCAGAATACATTCAGAGATTCAAGGAAATAAGTTCACATCACAGATGCCATCCATAGTCATACGCTTCAAAGAGAGTTAAAATAAATTAATAAATTTGTGAAAGCTAATAGAAAATATTACTAAATAGAAAAAACAATAGAAATGACCACAGGAAAGAAACATTTAAAGGACAACAACGCCATAAAAGTTACAAAACAAAACAAACAAAAATCCAAAAACCAAACTAAACCAAACCAAAACAACAACAACAAATTCCACAACCCTTTCAGAAATGTCCAAACTGGGATGAGAACATACTGAATGTTATCGTAAGAGAAACAGGAAAAACGTAAAAAAATAAGAAATGTAGACAGTAGGAAAAGTATTTGAAAGTTACAACTATCCGAGTAAGTAAGTACAGCCTTAGATGTATCGCAGGATCTCTCAAAGAAGAGTACCAAATAAACAGAACAGCAAATGTTAACATATGAGTCTTAAAACTCTATTGAAAAAAAAAAAAAAACCAAAACAGGTCGCATATTAAAAGAGAAAATAGTTGGGAAATCTGGTTCAAAAAGACAAACTAAGGCATATTTTATTCAACCTAATAATCCCATGACTATTTGAATTAAATGACAACCCATAAGTTAGAAAAACAAAAACCACATTATCAGTTCATCCAAGAGCTATGTGCTAGCCAACAGCTCATGGCATAACAGCATTAAAATACTTCAGGAAATAATGCAAACACATGATAGACTCACCTTTAAATATGAGGAGTTTGGACATGCTATTTATAACAGCCTGGCCAAAGCTTAAAAGGCATCGATCTTGTGAGTCTTCAGGAGAGAGCTCCAGAAGAAAGTGCATGAAAGATGACAGTGATAAGAAGCCTTGACCTCAAATATGTGCTAGTGAACCCCATCATGGGGTGGAGAATGGTGGACCAGAGACATGATCCCCTGACAGAAGAGATGAAGTACAAAGAATGGCTCCAGGAATCATGGCACCAGATCTAAAATAACAAAGCCAAGGACTAAACTGACAAACACCTCCACATAGAAAGCTGCTTGGCTAGATACATTTTGGAAAGGATTCCGAGGCTGAGCAAAATGGCACTAGTTGTTCAAAGCAAACTAGGAAATGGAAGATAAAACAATTTTTTTAAAAGTTTTACTTTTTGAGATTATAATTATGTAATTTCCCCTTTTGCGTTTCTCCCTCAGAACCCTCCTATATACCCCTCCTTGGTGTTTTTCAAATTCATAGCTTCTTTTTTTCATTAATTGTTGTTATATGTAATACATACATGC
Organism: Rhynchomys soricoides; assembly: GCA_019843965.1. Taxonomy (NCBI): domain Eukaryota; kingdom Metazoa; phylum Chordata; class Mammalia; order Rodentia; family Muridae; genus Rhynchomys; species Rhynchomys soricoides. The sequence goes on along the minus strand of JADRCH010000040.1, from coordinate 15,402,172 downwards.
ATGCATGCATGCATACATACGTACATGCATACACACACACACACACACACACACACAGATAAAACCTGTTTAGTCTGCTACGTACTTGTGCGTATGTTTTCAGCGTTATTTGGTATTGGATGACCAGTTGCTCTTCCCTGGTGAAGAAGACTATTTCTCCTGCTTTTAGCATTCCTTTGATGCTTGGAGCTGCTTTGAGTAAGGCCGAGGCCAGCTATGGTCTTTCTCGAGTTCACTTTGGCATGCCTATTGGTGTCTTTCTTGCTCAGTTTATGTTTAGGGACTCCTGTTGTGAGCCTTGATGGGTGTAGCATCCGGTATTACTAGGAGACCGTCTCACAGCTAACTTCCTGTGCTCCAGTAATCTTCCTGCTCCTCTTCTGCAATGTTCGCTGAGCCTTAGGTGCTGGAGTGTTTTGTAAGTTTGTCTATTGAGTCTGGGATCCACAGCTCCGCATGTTGATTTGTTGTAGCTCTCTGTTGCAAAGAGGAATTTTCTTTGTTGAGGGATGAGGACCAAAATTATCTGTGGATATAAGGAGGAAGAACTATTTAGAATGTAGTTAGAGATTGTGCTGGTTTTACCAAAGTGGTGAAATAATTTATTATTTCCAGCATAAGTAGAAAGATGTACAGGGAATTAAATATGACCATAGTGATATTACTTATGTGTAACTTGATCTATTGATGAGTAATAGTTACATAGTCATAATTTAGAGGCAGTGAATGAAACTGTGATTCAAAAAAAAGATAAATTATGTTTTGGGAGTACTGAAGTAGAAGGGTTGGTATAACTGAACTGATGGTTAATGATAGAAGAAAATGTCAATAACGTTATATTTGTTGTGGTTTGTATGTGAAGGGCCCACCATCTGCTCACGTGGTGCCAACACTAGGTCTCCAGCGGATGGCGCTGTTTTGGCTGGCTGTCTAGCCCCTCCACTCTCCCTCCGAACTGCACACCGAAAGTGGTGGTTGCTTCAAGTTCCTGCCACCATGCCTTCCCTACCAGGACGGACTACATTATCCCTTCTTAGACTGAACCCAAAGAAACTCTCCTCACTCAACCTGATGCTTTTCAGCCAAGAGAAAAATAACCAACACAGAGATTATATCACACATGCTGGTGACTATGAACGCAGAGCAGATACAGCAAAAGTCTTCCTCTCCTTGTGGAGAGGAAGATAAAGGCTGGGTGAAGGACTGATGTTTTGGCTATGAGCCTTTAAGTCTTATTTGACTTTGGATTTTTTTTTTTCAGATAAGCTTTGGTAGCACATCTTAAAATTTTGGAAACTCAAAAGCTTTCACTAAGTTGCAAGCCAAACCAGTTTTAATGCTACCCACAAGTAGGTCCCCACCTTCCTGGTGACCTCTCCAGGCACCCTAGTTTTCTTTTGTTCTTACTTTGCTTGTGAACATGGAATCTTCTAGTTCACTGCAAGTCTGATCAAGGAGAACTGACTCCCAAGATAGAAGTTTGTGACCCCCTGGGGAGGTCTGCCCTTTTGTTTTCCAGATGCAGAAATTCTAGGCTGAGCAAACTTGCTCTGTGTCTGAACTGGCTCTCCTGCGCCTGTGATATTCTATTTATGGCCACAAAGGTCTGTCTTCACCAGTATAATCTGACTCATGTGAGCATCTCCCTGGGCTCCCGTATTCCCCACCTCCTTACCCCCTTGGTTTTGAGTACAATTGGTGGGATCCAGTGCAATTTGCCTTGCCCTCTGCTGCCCTCTACTGACACTGGCTAGTCTTCTCTGTTTGCCCTCCCTGCCCTGGCACCACTGGCCACCAAGAGATGGGCACGACTCTCCTAATAACACAGAGTACATCTATAGACTAGTGACATTCCATATTGATTAGCCCTATCTGTTAGAAATGCAAAATCTTGAGCCCTCCCATAGTTTATTGAATGAGAATCTGTATTTTTTTAACTAGATCCTCAATGATTCATATGTTTAGTAAATTCAGAGGCTTTGTTGTAAGCTCAGACTCAAGCAAAGGCTAGGAAAGAATTAAAATCCATTTTATCCAGTCAGTCATTACTGTGACCATGCTTGTAAACATTCTAGTCCTGCTAGCTGGTCACCGTAAAGTGGACCAGATGTTTTCCACAAGAGAGAGCCATCTCAAATCACAGAGAAAGGAAACTAGTAAATACCTGGGATCTTAAAACAAAACACCACATTAAAAGTGTGGAATAGGATTGGAGAAATGGCTCAGCCATTAAGAGCACTGGCTGCTCCTTTAGAGGACCTGGATTCGATTCCTCACACCCACAGGGTAACTCACAACCATTTGTAATTTAAGTTCCTGGGAATCTTCTACCCTTTCTGGTCTCCATGGTCATGAGACACTCATGTTGTGTTGTACACACATACAGAAAAAAAACCACACATGTACATAAAATTAATTAATTAACCAAGGGATCTGTAAAAACCTCACTAAGTTGTACATTTATATTTGTGTCTTCATAAGGACAATTGGTTAGCCCAGTGGGGGTTCTGGAGTGAATTTACCCAATGGCAGGTCATAAAGACCTAAGCAACCTGTTGAGTGTCCAGTATCTTTTAGAACTTTTGAGAATCCACCAGTAACTCAGATGGAGTCTCAGGTGATTTATCTTTCAGCTTAAGACTGAGTCATTTTCTAGAAAAACAAAACAAAAATAAACAAGTAATGTTTTTTAGAGAGCAATGTTTGGTTTCAAATGTCTTTGCTAGCCCACCTGGCTTTCCTGAACTCTGCCCTTTCCAGCAACAAATACAGGCTCAAGTGCAGAGTCACATGCTGAGGAACAAAAAGCATTTAACAGAGGAACTTATACCCAGGTTTGGGCACCATGGCCTTCAGCAGGGTGCTTCAGACAGAACAGGGTTGTCTCCCTGAGGCAGATATCTGAGGGCTCATACACTTTCACTCTTTGGAAAAGATAATAAATACAGTTAAATGTGTGACTTTCTGTAAATATTCTGGCTGCTTTGTCCTGTGAATTTCTCTTTGTGCGTTTGTGTGTGTGTGTGTGTGTGTGTGTGTGTGTGTGTGTATGTGTGTGTGTATGTGTGTATAAGAAAGAAATGTGTTTCTGTTATGACAAGTGGTGAAGGCAAGTCATGTTGCCTTTGGGTTTTATATGAACCGTAACTTCCTTGCAGAAAGGTACTTATTTGTTGGAGAAGAGAGTTTGCAGGGTGAATAAAGGTAGGTGAAGTTGAAAAGAAGACTGGGGACAAAGAACTGGGGACAACAAACACATTGAATATGTTTAAAATGTCCCATTTCTAGAGCAGCGGTCCATATAACAAACAAACCACTGAGAGCCATATTCACAACCTCATTAAAAGCCAGAGCTGAAAATGTCCTTCAGGATTTATGGTCTGTTTCTTACTCCTTTCTTGCCTCGGTTGAGCTTAGGAAATCAGAGTATACCAGTAGAGGAGGAAGCAAATTGTGGGGGGAGAGAATTATTATTTGGAACTTAGAGTTTAAATTGGAAGAAACTGTTTTAGTTATATTGAAACATAGGGCAAGAACTAAAATAGCATGCTCTGAAAAAAGAAAGAAATGCATATTTTTGTACATATCATCCTTATTACATAACCTATGAAATTTGTATATACACCTTCACTGACTAGAACCAAAACAGCCTCCATACATAGCTCCCTAAAAGAATATTTATGTGAGGGACTTGAAAAATCCTGGTAAGTTTTCTAAAACAGGATCATCTCTAAAGGTACTTAATATTTACCTTCAGAAATGTCAAGGTTAGATGGTTTACAGTAGCTGTTCCCTTAGGAAAAAAATAAGTAAAGTTCTTCATCTGGCAATGGCAAAATTTGTAATCTCAAAATCTGATATTTTGTGTGTTTAAATTGGGCAACTGTGGGATACACCAACAAATGTGGTAGTCTTTCTCCCTCTCCCTCTCCCTCTCCCTCTCCCTCTCCCTCTCCCTCTCCCTCTTTCTCTCTCTCTCTCTCTGTGTGTGTGCGTGCATGCACACACTATGGACATGTTCTATATGTGTGTGTATGTTACTTATTTTGGGTTGAGAAGACAAAGACTTAAAATCAACCAGTTTCACATGGTATTCTTCACTAATGATTCTAGATGTCCCAATAAAAAGCCTGTCATCAAGACCCATGGAAAATTTGATAGGAACGGCATTGCAGTAATTGTGTAGAGGACATGATGGGGTAGGACATAGGATAGAAAGTTTTTCTTGGCTTTATCCTTCAGGACTGCAATGAGACAGTGTTATATGCCAATCCACATGAGGGAAGAGGAGTTCCGTTGGAAGAACAAGTCTTTACTGCTTTGGCTTTCAGAAAGCAACCAGTGAAAATAGTTCTAGACTTGGCTGACAACTTTCATGTCTTTTGGAAAATTTGTATCAGTTTAACTTCCTGAAGAAAATAGAGCAACAAGCAGGAAATAATCACTGCCACAGAAACACTATTTACTTTTTATTTATTTAGAAACAATGTTTCACTTTGTTAAATAAAAAGTATTTTCCCCAATCTATCTTTCCCTTCTGTCATCTGTACTTTCTAATTTATTTGGGATGTTGGGTCTGTAGAAGTTCCTCATTCTTAGAAGGCAAGAACTGGTAATTGAAGTGTTGCCAATGACAACCATGAAAGAAAATATGTAAGAAGAGACTAAAGAAGTTTGGGAGACGGAGGAAGTAGAGTAGTTTAATAATTATCAGTTAACATGCTCAATCTAGGGGCTGCAGAGATGACTCAGTGGTTAAGAGCACTGACTGCTCTTCCAGAGGTCCTTAGTTCAATTCCCAGCAACCACATGGTGGCTCACAACCATCTGTAATGGGATCTGATGCCCTCTTCTGATGTGTCTGAAGACAGGTACAGTGTACTCATATATATAAAATAAATAAATCTTTAAAAAAAAAAACATGCTCAATCTAGAAATAATTCTACCTAATTGTTCCATAAGCACTGTGCTTCCTTGCCTCGTATCTGATACAATAATCACCTTCATGACTTCTGAAATCATCCTACACCTTGGAAAGAGTTGGAGTTCTCACTGGGGCTCCCTGACAGGGCAGCAATTTTAACCTAGATTCTGACCAGTAAAACCTGAAGGTTTGTTTTATTTCTCAAGGAATGTTTCTAACTCTTCAGTACTGCATCTTCCCCTGATTTCTAGCTCTCTGACAACCCTGACCAGTGTGGTACATTCCCCACAGTTTCTTTTCTCTCCTTGGCTTCCCATTGACCAGCATCTCCATGCATCTAAGACAATGGTTTCCCACATGTACTTGTATTTCACAGTGTGTTCTCCTTGTGAACCACTTGTCACTATCTTGATCTTGAATCTTTCTGGTAGACAGTGATTTTTTTATAGCTTCCAAGTCTCACTTTCACCCAACACATCAAGCCTCTTCACCTTTTACCCTAAGAAGCAATCATCTTTTGGTAACTTTTTTTCCTCCTCACATATATTCAAAGCAACTGTTCTTCACCTTTGAAGGATGTCTTGACAGTTTCTATAATTTCGGGTTTCCAGCTTAAAAGATCAATCAAAATATTTCATTCTATATTCTTACTTGCATGGTTTCTGAGAAGTTGAATATAATTCGTAGTTATTCTACAGGCAAGATACGTTTCTCCTATTTTCCCCATAAAATTAAAAACATTTACATTTATTTATTTACTTATGTTCATCTATTTATTTATATGTGTATGTGTGCCAATGGGCACAGAGGTTAGAGGACAACTTTTGGAAATATGAGACTCACAAAGCTTCAACTCTGTAAAAATTCCTCTTGGAGGCAGACCTCATTAAGGACAGGATACTCTGGCGCTTTTTCTAATGCACCTTTTGTAATATCTTCCTGTTTAGTCATTGTTGTTCATATGTATTGCATCTGGGCAGGACTTATTGATGGCTTTTCTTCCTTAGCAGCTTGCATGGCTCCTTCTGTTACTATGAAAGCTATTCCTCAAAGAGGAAATTCTAAGCTAATTCCAGCTTGATTCCCTCAAGTCTTTTATAAAAAATGTCTAGTATCTTCAGCAATAGGGTGTTGCTTTTAATTTCTGGGAAGCAATCAGTGGCAATAGCAATAGTCTATAAATAGTTGTGAGGTCTAGTTGTTTTCTCTTCCTGCTGAAAGCATATAGGAACTTTTGCCTGATATTCAGAGCGAGAACCTGACAAAATTCACAGGATATGTGATAGGCTTAGATATTTCAAAACCTACTTTAATTATGGTTCTCTAATGCTTCAACCTCCTTTCTAGACCACCATCCACCAGAGGTAGGGGAAAAGAAAGGTTAATAGGAAATAGGAGTTGTAGACCTGTTTAGAAATAGTTCTTTGGGGAGATTATAATCTTCACTGTTAGCAGCCTAGTCTACTAGTAAAACACCAAACATGAATCATTAGCAATGGCTAGATCCAGGAAAAAACTGTGAGGCTCTGCCAATCAGCCCAATTCTGCAGAAGAGTCAAGAAGCAGCCATAATACCACCAGAAGTTCTTCGGTGCATCTCTCTATGAAGTTGCCACAAATGAAGATCAGCAAAGAAAGCAAGGTGAACCAATGCAAGAGAGATGTCCACTGTCTGTGGGGTTATACTTATGCCCTTTCCAAACATCATGTGCCTCTCAATCATCCACTCCAGCAAAACATTACATGCTCTTTCACAAGACAGCTTCCATAAAAATACCAGGTGTCTGTTCTCAGCAAAACATCCTCTCATCAGACAGTTTCCAGAAAAATCACACGACATAACTGAGTCTCCAACAAAATCAGAAATTCCTACTTCAATAGGCTTTATGTCTCTCTAGAGTTTCTGTCTCTTAGAATTGTTCACACTGAACTTCCAGCTGAATTCATTATAGTTTTCCTGTCTCAGTACTGGTTTTTGCTAGTAAATAGTGATTTTTGTTGTTTCCTATTTACTTCCCAAATTGGTGTCATCAGTTTGTCCTGCAACATCATTTTCGTTCTGGAGAACATTGTGTGTTCTGCTTTAGTTAGAACACTGTGAGGATGTCTGGTCTTACATGTCAGGCTGACAGATTAATGAAAGTCCATTCTGAATGATCCTTTCCTCTGAAGGTGAAGACATGCAGATATTTCTGTCTGTATTTTCATAAAAGTAGCGCAATCTCATAGACTGGCAAACTGCAGAGTCAGCAAAAGTTAACAGTGAAATGACAATCTTTCTCTTCTATTACTATGATTTTAGAAACAGATTAAAATGAGATGATCTAATCTGCCTTATGGAGATTTCCCACTCACAGACTACTGGTTCAGGAGTTCTTCCATCTGGATATACAACCAGTACATAATCACTTCTTGAGTGTCCTGTCAGCACCCAGGAATGTGCTAGTGTTCTCCATCTATTCATTCCAAATCTGGAAGGGTATTTGGCAACATGGACTGATGGGAAAAGGTTGGAAGAAATGATGTGACCTAGCTAGAAACACAAAGTCCAAAGAATAGAAATGTAAACTTGATTCTGTGACTTACAGAGCTTTTATTACTTACAGAAATGTATCCCTTTTGCATATTTTCAGTGTTCAAAGCCTTCCCTGTCTGGTATCACCACCATCAGTCATGCTTGGCTAATGAACACTTGACATGTGATCAGTCCAAAGGAAGATGTGATTTCAAGGATTTAGCATATCAGATGGAAAACATATTTAATAATCTTATAAATATGAATTAAGTATTAAATTGATACCATATAGGAATATTTGGTTAAATTGTATTACTAAAATTAGGCTTACGGTTTTTATTTTATTTTGTATGTGTCTACTGGAAGTTTTAGAATTACATTTATGCTCACATTCTATTTATGCCTGACAGCATTGATCAAAACAAGAAGGTGAGAGAATTGATAAATATGTGTGTGTGTGTATATATGGTGTGTGTGTGTGTGTGTGTGTGTGTGTTCCTAAATTAACTCGTACCATGTCCAAGGAAGGTGTCCTCTGCACTTGTCTATGAAGTTCCCTCTGGTGAGAGAGTCCGAGTTGTCCTTCACTAGTGCTCATTGTAGGACTGTCCTTTCGGTTCAAGGCCAGCTTGATGTGCTGGCTTACATGCCGTATCCCACTTTCCTGGCTGACTCTGTGACACCTTGTTTTCCTGCCACCATAATGTCTCTCAGAGCAAGCGGTACCTGTTTTCTTCCAGGTCCACCAGAGACAGTCTGCAGGGTGTCTAGAGCCCTGTGAATTTTTAAGATATGGCGCCAGAAGCTCTGTGGCGAGTAACATCATTCTGGTGAAGTAGAAATATCTTCTCCATACATGTGCCATCCCTTGCATCCCAATGCCTCCTTGATGAACCTATGCTGGATACATTCTCTAGACATCAAAACAAATCCTATTTATAGCAAATGAAGCAGAAAAAGTAAAAAACAAACAAACAAAAAGGGTAGAGGGTGATTTTGCTTATCTTGTTAATTTTCTATGTCAAATTTGTAACTCTTTATAATTATACAAAGTAAAATTCTCATCGTGTGCATTTGACTCATTTGCTCATACATTTCTTCATTCATCAAAAGAGTATCAGCTGTTTGGTAGACTCTACAGTTGGCCCAAGGAATATGTGCTCCTTTCCTTCAAAGCACTGTTGTGAGCCACATATGCAATTAGGCACACCATGAGGCTAAACATGAATGTCTTTGGAAGTGATTCCCCCATATCCTGTGGGTATTAGAGACAAAAGAACATTTGCTTCAAGTTGACCAGGGAAAGCTAAAAGGGAGGTATAATTCTGAATTTTGAGAGATCAAGAGAGTAATTTTTTTCCAAAAAGGAAATTTGAGTCACAATTAAGGTCAAATAATCAAGCAAGAATGTGACCTAAGGAGGATCTGGGCCTGGAATCAGGAAAAGTAGTCAGATTGCATATGATTTTTTAATACTTGGCTGATGAATGCCTCTGATTTTCTCTTGCTGCTAATTTTCACACATCATTTTAAGGGGATCAAAACTGAACTGATTTAAACAATCACACTCAGTGAAAAGAATGCAACCAAAATACTATCTACCACAGTAGATGAAAGTCAAATAAAATAGGCAAGAGAGGGTGGCAGAGAATAGTAAACGTCCTCTTTATGTTTCCTTGTGAGGCATCATGAAGGAGACTGCTGATAACAGACAGCTTCACTCTGAGCCCTCCCCTTCATCTCCCAGACTCATATATTTAATACTCAGTATCTGGTCTGTGGCACTAGATTGAAAGCTATCTTTTAGGTGGTGGGGCCTGGCTGGTAGGTACCAGTGCCAGGCATATGAGGATCATGACCATTTCTGGTTCTGGTTCTCTCCGCTTCTTAGTGTAGGCCATTTGAGGAGCTCCCATACATTTTCACATCAGTGACAGAGCAATTCACACTGCCTTCTCTGCCATGATGAATGATGGATGATGATGTTATCCTGAAACTGTGAGTTAGAAGAAACCTTTCCTTCTCTTAGCTGTTCTTTGTCATATGCTCTGGGCTGTGTAGAATATTACAATTAATTTTATCCCTGTTGTCTAGCTTCAAATAAATGAGACTTGAGCTATGATATTTACTGCATAATTACTGGGGAATGATCTCTAATCTAAATCTCTAATGCTAGTCTGGCTATTACCCCAACTGTACTCCCCAAAGACTTGCCGTTTGAAATTCTCTGGATTATTTCTGCTCTAGTGGTCTCTGTCTTGGGGAAATATTTCACTCTGGCATGTGTTGCTGCTCCATCTCGATTAATGCAGATCTGTCTTCTCCTCTTCCATGCTCCTTCACTCTCTCTCTTCTCTCCTCCTCGTGGTTTCTACCTGTGACTCTCAGCTCAGTAACCCAAACTCCACATCTCTCTAGTCCCCCAGTAATTGGCTGTTACCAGTTTTATTTTACCAATAGCTTTAAATTGGGGAGCAAAATTTACACAATAAAGGCTGGTGTATGTGAGGATCCCCTCCTCTCATCTTGGGGTACACAATTTAGCACGTGAATGCAAACATCACAGAGCACCCCCTACAGGGCTGTGATGAGAAAACTAACAAGATTTTTACGATTAACGAGGTAAGAACATTGGTTGTGTAGGAGAAACTGAACTTTTGATAGTATTAAATTTAAAAGAAATCTCTTGGAATCTTCACTCTCTTGACTTCCACATAAAACCAGATACACTGAATCTAATAGAAGAGAAAGTTGGGGAAAGTCTCGAACACATGGGCACAGGGGAAAAGTTCCTGAACAGAACACCAATGGCTTGTGCTCTAAGATCAAGAATCGACAAATGGGACCTCATGAAATTACAAAGTTTATGTAAGGCAAAGAACACTGTGAATAGGACAAAACGGCAACCTACAGATTGGGAAAAGATCTTTACCAATCTTACGTCTGATACAGGGCTAATATCCAATATACAAAGAACTCAAGAAGTTAGACTCCAGAGATCCAAATAACCCTATCAAAAAATGGGGAACAGAGCTAAACAGAGAATTCTCAACTGAGGAAACTCAAATGGCTGAGGAACACCTAAAGGAATGTTCAACATCTTTAGTCATCAGAGAAATGCAAATCAAAACAACCCTGAGATTTTACCTCACACCAGTCAGAATGGCTAAGATCAAAAACTCAGGTGACAGCAGATGTTGGCGAGGATGTGGAGAAAGAGGAACACTCCTCCATTGCTGGTGGGAATGCAAGCTGATATAACCTCTCTGGAAATCAGTTTGGCTGATCCTCAGAAAAATGCTACCTGAGGACCCAGTTATTCCACTCCTGGGCATATATGCGGAAGATATGCCAACATGTAATAAAGACACATGTTCCACTATGTTCATAGCAGTCATATTTATAATAGCCAGAAACTGGAAACAACCCAGATGTCCCTCAACAGAGGAATGGATACAGAAAATGTGGTACATTTACACAATGGAATACTACTCAGCTATTAAAAACAATGAATGACTTCATGAAATTCGCAGACAAATGGATGGAACTTGAAAATATCATCCTGAGCAAGGTAACTCCATCACAAAAGAATGAACATGGTATGTACTCACTGTTAAGTGGTTATTAGCTCAAAAGTTCGAAATACCCAAGAGTCACTTCACAGCAACCATTGGGCTGAGTGTGAGGTCGCAGATGGAGGAGTTGGAGAAGGGACTGAAAGAGCTGAGGGAGTTTGCAACCCCAGAGAGGGAGCAACAGTGGCAACTGGCCTGACCCCTCAATGCTCCCGGAGACTGAATTACTAACCAAAGAATACACATGGAGGGACCCATGGTGCTGGCCACATATGCGGCAGAGGAGGGTCTTGTTAGCCATCAGGTGGAGCAGAGGCCCTTGGGCCTGAGGGTGTTAGATCCCCCAGTATAGGAGAATGCCAAGGAGGGAAGAAGAGAGTGAATGGGTGGGTGGGTGGGGGGAATACCCCCATAGTGGCAGGGGGAGGGGGGAGGAAATGGAGAGATCTGGAAATTTCCCCTTTGGAAATGGTTCCAAAGGGGAGATCTGGAAACGGGGAAACATTTGAAATGTAAATAAAGTATCAATCAATCAATCAATCAATAAATACATATCTCTGAAATGTGCTATACCATGTGCAAAAAGTTCTAAACCAAGAATCAATGAGGGTGACCTTAGCTATGACACACAACAACTGGGATATGAAACTTGAAGAGGCTCCCTCCTGTATCCAGGAAGGAACACCAGTGGAGCAATAGAGAGACCAATCTACCCACAAAACTTTCAACCCCAAATTTATCCTGCCTATAAGAAATGCAAGTAAGGGGGATGGAGAGATGGAGCAGAGATTGAGGGAATGGCCAACTAATAACTGGCCCAACTTGAGACCCAGCCCATGGGCAAGCACTAACCCCTAACACTATTAATGATACTCTGCTATGCTTGCAGATAGGAGCATGCTGTCCTCTGAGAGGCTCCACCCAGCAGCTGACTCAGAAAGATACAGAGACCCATAGCCAAATAGTGGATAGAGCTTGAAGACTCTTATGGAAGAATAGGAGGAAATATTATGGGTCAGAAGGGGAAAGAACTACACATGAAGACCGACAGGATCAACTCACCTGGACCCTTGGTGCTCTCTGAACCACCAACCAAAGAACACACACGGACTGGACCTAGGCCTCCCTGCACATATGTAGCAGGTGTGCAGCTTGGTCTTCATGTGGCTTCTGAACAGTAACTAGAATGGGGTTATTGCCTATATGTGTGATATGTTCTTCTAGCTGGGCTGCCTTATCTGGCCTCAGTAGGAGAGGAAGTGCCTAGCCTTGCAGAGACTTGAAGTGCCAGGGTACTGGGACACCTAGAAGACCCCCACCAGCTCAGAGAAGAAGGGATGAAGGAAGAATTATGGGAGGGAGTGAGAAGAAAGGGGGCAGGAAGTGGGGATATGAAGTGAATGAATAAATAATAATAATAATAACAATAACAATAATAATTAATAATAACTTTTTAAAAAAAGAGAGATCTAAAAGTTTTCCAGGGAGTGGGGTGGATGAAATTCCGAACCTATACAAATTTATTTTAATATTCTTTCATGTGAGCAGAGAGAAAACACCCTGAAAATAGTGCTTTCTTTCCACTAAAATATTTATTTGTGTATATATGTCTGTTAATGTGTGAGTGAATGCACAGGTACATATATATTCCTGTGAGTGCACACAGAGGCCAGAAGAGGGTGTCAAGTGCCTAGTGCGCTCTTCTATCAGTCTCCATCCAGTCTTCTTGTCACCCTTGCTTCATCTTCCACTCTTCTTCCCACTCCAACATTGGGTTATAGTCATGTGTAGGATGCCCAGCTTTTCACAGTGGTGCTGGGATCCGAACTCTGTCCTCATGATTGCCTGATAAGCTCTCTTACCTGACACAACTCCTCTCCAGCCCACCCACTACTGCTTTTGATATGTAACATGTAAAGTCATCTGGGACCTTACTAATATGAGTAATTTCTGAATGGGCCTCTCAAACCCTGCCATTTCTGACAAGACCCCTGCCTTAGAAATTTGGCCTCTCTAAAACTCATGTTGAAATTTAATTCCCATTGTAACTTTTTAAGAAATGAGATCTGTAATATGAATACTTTGGGTAAGAAAGCTCTGTCTTTTTGATTTCTGTCATGTGAAGTACCGCTTCCCTCCCTTTGGAGGATACAGTGT
>JADRCH010000040.1:15333632-15388991 GCA_019843965.1 Rhynchomys soricoides | reverse complement strand
ACAGTGTGCCAGGTGCCAAGTCCACTGGGGTTTTGACCTTAGATTTTTCCAACTTTCAGAATTTTAAAGCAATACATATATATATATTTAAAATAAATTGCTATCTCAGGTATTCTGTTACAGTGGTACAAAATGAATGAAGACAGCTCCCTGGTATGACAGCTGGCCTGCAGCACATACTTTAAGTAGAAAGAGTAGGCCGGTTGGAAAATTTGGCACAACAAAAGATCATAAAAGAGATGCATAGAATATTTGTGTGAAGGTGTAGTCATTTCCTAGTCTTGATGTAGAACCAGGACCTTTTCTTTATGATGTAATCTGGATGAAGAGTGCATCTAAGTTTCTACAATTCGAGGAATTTCCCAGTTTTATAGTTTTCCCCTGTTTTAACAACAGAACCTTTAGTACCTAATTACCAAGTGTATGCAAAGCAACCAAATCTTCACAGAAGCAAGTATTTTTTAACTCACATTTGGATGTCATATAATATTTAGCCAAATTATAAAATTATTGTAACAAATTATCCTGTATAAATAGGTTTAAAGATAAATATATTAAGTTCCTGGTAAGTAAGTAACATGGCTTGTCCAAATTTGTTAGCTTTGAACATTCAGCTGCCTTGGGCTTTCCTTAGCATGTTTTAAGATGGAGCATTTGCTAACCAGCAGATGGATAATAGGAATTTAGACAATGTGACCAAAAGACAACATAGGTTAAAGATTCATCTCTCTGAGAATTTGGATGTGTGCTTAGGGTGGATAAAAAGCAAGGCACAATCTGGGTGACACAACATCCTTTCTTAGATATTGTATCTTGACTTTTCATGAGACGTGAACATCATCAGCTGATTCCACACTGTGTCCTCTGGCAAGACAGGTGGAAAAGAACAGTCCTGACAATCTCCTGGGAAATCTACCTGGTTCAGAGTGAGCTACGTGAATGATATCCACAGTCTAATAGTTCCAGAAGCCCCAGATGATGTGGATCAGGGTGATTCTTAGTGAAATTAAATCCATAGAACTTCTGGTCTATACCAATAGCCATACTCACTGAAGCTGACTAACACACCCAGGCTTCCATGACTAATTAGTGGCACACAAATGACAAAATATCGCCAACTGTTTTCAGCAATAAGGCTCAAGGATGACTGCCAAGAACATAGAAAATGCTTCCACATATAGAAAAGAAAACCAACTGAACTGCCAAAAGGGCAAAGTATATGAACTGATAATTTACTCAAGATGGTCTAAGAGAAATCAGATGGAGATAAGCTATTGGGTTAACAAAATATGATAATAGGCATAATATCCTGTGCTGGCATGGTTGTGAGTCAACAGGCTCAACACACAACACTGCCCTGCACACGCTGATGGGCCTTTTAAAGGACAATGGCAAAAAACACACATATTGATTACCAGCATTGCTTAACGGGCCAGAAGTCTAACAGTAAAACACCAACTTCCTCTTCTCATAAAACTTTCCTTTTAGTGGAGAGAGTTAAACAATAAGAAAATAGGTTCTGGGTTGATAAAACCCAAGCATAAAATTAAGCAAGACAAAGTAAAAGAAAAAGAGAGAAAGGTGGGGTGCCATTCCACACAGAACAGTCAGGGACAGCTTCACATTTGACTATCTGCTGTATTGGAAGAATATAATTACTTGCATTTAAGGATCATCACGAATCATTATTTAAAATAGCAAGTTGAAAAATGTCTTGGGTATGATCTCTTTATGCTAAAATGTGTCTGTGTTTACAAACATGAATACATCTAATACGGTGTTTTCAACACATGGACAGACACACAGGCTTACTTGACCAAGTGTGTAAATGCTGGCTGTCTCTGCAGTTGATTGCATAGACCTCGGTATGAAGAAGGACTATAAAATGCTATATTACCCAGGAAAGTGTGTTGTTTTAATAAAAGAAATGTTTATTTGACAAAATAAAACTCTGGGAGGGCATTATATTACTTACCTTTATACCAGAGACAAAAAAATCTGACAGAAACAACATGAGATTGATTTTGGATCCTGGTTTAAGAAGAGTTCAGTTCCTTGTGGCAAAGAAGGCATGGTGGGCAGCTGCATTCACAGCAGCAGGACTGTGTGGCTGATCAAATCATAGTAAACCTGGAGAGTGAGCAGGAGATGGGTGGAACCTCCAAAATCCCACCTCTAATACCAACTTTTTTCAGTTGGGCCCCACCTCCTAAAGGATCTACAGCTTCTCAGAATAGCACTCCCAACCGCAGACCAAAACTTCAAAGTCCTAACAGGCATTTGGAAAAACAAAACAAAACAACAACAAAGAAAGAAACAAACAGCCCCCCCCATTGGAGATGTCAATAGTGATAAATCATATAAAAATTAAAATTTGGGTACTGTGAACATGAAATAAAAATTATCAGCAGGGTTTAAGAAAGCATAGCAAGAGGAAAAGCCAGAAGTGGTGATGGTTGTAGAGCACAGTACAGTTCAGAGGGCAGTTCACATTCAGTTAGCCTACCTGCTAATGCTACTAGAGCACGTACCCACTCTACGTGGGAGCACATCTGATGGCATTGTTGGTGATATATGTGTAGATTCATAGTCAACTCTCAGAATATTGATGCAGTTGAATGCTTCACAAATGTTATGTGAAGAGTGCCAGGTTTCACTGAAGTCAGGGGCTCCTGCTGCTCCACATGAGGCAGGCAGTCTACCAACAGAAGTGGAACATCTTGACTTGCACTTCAGCATCTTGGCACCTCAGGAACATCTGTGAACGTTGGAAAATAAATGTTCAGAGTAAAAACAAATGGCTGATGTGTAAAGGGCAGGACATAAGTGAGGGACCTAGCAGCACTCAGATTCCAAACCCATCACTTAATAGCTATCACATTTGTTAGGAGAAAAATAAACAGGTCTTTAGACCCCAGTTGGGGCATTAGTAGCACTCATATGTAGAGAGAAGTATGACATCAGGCTGACCTTTTTTGCTATACTGACATTTGCCTTAATAAGCTGTATTGCCAGTTCTCAGAAAGTAAAAAGCCTTAGCGATCTTTCTAGGTTTCTAGGAAATGCAAGTTTACACATCTCAAGTGAGCAATTAAGTTTGAAATAAATTACTATATTTGTTATTGCCTTAAAATATTTATAGTACACTGCTACTCTAATATTTTTAAGTTTTCATAAAACAATCTCCCAGCTCTGACCACTGTACATGGCAGGAATGGGTGACAATTAATTTTGCCTAGCACAAATATGAAGTGACCTCTCCAGAACTTCCACTGAGAGAATAGAAAACACAATTCCTCAATGTTCCTCTGGATATCCCTTTTCTTATTTGTTACATAAAGTTTCTTTCTTGCCCTCAATAATAATGTTGCCAACAGCTGTGCCTAGATGTACTCTCCAAAGGCCTCCATGCCAAGAAGTTGCCTGCCACGCTCTGGCATTATAGAGGTGGTGGGACTCTTAAGAACCTTTTTAAGGTTATAGACAGCATGCCCATTGAGGGATCATGGGACTCCAGTTCCCTTCTTGTCTCTTAATTTTTGAAACAGATGTGATAATACATACTTGTCAAAATAAATTGTTGCTTCAGGACACAGCCAAGCTGTAATCGACTGAAATCACTAACCCAAACAAATTTTCTTTTCTTTTTTTTAATGGTCACAAATACACTGTCAAAGATGGATTGCCAACTAACACACTGTTTTGTGTCCAAGTAAAGAATGAACTGTCAGTAGATTGAAGGCTCTTTCGGGATTACCATGCTTTGAGATCTTTGGAACACCTAGTCCTGTCCTAGTAGATCCCCTCATGGAGTATGTAGACGGTCACAGGTCACTTGTGAAGTGATGCCAAATTCAGAAGGGTTTCTGTCATTCTTTAGTATTTCTTTCTATTAATTTCCTTTTTCTTCTCATTCAGTTCTTGTTTCCATTCTCCACTTTTACACAGTGCATTTTCTTTATTATTTTCCTTGTGTTTCAATGTAAAATGCTCACCAGCACTGTGCTTACAATTTTATGTTTATCTTAAGATCTCCAGGGTCACATAAAACAGCTATGTCTGCAGGTACAGTCTTAGATGTAACAAAACGGTCACACACAAAACTGTAACAGGCTTGTTCAGACTTCTTCCATGGGAAATAGTATCAACCATGATTTAAAAGTACTCCTTAGTGTCTATTAGAAATTATATCTTTGGAGTGAGAGTTATAATTTATTGGAAAAAATTCGATTTAATAACCCTGTGTACTCTCACAATAAAGGGACCAAGCAACATTTGTCTCTGTCTCTGAGTGTTTAAGAATCTAACATGAAGGAAGGGGCAGTGTTCTGCAGATGGTGGCTTCTTGGGACTCAGAGAGTGTCTCTGGGGGTTTTCTTGGCCGATGACTGTTGTGGCAGATTCTGTTTTCTCCACTTGCAAAAGGGACTCAGTGGCTAGCCCATTGAAGCAGGAACAAAGGGCAGTGGCTTTATGAAACTCATTTATCATCCTTATCAAGACTGCATCATTGTTTCTCAACTCTAAGTATTAGTGAGATTTAGGGAAATAAACCTGCTCTCTAATTAGATGAAATTGGAGGCTTATTTCCTCAACCATAAATGATCTTCGAGGTGTTAGTAATTCAACCAAATCTCCGATGCCTGCTATGTGAAGTCCATTGATAATATTACTCAGTGAACACGGGCTGGGGAAGTGGGAATAGTTAACAGAATTTGTATTCACAAGCTAATGATAACACTTGAGGGTGATGCTAGCAATAGCTTACGATCAAAACAAATTTTGCTCATGATAGCGACTCCTAACATCAAGATGGGTCATCTAGCAGTAAACTATTAGTCAGCTTAGTCACTGGATTTGGTCCATTATGTGCTCAGCTACCCAAGAAAGACATATATTACTCTGTCTTGCTATTAGGGCTAATATTCTGGTCTAATGTTTAGACTAATGTACATGTTTTTGTTCTGTCGTGTACTACACAGCACTCCAATATGGTACCTCTGGTGTGCTGATTTTTCAGGACTCCCATATGGTCTCTCTCCAGGGAACACAAGTAGGAAAGAAACAAAAATAATTTCCATGTCACGTCACTGACTCTGTGGCATCAATAATGCTAGCTATAAGGTCTTGCCATTCTCTATCTCTGTCCATACTGCACCTACATTAGTTTTCCTAGTCTTCAGATAATGAAATTGGATATTGGTTATCCCAAAAGTATTGTGGGAGAAACATACACACACACACACACACACACACACACACACACACACACACATACACACACACAAAGAAAGAAAGAAAGGATGCACTGCATACTGTTGAGGACTCCTGTCACCTTCTGTCAGTCTCTTAATTTCTCTACTTTTATTAGTCTGCTTCTTGCTTATCCTTCCAGAGCATTTTTGTGTGATATAAAACTGCATGTTTTTCTCTATTGTGTATGTCCTTGGCATTTATTTTCTCATAGTGAAGCTGGTTTCTAGGGATGGGGCTGATAAAAATAATCAAATGGACTGCCATGGTCTCTGTACCATGACAGTTTCTTCATAAGCAAACTGAAAGCCAATGCAAATGGTGAACAGTAAAATAAAATGGAAGCTCACCCAATCACACACTATAACTAGAGATGTTCTAATTGAACCAAATAAACACAATTTTCTTGCTTTGCACTTTGTAAAAGCTACCCCCTCCTCTCCTTTCAATAGTGAGCTGAACTGCTTGCCATCTGGTACAAGCTTTAATGGATCCAAATTACCTTTCAGCAGGTTATTTCTTACCACTGCAATTAAAAGGAACAGAAGAAGGTAAAAGCCATTGGTAACACTGATGTGAAGTCAGAAGATGTGTGGATCCACAACTCCACCTACACCTTCCTCTGATTGAAGAGGCAAACTCACTCCTGACAAATGACACAGAAGGACAATCATCCCTTTGGGGTCCACTGAATCAGAGCCATCTAGGGGATCAATTTTGGGACAGCTGTTGATCCAAAGCTCCTCTAGGAAGGCTGTAGAAGCCAGAGCTATGTCCTGCTTTCTCGTGGTGAAGCTGAAAGCAGATTTTGCAGAAGCTGCACATCTGCCAAAGGGTCCTAGTTTCTTTTCTTATTGCTGTGATAAACTACCCTGAAAAAAGTAACATAAAGGAAATGGTTTTATTTTGGCCTGCAGTTTAAGTCCATCATGGTGACCAGGCAAGGCAGCAGGAGCTGAAAGCAGCTGGTCACATTGCAGCCGCAGCCAGGAAGCAGGGAGCTATGAATGATGGTGCTCAGCTCAGTTTCTTCACTTCTGTGTTCCAGGATCTCAGGCAGAGAATGGTGCCACCCACAGTGGCTGAGTCTTGCCATCTTAGTTAATGCAGACAAGATAATCCATAGGAATACCCAGACACTCATCTCCCAGATTATTCTAGATTCTATTAAGTTGACAACAACACATGATTTAGTTCTTCATTTTTAAAGAGTCTCCTGTACTGAATAATTCCAGTTTATACTGGATAAATCCAAAATACCTGTTTTATCAGTGCCATTATGACAACTAATGTGTTACTCTACTTTTTAAAATGTTCCTAAGAAATATTTCATGCAGTAGTTTTAGTAACGTTGTGAATAAACGTTACTAAAGCACCTATCAGATTATGTGCTGCGTGATGGAAAAGCTTAATTTGCATTCTGAGGAGGACCATGGATCTTTAAAGTTATACTCAGATGTTCATTGCACAAATAGTGGCACAAATATCAGAAACTGAATGGCCTTCCTCAGTTGGACACTAGAGGTTGCCCTCCAGTTTCCACATGTGCACCCATGGCCACATACCCAAAAGAAAAGAGGAAAGACAGAGTTTGTCTCAACCTCTATTATTGTCTTCTAGGACACTGATATTCAAAGTCCTTTCTGTGGTCAGTGCTGGCCTTGTAAATTGTTTGTGCAGAATGTGAGAATAGATATTTAAGAACATGTATGAATTTCAGCAGCACCATGATGTCCAAGCACACAGTTAGGGGACTTGTATTGTTGAAGAGATCTAGAAAAATTCTGGGGTCAGAAGTTCATATGGTACATTTCACATACAAAGAGTTGAATTAAGTGTGCCAAGTGGAGACAAGCCATATATTCTAAAATTAGTTGGTAAACTCTAATCCAGAATTGGATTAAAGCTGAAATCCATTACTTTCACTGAAATAATTAGAATTGAAATTTTAACTTTATAAGTTACTGTGAATTTTTATTGATAAACACAGAAAGATAATAATCCTTCTTTCATTTGGATGTTGATGAAGATGAAAACTCAAGACAAAGTCTGCAAAGGCAATGCTATTTCATATTGGAAAAGCTGATGATGGAAAT
Source organism: Rhynchomys soricoides (assembly GCA_019843965.1). Taxonomy (NCBI): domain Eukaryota; kingdom Metazoa; phylum Chordata; class Mammalia; order Rodentia; family Muridae; genus Rhynchomys; species Rhynchomys soricoides. The sequence goes on along the minus strand of JADRCH010000040.1, from coordinate 15,381,642 downwards.
TTTTTGTCCACATATATGACTCATTTCTTTTATTAGAAGAAAACAGAAACTCTTAATCAGCCACTATCACCTGTAGGTTGTTTCTACTTAACTTGATTTAGGTAAATTCATAGCAAGTTCCTTTGTTTGCCCAAACACTCAACTGTTGATATGTATGGTATTAGAACAAGTTATCTACAGGCTACTTCATGTGTTGGCCATTATTTAATTTATGAAATTTTACTTGGATAACAGAATGACTGTAAGAGGTAATTATATTAAAGAGTAACTATTTTCTGAACTTATGAACTTTAAATGAACGACGAGCATGATTTAGGCTGTTTTATTTTATTTTTTCAAGTTTTCTTATTCTACCTATTAAATTTTACTCTAATAACAAAAGACTTAGGGTTGAGTTCTGTATCTCTGCTGTATTTCATTCTCCTAGTGATCATCTTGTGATTTGAATATGGCCTGTTCCCCAGAAATCATGCTGGAGTGTGATGCACATTGTGAGGCTCAAGGAGAGTGATCAGTTCTGACCTGACTACAGTGTGTAGAAGTGTAGCCTTTAAGAGGTAGTTATATTTGAAATGTAAATGAAGAAACGAAAAGGAAAGGAAAGAAAAGAAAAGAAAAGAAAAATAAAAAGGTGGTTAGGATTAGGTGAGACCATCAGAATAGGGGACAATTGAATACCAGAGGGTTTGTAAGAAGAAAGACCAGAACACACACACACACACACACACACACACACACACACACACACACACCACACAACATACAACAGACACAACAAACACAATACATACGACAAACACAGCACACATGCACACACATTTCATCATGCCGCCTCAGGATTCTTCCAGCAAGAAGGACATCATGAGACGAGGTTCCACAGCTTTGGATCAGAACTGTGAGCCAGAACAAACCTCTTTGATTCTGTGGTATTGGGTTACTCACAACAGAAAATAAACGAGGTCATTATATTTTACACATAAAATATTCATTCGCAAAAGATTAGACAATTTTAAAAGTGGTCTTCCAACTAGAGAGAGTTGGTTCAGTTCTATTTCTCTTGCAGGCAGTCCAATGGGAGACTGGAAGCAAGCTGGCTGGCACACACAAGCCAGACTGATAAACTCTTCACGTGATAACGTGCTGACCTTGAATTATGGTGAAAACAAGTCCTCTGCACCATCCTGGGTAAGCCATGCATTCAGCTTTGAGAGAACCTAAAAATGGAGGGAAATGATGGAGTTAAATCTTGCACTGGAAAGACTCGATAATAAAACTTTACTTACAGATTTTGGAAGAGGAGTATAGATATGAGTGTCAGCTTAAATTTTAAATTACTTAAAGTCAAAGGAAAGAAGATAGGGAAAGCATGAAAATATCAGAGAAGGACGCGGGATGAAACGGAGTAACCAAAATTTGTAAGATATGTGCTGTAGTTGGAATGTTCATGTTCTTTCCAAAGTTCTTCTCAGAACTTACTCCCAGGTGCACAGCTAAGGAGAGGCAGGGTTTTTATGAGCTGCTTAGGCCAGGAGGACTCTGCCCTATTAGAAAAAGGGTGATTGGAGCTGTCTTTCCTGCTCTTCTGTCTGCCCCATGGTGTGAAGACACAGGGTTAAAGGTGCTGCCTTGGAAGTACAGACCTCAGCAGACACAATGAACATGGCAGGCAGGGCCTTGATCACAAACATCTCAGGCTCGAGAATTGGAAGAAACCAATCGCAGTTATTTATGGGTTATCCACTTTATTGTATTTTGTGATAATAATGATAAATGGACTAGGAATTTATTCCTTCCTTTTGGTGATCAAAAGAAAAAAAAAAAAACCCCACAAAAAACAAAAAAAACACTTCAGCATGAGTTAAAGAGGTACCACATGCTGTTTACAGGGCATTCACACACTGCTGGGTGGCTAAGGAACCACTGTAACGTTCTAGTAGATGCTGATATTCCTGTAGGCTATGTATGTAGCCTATGTATATACCCTCTACGTGGTTTGTGTTTGCTGGTTTTATGACAAAGGTTGTGTAGCTGTGGCTTTAGAAGATAGTTCTTACTTGAGTTCATGCTAAAAGAACTGAGCAAAGGGGATGAAAGGGATTCCTGTCACCTGGGAGCCTGCCTGGGAACAGCATTTTTTCTTGAGGTGGGGCAGGGGGGAAGGGGAATAGGAACAATGGAAGGAGAAGAATCAGAGGCCGCAGGCTGTGCCTTGCAGAGGAGGGAAGGAACCCTGTGGTGGCAGTGGCCAGAGGCAGCTTCCTGGGAACACTTGTGTCTGCAGTTCTCTTTATGATCCATGAAGGAATCTGTCCCAGCAGGCCCATTTACAGCAGGCTGCTTGGGAAGCATCAGTGCTTTCCATGCACATTAGCTCTCTTCCTCTGGGGGGCAGGAAAAGGCAGTGGAGCTTCATAGACCCTGATTACACTCCCTCTCAAATCCCTCCATTTCCAGCAGTGATTCAATTTTCTTTGCCAGTCAGTGTTCAGGCCACATGTCTGCAAACAACCCCGGAACACCCTCCTCTTCCTCTGATGATACCTCTGGTTTCCACATATTCTTGGGATATTACAAAGCTGACAAGAATAAGAATTGGAAAATCTGGCAGCATCCTTTGGTTATTATATAAATGAATGTAGGGTAAGCCAAGAGAGGTAATGTGATAGAATCTGATGCGTAGAAGACCATTTCCCCTGTATGCAAAGGGAACACACAGAACTGACTCTGAAAACAAATCTGTTTGCTTTAGGTCTGTCTTTTCTTCGTATCTGGTGCTGTGGCGGATGTGTACCCATGGTATTTAGTTAATGTCATTTAGAAAAGTGAATTATAGCCACAAATTTTAATCACAACAGAAATATAACCCAATGTTATTGTGTAGTCTGGTCTATAAATAAGAGCTAAAATCATCATGTAAGGTTAGTAAAGACAGAAATGTCTCTAGTTGGAATGAGATAAGTGGATAAGATTATTTTACGTTTCTTATTTTCATTCTGTTCGAGGATATAAGTGGAAGAGCGTATTGTTGATGAACTGATAACCTGAAATGACCTGCCATTCCACATTAGCTTTCACCTGTCCTCTCCTGTAGGCTGAGGTGTTCGTGAAGTTGAATGACAAAAGCTCTTAAGACCAAGCACAGGCAGAGTGTAATACATATGCTCGTTGAATCAGCTGATCCATTTCCTTCTGGGTTTGCTGACTTTAGATGGCAGGCCACAGGACATGTGTTTTGAATGTAATGTAGATACTGCCTGAGTGCCAAAGTCCTTCCCGTTTTAACTGGGTGGATCTATCCTGACCCTAATCATCACCCATGCTGTTCGCAGAGTACAATCAATGGACAAGGTCCCCAGCAGAAAGTCACAGTCACCTATGGATGTGTGGTGGTTTTAATGAGAAATGTCTCCCAAAGACTCTGGTATTTGAATACTTGTTTTCCAGCTCGTAGCACTATTTGGGGAGATTTAGGAAATACGGCCTTGCTGGAAGAAGTGTGTTACTGGAGGTGCCATTTGAGAATTTGAAAGCCTTGCCCTACTGCTTTGTGCTTGAGGTGAGCACGAAAAGGCTCAGCTTCCTGCTCCAGCTACTCTGCATGCCACTTGCTGCTATACCTGACAGACTCTGACTCTCTAAACTGTAAGCCCAAATAAACCTTTTATTCTACTAGTGCCTTGGTTATAATATTTTATCACAACAGCAGACAAGGAAAGTAACGGACCTATGGCACTTGTAGTACTCTCTGGAGATAGTTGAGTAGGCACTTCGGCAAACTGAAGGTGCTTTCTGACCCTTTTTTACAGATCACTGGCTTTTCAACTCACCGAGAGCATGTTCTTACACTTGTTCATTGCTTATATGTAGTGTTAGATAGAGTATCATATATGTCTTGCTGTTGTCCATATGCTGTCATCCAGGGACATGAAATACTAATTATTTAGATGAAAATTTTACTCCCATAGGGAAATACTAGTTAAACACTTCAGTTTTGTGGTCTGGCCATGGACATGGAACATTCCAAACTGATGGATGCTGACTCTGCAGTGGAACTTAGTAATTCTCTCAGGAAACTGTAGGTTGTTCCCAATCTGTTTGCTGCCTTTGGCTAAGCCTGTCCCACTCCTTACTGAATTCTCAGCAGTGTTCCTGCTTGGAGGGTTCTTCTCAGATCATCCACTGCTTTCTGGCTTCCTAATTCCCAAGTTATAGAGTTGGCTGCAAAACAGTATATTACCATTAGGTGTCGCTGTCTGACATAGAATGTACTCAAATAACAATGGCATCATTTGGATGTATTTTTGAAAAGCACCCATTTGATAGTGTAAGATAAAACAGTAAGTCTGAAAAAACTTGAAAGTATTGGTTCCTGTACGTAAGGGATGCATATAGAATAACTAGAGAAATCTTAAGCTATAATTTAAAGGAAACAATATTTCTAAGTTTATTTTCAGGAGAGATTATAAAAAAACTCAACCCTTTAGTTGCTGTTTTCTTGACTTATTTCTGACTTACATTCTCTAATTACATTTGCATATGTCTTTACTACTCCACACTTTGTTCAACTGGTGTTAATTGTCTTTCATGGGGCATTCATCTATTTTATGCTCTGTGTTTTCATTCATTGGAACTATTCTTCCCTCCTGAAGCTCTGACTTCACCTTGACCAAAGCTACTTGCTGCCACAGGCAAGCTCAGAGCTCAGTCCTCCATGAAAGCTTCGTTGATCTTCTCAGATAAATGCGTTATTCCGACCTCTGCCTCTGTTTGCCACTGTATTGTGTTACCACCTCAGTGTTTCATGAACATTAGCTTATATATTTGTTTCTGTTTTATCGTGAAAATAAGAACTGTGATTTAATAGCCAAAAGCCTAAACATTAGTGATCATAGTAAAGAAAATTCATGAATCACTTAAAAATTAATAAAGGAGGATTTCATTCTAGTTGACTTTTGAAGAATGTCCAGTTAATAGATACTGGAAATTGGCCATATGATGATAACTAGAGGTAATGATAAATGGCAGCATATCAATGTGGGATGGGATGTATCCTACACAGGAGCGTGGGGAGCCGATCAGTACAATTGATTTTCTGGCAGTGATAATTGATGATATGATAAAGTAAACAGCTCATCAATGCCTCCACAGCTCTATTTAGGGCATCTTGCTTTTTAGCTATGCTTTTGTGTATAGTAAAAATACAATATACTCTATTTATATTCAACTCAGGAAATGTTTCCCTTTATCTACTGCATTGATGATAAAAATAACGAGATGCAGAGAATACTTAAGGGTTGTCTTAATTTCATTCCTATTGTTGTGACAAAATACTGTGACAAAAGCAACTTAGAGCAGTGGGGAGTTACTTTTGCTCTGAATTCCAGGTTACAGTCCACCTTTGCAGGGAGGTCAAGGCAGGCAAGAAGTTGGAAGAGCAGGTTGCATTGTATCTATAGTCAGAAGAAGAAGCAAATGAAATAACGCGTGCATGCTTGTGCTTACTTCCCATTCTCCTTCATACAGCTGAACACCCAAACCATGGGTGTAGCACAATCCACACTAGGCTGGGTCCTCTTGCCTCACTGAACATTATCAAGAGACAAGCCCTCCCCCAGGCATGCCCACAAACAAACCTAACCTAACAATCTATCAACAGAACTCTCTTTGTAGGTGATCCTAGGTTGCAGTAAGTTAACAAAACATCACAAGGAAGCACAGTGGAAAGTCTATTGAGGTAAAAATTAAGAAGATTCAATTTGGACTACTTGGCCTATCAGAACAATGCAGATCACGTTCATTTCTTTCTCTGTCACTTGTTTTTGTGATTTATTGCTGACTTGTCTGTCATTTTTCTTCTTGCTTGTGAAAGTATGGTTATTTCAGTCACAATTTTCCAATCAATCTAGCTTGGTTTTCCACATGCCTTTAATTCTAGTACTCTGCAAGCAGATCTCTGTTAGTTCCAGGCCAGCCTGGTTTACAAAGGTAGTTCAAGGACACCCACTGTAGTTACACAGAGAAACTCTGGAGAGAGAGGGAGAGAAAGAGAGAGAGAGAGAGAGAAAAGACTAATTGAATTTTGCTATCAAACTCCTGTTGCAGGATTGAACAAAATGGTTACAGTTTTAACTTTAAAAGTTATAAGAAACTATATAAATTGGAGTCCCTATACTTTTATTGGACAAAATTACATGGGAAAATGTATTAATTATTCAGACCTTTGATATTGTTTTAACCTTTTATGTCTAATATGCTTCTCCAGCTTAGAGCTGCCCTAAATTTCTTCTAAAGCACCTTCAGAAGCATAAAGCTTACAGAGACCTGTCTAGGGTGTGAGACTGACCAACACTTGACACCAGTTCCTTATCGAACCTCTCAGTTTCTTATGAACATTCATAGACCAGCAGAAGATTGGTGTCTTGAAAAATATGGAGTGGATATTCTGATTTGCCAGTATCTGGAATTTGGAATTGTCTCTGCTTTGTGGATTGAAGTGTCTCCAGCAAAGAATTAGCAGGAAAAGAAGCCCCTCATCCACTTTCCTTTGTCTCCTCTGAACTCCACCTTGGGTTCCTGCTGATCTGATTAAATCTATTACTTTGTTTCCAGTCAGAATCCAAGGAAAATCTATAAAACTTATATAAACTACAGTCTAGGGCTTTTTAACATCAGGTTTTGATTGAGTATCAATAAGATAGACAGTCATAGTGATTGTAAAACATCCTCTGTGGGGGCTGGAGAGATGGCTCAGTGGTTAAGAGCACTGACTGCTCTTCCAGAGGTCCTGAGTTCAATTACCAGCAACCACATGGTGGCTCACAACCATCTGTAATGGGATCCGATGCCCTCTTCTGATGAGTCTGAAGAGAGTAATGGTGTACTTATAAACATAAAATAAATAAATAAACCTTCAAAAAAAACCAACCTTCTTTTTGTAGTCAGACTGTTGAGGAACAGGGACCTACGGAGATGCCCCACATCTCCTAGACTTGTGAAAGAGGGTTCGTAGGAGAATGAGTGAAGCTCTGTCCATGACTTAGACTGTGAGGATGGAGGTGTGCATGGGGAGGGACATTGCCACTTCCAAGCCTATTCCCCAAGAAGCTGCAAGAGGATTACTCAGGAAGTTTCAAGTATCTTCTGTATCTTCCAAAGTCAGGCAAGAGGCAATCATGTAATTATCAGGGAGAGCTAAAGCAACTGTAGACCTAAACATTAGACATATCTCTATTAATTGATGGTTTTAAAAACATTTGGAGAAATAAATATAGAATATAAAGTACAGCAGCGTACATATGCATATGGATATTCATAATTAGATATTCTTCAGTTTCATTTGTTTTTAGAGATAATAGAACCAATGGCTCTTCAGTAGCAGCAAACAGATCCAGGACCCAGGTCTGATTTCAAAATATTATTATTTTTTAATTCAGAAGGAATAAATATAAGAATAAATACTTGGCTCTATGTCTAGGGTAGGAAAAATACAAAAAAGATCATACAACATCTTACAATGTCAAAAGTAAATGACTCTAATATACAATCAAAGACATAAGAATAAGCTCCAAAAGGGCAACGATGTGATACTGAACAATTAAATATAGGAAGATAGAGGTAAATTATAATCCATAGAACCTAATGAATATGATGAATCCATACATATATAAAGAGTAAACAAATAAACCTCATTATTATATAAATTTAGAAACAGTGATGTAAAAAGCAATTATGAAAATAAATCACTGCTAGGCAAACAACAAAATAATAATTATAGATGGGAATCATTTCCAAGTGCTAAAGTTAGTAGGTAAAAGTCTCATGAAAATACAACAAGAAAGAGAGAACAGAAGGATATTGTATGATGGGAATCAGGATGGTTGCACTGTTTCCAAGTATCTTTCAAGCAGGTATCAGCTACAACTCAGAAAATGCCGAAATTAAAAGGAAGATTATCGAGCATATTTACACCAAGGTGAGCTGTAATGACCAAGGACGTTAACATCATGGTCTCAAGCTCACCTCATTTCTGTAGAAAATGTATGTTCACAATGTAATCTTAGAAAACCACAGACATATTTCAAATGAAGACTAACACAAAGAATAACCAGTAACACCGTCCAAAAACTTCAAAATCATGTAAGACTGAGGAACTGTGCGAGATTGGGAATGACTAAAGAGATGTGACAAATAAATGTGAGATTCGTTCTTGGGGTGGATCCTAGAACAGAAAAGGACATTGATATGGCAAGTGGTAAACATCTATTAAAGGCCTGAGACTAGTTAATACTATATTTATGTCATGATTTTAGTTGAGTTTCATGAGTGTATACCTCAACAGAGTGGCTTCTGATTGAAGACTAGATATGAACGCTGTGCCTACTTCAGCTTGTTTTTTGTAATTATCTCAGTGCACAAGTTAAGATGTTTATACTAAGAGTGTAGACATCTGTGCCACAGTTTGTGAAGATATGTTGTCATATATATGCTAGTTGAGACTAGTATCTATAGTATATAAAGATTTTATATAAATCTATGAGAAAAGATGAAGAAAATTCAAATAAAAATAGGAAAGGCCTTGATCACATATTAGACAGAAGGTACTCAGATGCCTGGTGCCCAAGAACATGCATGAGACAGCGAAATACATAGTCTTAAATAAATGGGTTGATGAAAAGTGAATCAGTAAGAGTGAGAATCACAAAGAGCTTTTGTAAAACTGGAATTCTCATATGCTGCATAGGAGAACTACTGGGTGGAAGCTGTCAACAGCATCTAAACTCACAATTTAGGATCCAGCACAGTGCACTAAATATAGGACTAAAGCTCCAGACGAAACCAAAAGAAAACAAAAATACCCCCAACCCAGCTGGGTCTCCAAGGAAGGAGGAATAACTAAGTGGTGAATTTAAATAATGGAACCCCACTGACAAATGACAATGAATACATTCTGGCTAATCAACATGAACAGATAGCACAACATACAGTCAACCAAATTTCACCATAGGAGCTCTCTAGTCCCCACCCTTTAGTAAGTAGCTACTAGGGAAGGGGGGGAGCATTCACTACGAGAGCATTCCTGTTAGTAGGTTCCCATGCTCCTGTGGAAAGTCTCATACCTATGCACATATGGGTGGCACTGACTGGCCTTAATGAGTTCTTAAAGCAAAGAAAAGGACAAGAAGTGGGAAGGAGAACGTGCTGCAAGAAGGAATTGATTTAGAAGAGGGGAATGGGAATGCAGATGATTTTATTTCATTGTATTCACGTATTGAAATCCCAAGGATAAAGAAGTTATAATTGAAAATAATGTTTATTGGCTTATATGTAAAAAAAGAACTTCACAATATCAAGCAAAGGAAGCTAGATGTAAAAGACTATATACAGTAAAATCCCACTTACATAATATGGTAGTCAAGTGGATAGAGCTAATCTATAATGATCTAAATCAGAATGATAATTACCTTCAGGAAAAAGTAATGATTATAAGGGGGCGACCAGGGCCACACATGAGGTATTGGTAATGCTTTAATTGCTCATCTTGTTGATGGGTACATAGGCATATACACTAGGTAAAGATCTATCAAATTTCACATAGAAGAATTGTAAAATTTTCTCTAGCTGTATTTCAACTTAGAAGTTTATATTAAACAAGAAAAAAGGAAACCACTAAAATGAGGGGATTATGTAAGACTGGGGTCTTTTCAGCCCATCACAAACAAATACACTTGTGTGTGAGGGGGGGGGATTAGAGGGGGGAGGAAGGGAGGGAGAGAGAGGCTCTGCTTACTTATTAAAATAACTGTATGCCAAGTATGGTGGCACACTACAGAGTTTGAGGCAGAAAGAGATCACACACTTGAGGCCAGCATGGGTTACATAGAGATATCCTGATGATGATGATGATGATGATGATGATGATGATGATGATGATGATGGTGATGATGATAATGATGATGACGATGACCATGATGAGACAAGGATGATGCTAATAATGTATATGTAGGCCAATGCTGCTTACCCTAGATCTGATATTAAGGCCAAGTCTGTAGGCACGACTACATGAGCCATATGGACACTTAGAGAGTCTACATGCAACTATATTCAGTCAAAAATCTGGGAAAAAAAATCACCCTGCCTGGAGAGCTGGAGGCATATTGTATAGGAACAATGGGAGGGCTGCCCCTGCTGTTTGTCAATCATCCAACTCAATTAAAATTTTTGCTTATTTGAATATGCACAAGCAAGGTGAGAAAGCAGGAGCCAAGGGCCTTTTAAAAGAATATTGCAGTAACCTGAGAGATAGGAGCATTTACTACAAACCACTGCTGTCAATATGTGTGAAACGTCACTGTAGTCAAAGAAGATCATGAAAGATGCACCTCCTCCGAGTGTTTGAAAACTCAAACAGACAAATGGATAGACAAATGAATCAATGAAGAAATGCATTCCTGTGGAGTATTTAAAAGAGAAGTTGATCAGGAGGCAAGAAACACAGTTAAGAAAAGAAACCATAGATATTAGAACTCCAACTCAGAGTTAAAGGCTGCCATAAGAGTGTTGAAGCAGAATGTTTTATATGAAGAAACAAAACTTGAAAACTGTAGGAAGGAAAGTGATAGATTTGGGACAGGATATGAAACTATTCATAATTGGTACTCTCACGGATGAGACTAGGTGAAGAGTAGGACTACAATTAAATGTATAATCAAACACATAAAGGAGACTTTTCGGGTCTCCTGAAATAAAAATACACAAAATTTCAGACCAAGGAACATGTTCCTCACAAAATGGATCAAGTGGAGATATCCTTACAATCATACTAGTGAAAACCTTGAATCTTTAGTATTAAAATATTCAAGCTTACGTGCTTGGACACACACACACACACACACACACACACACACACACACACACACACACAAATAGATCATTCCTAAACAACTATAAGGAGAACACTGATGGCTGATGCAGGCAGAGAATGAGCCCGAGTGGGTTGTGAGTTGGTGCCCAGCAGAATATAAGGAGAAAATCAGAAGATGGGGTGTAAACTAAGCCAGTAATATTGGGTATTACCATTAGAGAAAGAATCAGTTAAAATACAATTGTGAGAAAAGTTGCATTCTCTAACTCACCAAAACCATGGATAGATATGAAGGGTCTCATTAGATGCATGTGTAATTGAAACCAAAAGCCAACTAAGCAAAATGCTATCAGAGGGTATCTTGTGCTGACTGAAGCTAGATTATATTTTAATCTTCTTCCTTCTGTTTTTGCATTTTTATAAATAGAAAAGAGACATGAAAGTGAAAATCAATCAGAACAAAAGCAGGTAATGCTTTCTGTCCTTGGAGAAAAAAATACGGCAGAGCAAGAGTACTGCTGAACTAGTCAGCGAGGCATGTCTTCTTACCGAATCTGTGGATAACTACAGACATCAAAGAGGAATAAAGCAAGGGAATCACTGGACTTGTTTCAAAGTTCTAATAATATTGACAACACTTCAAGTTTGTCTCTTGTTTATGAAGCCATAAAAATCTTCCTAAGGCCATTAGAACTACCTCAAATAATGCTTTTGGATGTATCATTCTCTGTCTTCACCAAGCCAGGGCTATTATCTTAAGGAGGGTCTCTGTAGTGATCAATCTCCTGGTTGTATTGGATTGTGAGGGTAATATGTAAGAGATTCAGGCAAAGATAGACTCTATGGGCCAGAGGTTTAACTCTCAACTTACATTTAATCTTGTGAGCTGAGTGGTACCTCAGTATGTTCCAAAAATGATTTTAATCTAGAGCACTTAGATCTAAGTGGCTGAGAACAAAAACAACCAAGACATCAAACATCTCAATGACTTTGAAAAAATTAAGTGGCTCGTTTGTGTCTGAGCCCTGATCCCACATGGTCAGATCTCTAGATTTTGTCACACAGCAGACAAAACAGAATGAGGATATTTAAGTAATCCTATGGAAGTCAGAGAGGTGTAGGGCTCTCTGCAAGGCCTAGGTAAGGGTCAGCAGCCTCACTAACCAGGTCTGGTTTTCTATTTGTTTGTTTTTTTTCTGTGGCATTTACAACATAAGAAAAAGACAATGACTATTCCACCAATTCCAAAACAAATGCAAATATTTTCTTTTACTTAGAGGATGAAGTTTAATTGTACCTTCTTTACCACGATCTCTATTCTGACTCAGTGTATCTTAGACTTGAATCATTATTTTACTTTACAAACCCCATGCCCTGAAATATAGGAATTTTAAAAAGAAAAAATAAACAAACATGTAAATGGAATTATAACAATGAATAAAAGTGAACCCTGATGTTAGCCTGATATTTGGCAATGTGGAGAAAGTAGGTGTGACTATTTCTTGTTTCATGTTGAATCAAGACACATTACAGGTGGTCTGATCTATAACTATCAAGATGTGTCATCAGGAGTCATTGTATTGCTATGCTATTTTAGCAGAATTATAGTATTAGGTTTTCCCTAGGCCCACGATCTATGTTCTTGGCCACCTTAGCAGTGTCTGGTATGGATTCCATCTCATGGAGTGGGCCTAAAATCCAAAACTTAAAAAACAAAAAGTGGCTGGTTTCTCCCAGAATATTCTTGCCACTATAGTATCAGTATATCTCAAAGGTAGGTCTTGACTTAGTCATAGGATCTATGGCTGGGCGATATGGATGATTACTTAACGACTACATGAGAAAGCTAAATACATTTTCTCCAATGAAGTGTCACTGTCACTGTGTATATGGACCACACTCTATGGCAGGCCCCACACCCAGGAGTAGTTAGTCAATGCAAAATGACTTTTTGTGGGGTTTATGGGCTTTTTGATGTTTTGTCTTATTGTTTGTTTTATGTATGTATGTGTGTGAGAGAGAGAGGGTGATGTGAGTGGGTATGGGAAGGATCAGAGAAGAGTTGGGGAAGGGAAATAATAGAGACAAAGTATATTGTATGAAAAAGTTTAAATAATAAAGGACTAAATAAAAATAGAACATATGCTAGCTTTCCTTTATAAAGACAGTTTGATCTTCCTATGCTTCTCATTTGCTTTACAGATAGTTTCCCACTATAATCCCTGACCTGCTTCCTACTTCATGGCTGCAAACAACACCGTGTGCCAACAAAAGCTACAGTGTGAGAGAGCTAAGAAGAAGAATTCGGAGTTATTCATGTTGAAGATTTTTCTTTTGCTTCTGCCTCTGACTCTAAGCTGTTTGACTTTGCTGAACTGATGGGTAACTGTAGCCAAGTGTGACTTTGACTGCAAGGAAACCTTCTTTACAGGCTGGTTAAAAACTTGAAGGCTTCATTATAGGTCCTTGGGGTGCAAATCAGTAAGCAGAGACTGTGGAGAGGATTAGCTCAAAGAGTGATCTGCCCATTGTACTTCACCCAGAGTGGGAAAAGGGGGCTTCAGGCTAAACTTGCTTGGATAGGGAATATGTGTGAGCCCATCTAAAGGCCAAGAGTTGGCTGAATACAAGGAGGATATAACACAAGCTCTGGTGAATTATCAATAGTGACAACAAAATGGCGGCTCTCTAACTGTCCCAGCAGCAGAAGAGGGAGTCAGTACACATAGGACACAGAAAACATGTAGCTTAATCACACACGCATACAAAATCCAGAGCACCCATGGAAAATCAAACATAGCACAAATAAAACTTTGTGTGATTAAAACCATTCTTTCTTTTTTTAATTAGATATTTTCTTTATTTACATTTTAAATGTTACCCCCTTTCCCGGCCCCCCATCTGAAACCCCCTATCCCATTTCCCCCTCCCCCTGCTTCTATGAGGGTCCTCCCCCCACCCACTCCAGCCTCCCCTCCGTCGAATTCCCCTACACTGGAGCATCTATCAAACCTTCATAGGACCAAGGGCTTCTCCTTCCATTGACAAGGCCATCCTCTGCTACATATGCAGCTGGAGTCATGGGTTCTTCCATGTGTACTCCTTGGTTGGTGGTTTAGTCCCTGGGAGCTCTGGGGGGGTCCAGCTGGTTGAGATTGTTGTTTTTCTTATGGGGTTGCAAACCCCTTCAGTTCCTTCAGTCCTTTTTCTAACTCCTCCATTGGGGACCCCGTGTTCAGTCCGATGGTTGGCTGCAAGCATCCACATCTGTATTTGTCAGGCAAAGCCTCTCAGGAGACAGCTATATCAGACTCCTTTTAGCATGTACTTCTTGGCATCCACAATAGCGTCTGGGTTTGGTGACTGTATATGGGATGGATCTCCAGGTGGGGCAGTCTCTGGATGGCCTTACCTTCAGTCTTTTCAGTGATTAATTTGGAGAGAAAGCTCACATTTAGGGCAGAAATATGGGGGATGGATAGCAAGAGATAAAAATCACTTGGGAGGAGATAAGGTCAGTTTCATAAAACTTGCTGAATTACTTGTAGGAGTTAGAAAGGGGAGACAGACAGACAGACAGACAGAGAGACAGAGAGAAGATGCAGAGGAGTCAAGGATTAATTAATAGCAGGACATACCATTGATTTGAAAGAAATGCTAAATAAATAAATCTATACACTGGAAATGCCCACCAGATTTCCAGTAAGTTGCTGAAAAAGATAATTGTAGCAAGAAAAGAAAATTAATGCTCTTTTTTTTTTTTTAAATTATAAGTTAAAAATTAGAGGCAAATTTAGGGTTCTTTTCCATGTGGCTCTGGACTTGACTTTCTGTTGGCTAAGCTATTTTATAGGTCTGTAGTTGCAAGCCTTAACATACAGGTTTTGGTCTGGTGGAGCAGATAACACTAAACAACACTGTTCATTACTCTTCAGCTGTTAAAATTGTGTATATAAGCTAGCAGCTTTGTCTCGCTGTTTATTACTAAATTACCTGTGCATACATTCTTTCTTAAATCTTCTTAAAACCTGAGAAACTAGTTTAGTAGTTTTATCTTTATTCCATGAAGCAATGAGAAGCCCCATGAGCATTCATGTTGTATTGGATGTGAATCACTGCTTTTCACTTTTGAAAATGATCTTGTTAAGCATTTTTGAGGACGTTCGTTAGAGACCCAAATGTCACCTGAAGGAGTTATTGCTCTGGAGAAGTGGACCTTGTGGACTTTGTAAACCCAAGAATCTTTGTTTTTCTCTTGCCTCCAAGCCCAAGCAGTAGCAGAAGTTTAACTTTGCTGACACTTGCTCCCCCACCATTCCACATTGATTTTGTTATGTCTTTGCATTTTCTTTTTCTTCAAAAGTCAAGAAATCCACTCCCAGTGGTCCAGTAGTGGTTGGGATGTTGGGTTTATGGTCTGGCCATTGGTGATCTCTGTCAGCAGATAATGGGAATGTAGTCTCTGAAGAGTGGGAGATGACAGCATTTGATTTGTTAATCTTTTCATGTTTTCCTACTTGTGAGCACAAATCAATTGAAAAAAAAAATGTTTCAGACTTTCTGGGAAAGGCAACCACTCTTGAGATCTAGATGGTGAGTTTACATGTTCTGAGTAGTCTTTTGAAGTTGTATAGCCAAGCTAAAAGTTATATGCACAGTTCAGAAAGGTTGTTTCCTATTGTGTGTGAATGTGAGAAATTTCCATATTTTCAGAAAGTGTTAATAAATTATACACAATGTTATTATATTAGCGTTCTAGTCTGATTTGGATTTAGAGATAAGCAATTGCTTCTATAAACAATTATTTCCAAAACTTAAAAGAAATAAAGCATCTAATCTTTTATTAGAGTTCTGGGAGAAAAAAACCCCACAGACTTTTCCGTCTTACAAACATTTTATGAATCCAAGCTCATAGTCGTGCCTACTTTAAACTGTATTCTCAAAGAAGATTCAGACTCATTTGCATATTTTTATTCAATACTCTTAAGATGATTTTCTCATTTTGATGGAGAGAAATTTAAATTCTAGCATAAAATATCTTGCATTGATATTTTGAAATGAATGATCCACAAACTCGTTTGTTTTTAGATTGTCTGTGAAGAAAACCACGAAAACTAAACACAGTTGGACAAATTTTGAATCCTTTTTATGGTTTCTCTTCTGATTCAGGTAGAATTCTTAGCAAATAAAATTCTTTTTCTGCTCAAAACAACAAAAAAATTCGTGTTCACGCTCAGAATCTGTCTCTCATTGTGTTATTTCATATTCTCAGAGTAAATCAAATATTGATTTCCTATCACTCATTCTCTTTGAGAAAGAAAAGCACACATTTCCTCTCACTGTGGCTCTGAGCATGATTTCTGGGGCCATGTTAGTTGCAACTGTCATTACATCTTCTCTCTGACGAGTCCACACATGTATATGATGTTTCTCGCCCACTTCCCTCTCAGCACTCTCCCTCTCAGCCCACCAGCACTTCTTCCTAAAAGTTCCTTTCACACATTGTTCATGTTGTTTTGTTTGTGACCCACTGAGTTCAACCAGGGAAGTCTGTGTGACCATGAGTTTGGGACTTTCCGTGGGAGACTAGATGGACTCTGAGGAGGGCAGTCCTTGTCTTCAGTTATATAAATACTGGTGAGCATATCAAGCTCAATTATACCTTTTCACTAAAACCTATTTTATAGAGAAAACTAGAAGACGTACAGTTGAGACTGTGCCATGATTTCAGATTTTCTGTATTCCCAAGTGTTGGGATCACATTATCAAGCCCCACCTATGACGCTATCTTAGTAAAGCGTACACGTATCATCAGTCACTCTTGACTTTGCCTTCCCAATGTTAGACTCTAAAATTATATTTAATAAAACAGTGTATTTTTTTACACCTAAAACTCTTTTTTTGTGAGTTCTCAGAGGGTCTCTGAAAAATTCACAAAGAACTATCATTTTACCTCATGAAATGGACTGCTAAAAACTGTGTTTGCTCGTCTCCATCTATCCCTGCTAACACTGTTGTAAGAACTGTTGAAGAACTGCCAAATCAAAAGACAGTCTTAAGTTTTCCTTGTTAAGTTTGAAAATGTAAAATCCCATTAATACAAATATTTCAAGAACTACATCTTTTTCAGGAAAGCCCTTGAGACCTGCCAGGCTCTCATCATTTTACCAGTGAAGAAAACATTGACCACACAACTTAAAGAAAGTCACGTGGTGTATCCCCGAAAGGTAATTGTTTTATTTTTTTCTGATACAATTGGCCAATATAATGAATTGACTATACTCATTGTTTTACCATTAAGCAAGTTTTAGCTTACTGTTGATGCTTATCTGAAAGTTCTTTTACAAGTCATTGACAAACAGTGTATATATCTATATCTATATCTATATCTATATCTATATCGATATCGATATATATATCTTCATAGCCTCATGAGACAAGGTGTAAGAGATACTTTACATTATTGATATGCCAAAGAACAGACACTTGAAGCCAAGGGAGATGGCTCAGTGAATAAAGTGCTTACTCTATAAGCATGATGAGCTGAGTTTGGATTCATATCATACACTTAAAGCTAGGCATGACACATATTTCTGTGCCCTACACTGGAGAGATTAAAAACAGTAGAATACCTGGTGCTTGCTGGTCTACCATCCTAGCTCAGTTAATGAGTTCTAGGTTCAGTGAGAGACCTTGTACTACACACACACACACACACACACACACACACACACACACACATGAGAGTGATTAAGAAAGATACCAGGCATTGACATCTAGGCTCTATATGTAAGTACATCTACACACACACACACTCGTCTTGTGCACACACTCATACACATGTGCAGTTGCATTCCCATACACAAAACCAAAAAGAAACAGAGACTTGAATATACATTTCTGAGGTCTCCCTTTAAATTTTATCAATGGGCAGAGATGAGAATTCTGGGATTCTTTTCAATCCTAATCTTAGAGTTACTACTGCTATGGTGAAACACAATGGTCAAAAGCAAGTTGTGGAGGAAAAGGTATATTTACTTTACACTTCCATATCACTGTTGATGGCTGAAGGAAGTCAAGGCAGGAATTTAAACAGAGCCAGAATCTGGAGGCAGGACTTGATGCAGAGGCCATGAAAGGGTGCTGCTTATTGGCTTGCTTTCTATTGTACTTGCTTAGTCTGCTCTGTTATAAACCCAGAATCATCAGCTCAGGAATGGCAGCACCCACAATGGACTGTGCCTTCCCCATCAATTACTAATTAAGAAAATGCCTTATGTCTGGATCTTATAAAGGCATTGTATCAATTGAGACTCCCTTTTTAAAAAGGAAAGTGTAGCTTGTGTGAAGTTTAAAAAAGACTAATTAGCATAATCCTTGAAATAAGTACACTTGGTGAAAGCAGAAAACAGACCCTGTAGCTCAAGATGTACTGGGACAGGAATGAATGATGGCTGTGTGTTGCTTAATAATGGGGATACATTCTGAGAGATATGTTGTTGGGCAATTTCATCACTTAGTACCAGAATGTATGTACACAGACTAGGATCACTATGAAGCAACTAGGCAATCATATCTTATGGGTCCCACTACCTTGTATGCAGTCGAACATTGACCAAAATGTTGTGTGCAGGATTATTACACATAACACTGAATGAACTGATAGGAGATATTAAATAGTAGCTATTAATTTGAAATACAATTGATGTTATTTTAACATTCCATTTCAATGGCTATATCAGGAAGTGCTCTTTTCTCTTAAGCCAGTCCTCAACTTAATAAGACTTAGAAAAAACTCGTTGATGATATTTTAATGGTATCTGATTTTCATTGATGCTTTGAAATTCAGAAATAATTCTATAGAGCTTTCTTCCTTATACAGCAGTGAAGCAACTGCATAGGTTCAATAAAAACCTGTCTTTTTCACTAGAATATAATTGGACAAGTTGATTGTGCAGCTGAGTCTATACCTGGAGTGTCATATGTGAGAATAAGCCTCATTTAGTCAAGCTATGACAAGCCCACTGTTAGAAAGCAAGGTTTGCTTTATGCTGTATGCTGTTTGCTATTTATTCCTTTGAAAAATCACTTGCTGAAAGACTAATCAAACAAAAAATGAATCACATGAGAAACTAAAATAAGATGGGAAGCAAGCCCCCAAGCCCAAAAATAAACCCTAAAACAATAAAAATCAGCTAAGCAGATCCAATTTAAACACAACTGAAGTCAATCAAGGCAGCCCAAGACCACTGTAGTCCACTCACCTCACCCCTACCATGGTGAAGTATTTGGAGGAAATCAGCCTCCCTGCTTGCACTCAAGTGCTTCACTATCCCCTTTGTTCAAGAATTTAAATAGGCCTCCAACATAGGGAACCTCAGGCTTTATCCACAGGGAGTGGCCATCCTCACTTTCAACTCTTCAGGTGAACACCTGGTTTCTTTAATCCTAATTAAACAGCACTAAGGACTTACATTCCACCTTTTGGGGGACAACTGAGGGCAGTAGCAGTAGTGTGCAATGTTAGGGAGTCTTTTGGACAGTCTTGACCAACAACTTAAAGCCTGACTTCTCATGCCTGGTGTCAGAGTTTTTGTTAGGTGGTCTTTGGCTCTTGAAAAGAGCATTGTCAGCTCAGATGGGAACATTTTAGTTAATACACATATATGCTTATGCGTAATATAGGATATTTTTAGGTCATTTTAGTATGATACCTTATGACTTTTTAATGATACCCTTATTATTAATTTATTCTCTTCTCTCTTTCTTATGTATTTATTTCCTCACCTCTTCCACAATACTTTTAGAAATACATATGTAATGCCTATACCTGTGTAACACACATGCAATAATAATTAATTAAAAAAGAGGCCATGAATTTGAAAGAGATCAAGGAGGGATACATGGGAGTGTTCTGAGGGAGAAAAAGGAAGAGGGTAAAGGCATTATTATATTAAAATATCAAAATAAAAGAAGTAGTGTAATAATTTGGCCTATCTTTAGTCTCCATTTATCCTAAATCATCAACAAACCTTGGAAGGTGGCTGTTCCCACTGCTGTATCTCCAACATCACAGTGCCTAGACAAATACGCTGACAACAAATAACTGTAGCTGTTTAGTCACAGATGTATAATCTGTGTCAACTAGCTTCATCCAAGGTTCAGGGATCATCATGGAAAAGCATCCTAATATAACAAATCTTCTGATAACAATCAGAAGTTGGGGAAGAGTGTTGTGAAATGCTGTCTTCTCGGCATGACATGACTGATATACACACACCAGCTTAAGTCAGCTGTGTCCTGTGCAAGACCAAGCCAGTTAAGCCAGTAAAAATTCCAGTATGGATAGAGGATACACTCTAGAAGCCAGATGACCCCTAAATGATGGCTGATGAGGGAGAAAAGGTCACTTAGGAGATGTGACTGCTGGAAGGTTGCTCATGCTCTAATAGGCCCATACTTGCTCTTACATGCTCAACAACAACTGGATTCAGGGCATTATTAATAATAATAGTAACAACAACAATACTAATATTAATAAAAATGACTTGAGGCTGGGAGGGAAACACTTTCTATGCCTATTTTTCAGTGACACACTGGGGATAGGACTTGGGGCTTCTTGCATACTGGGAACATTGTGGCCTGGGAGTCAAGGAGAGGTGGTGGGTAGTGGATAAGGTTAAAACATATCATATATATGTATGAAATTTTCAAACAATAAATAAAATTGCTATAAAACTTTCTGAGGCCAGATCCTCATCAACTGTCCTTAACGGCTTGACATCGCTGTCCTCTGAGACACTGCTCTAATTTTCTCAAGGCCATCGCTTCCTTTACTGTAGCAAGTGCAGTATCTGACTTTGCCCTTTTGAGAGGTTGTTTTGGTAGCATTATGATGAAGTCAGGATGTGGCACTGAAAAGGAATGAGATTTGAATTCTGTGACTAGACAAAAAGTTTTTTTTTTTTTTTTAAATTAAGAACTTTACTTTCTGAAAAGCAATCTTAGGCTGCTCAATTATGTGAAGCTGATATGCTGCAGTCCACATGTGTGAACTCACGCTGGCGTACAGCCAACTGTTAAATTATTAGGTGTTTTGCAAGCTGGCTGTCACACTATTGGTAGCTTGAAATTAACCACAGTAGGAGCACTTGCAGCATAGAAATGGGTAAATATTGCAAATGAGGGATTTTTATTTGGAGAGCCAGTATTCAGCATTCCACTAGCTTTGTACTGGATTAATTCCATGGGGGATCTTCAACAGATTCTTTGATCACATTCACAAGAGTGAAAAATATCTCATCTTTTAAAATAAATAAAACCTTCACCATTCCATTAATATTATAGATGAATTCATATATTTTCCAGTACCAATGTTGGGGGGAAAAAGTTCTGAGTGTTCTGGGAGTAGAGTTCAGTGCAAGAGAATGTTCCCAGTATTCGAGTTCCATCCCCAGTGTCACTGAACAACAGGCATGGAAACTAGCAACTAACACTAGGAGAACTTGTTAAACATTAGATCTCGGTTTGGCAGACACCTCCACAATATTTTATCACTCTTATTGTACTAGTGATATAATTTTAAGTGTCATGACCTGAATTGTACCTTAAAGAGTATCAGGTTACATTTAATATACTTCTGAAAGCTAACTTTAAGGGAACAAATATATAAGTAAATTCTCAAATGGCATGTAGATATTCCTACTGGCAAGTCCCATCCCATCAGGTTTCTTGCTTCATTGGTCAAGAGCCACAGGTCATTTATGTAGCTTCCTGACCTGTTTCCTCTGTGTCAGGCTTGTAGGATACACTGCTGTTCTCAGTTCTTCTTTTCAGGGAGAGGATTAGCAGGGAGGGCTATTTAACAGGTTGGAGCCTGAAAAGTTAATCTAGTATTAATTTAAAAAGCAAAAATATAGTAAAAAAGAAAAAAAAAGCCCAACTTGATAACCAAGTGTAAGTAATTCTTAATATGAAAATAAAAGTCCACAATTGCTTCACTTTTTCCTGCATCCTTTGTTGTTTTGAAGTGCAGTGGACTTGGGCTGGGACTTGGATATTTTTCCTTGCTGCATGGTAAGTACATGAATTGGTATTCCTGGATGATTTCTGCTCTTTCTCTGGGGCATGTACATTAACAGTGTCATCAATGGCCAAGCAACATGTAATTTGTTATTTTCCCTTTGCTGCAGGATAGTTAGTTATTACCATGAGATCAACATTCAACCCTGAAGGTATTTGATTGACAAAAGTCTTAAAATCCAACCATGGTTATTGTGCCCATAACACTTTTTGAAGTTGGCAGCAGAATCAAACAATTTCTCTCTCATAGCAGACGTTTAAACAAGTGTGTCTCTGAGACCCCTGAGTAGATGCTCATGTTTGCCTGCCCTCCTGGCATGGTAGGAGGGATGAAATTCTAATCGAGAAGGAGGAAAAATCATAAGAAAACAAGAAACATATATAAAATTTTATTGAATTGAAGAACATGAAGAGACCTTGAATATTTACTTTGGGGTGAATAATACCAGTATCTTTGGCAGAGGGTGAGAACTCAAACTCTCTCTGTACACCAGGTTGGTCTTTAACTCAGAGATCTATCTGTCTCTGCCTCCTGAGTGCACGTGTTAAAGGTATATGCCAACTCATCTGGCTAGCACCTTACATTTTAAACATAGCAGAGGGCTCAAGTCACATCCTCAACATCCTGTAGAATAGAATTAGAATCCTGTAGTAGTAGAATTAGAACCACTTAATTCAAAGGAGTTTAATGTTAGAAGTCACTGACTGAAAATCCCTGGGAGTTTTGCGAAGTTGCTAATATGATGCTATATTTGTGAACACATGTTTCAATATTTTGCTTTTCTTTCATCTTACTGCTATCACTTTCCCATTTTCATGCCCATTCTATTCTCATGCAATTACCCCACACAAAAGGAAAGAAGCTTTAAAAATCAATAAAATAACTTCATTTTCCTTGAATTGTTCAGAGATGGCTTGTGAACATTTTAACAACCCATGTTAGGGTCAAAGATGGATTTCCACTCATAGAAGAAACTCCATCTGTAGAAACCTATCTGAATCATAATGGAAGAGTAAGACTTCTCTCAACAGTGTTTCAACACTGGCTTTCAATAGATGACACCCACTGCGCACCAATGGCTCAGTCTAGGATGACAAGGTCTATTGAGTTGCTGTTCCCTATTCTGAGGTCCTAGAAAGTACTGAGTCATATTTTTGCTGAGAGTAAACCAGGCCTGAAAATTGCTTTTGGAATTAACCACAATACTTCTTTCTGGTTACTAGGATGCCATTCAGTATGTTCTTTCTTAAATGCTCCTTAATGACTTTTGAAAAAAAGAAGTTGAGAAAGCCAGTGATTTATTAAAAAGAAGAAACTGCACATTGAAATAATTTTGGGAAAGCATTGCTAATTTTAGGCTTGTTCATTTATCCTTTGAACATCTGCTGAACATTTATTATAGGAAAGGCATTCTATTTTGGGATACCAGTAGGTGTCTGTGGGTAGCAGTGGTTACAACAGTGGTATTTAGGATGTGCTGGGTAGGTAGAGGTGGTGGTCTTAGTGATGGTTTGAAGTATGTTGGGCATGGCATAGACAGTTGGAGTTGAGACAACAGAAGATTCCTGCAGAAAGTGACTACTGAGAATTGGCCAAACAAGGAAGGAGGATGCTCTTCTATTTCTTTTCTTAACACTTGATCAAATGCACTGTGTCTTTAATTCACAATTCCACTTTAGGCGATGTGAGAACCATTTTCCAAGGTTCTTCAAGTTCCTACCTTTGTCTGGCTTGGCTTTCATGACGTGTAGTG
The DNA here is from genome assembly GCA_019843965.1 of Rhynchomys soricoides. Lineage (NCBI taxonomy): Eukaryota > Metazoa > Chordata > Mammalia > Rodentia > Muridae > Rhynchomys > Rhynchomys soricoides. The sequence goes on along the minus strand of JADRCH010000040.1, from coordinate 15,357,945 downwards.
TCCATTACCTGAGTGCAGTGCCACATCTGCCTGTACATCTGTAACCTATTCCACAGGAGAATGACTTTTAGCTTCAAGTCAGTGTTTGACTCAAAGTAATACCTTTCTCATCGCCTTTGGTCTAGCAAGAAGTATGCCGTGCATCATCAGACCTTCTGGCAACAGTGACACTTTTATATATCCCTGAGAAATAATTTCTGTAGCTGAAAGGCCAGAAAGTTTGTAGTGCAAGATTTTGGAGAAATAAGCAAAATAAAGACAACCTGTTAAATTCTCCAGTGTTGATGCACATAACAAAAAATGGCATTCTGGGGACTAAGGTCACAGAGATGGGAAAAGTGATGCACAGGGCTGTCACATAAATCTCACCTGTGCTCTATAACTTTTAATATGCTTCAGATCTGCAGGGATTTAAATGCCTGGCCAACAGGAATGGACATTCAGGATAATCCTTAAGAGAATCTCACAAGAAATGTAAACCTTTTTATATCTTTGTTGTCATGGAAACCAAGAAACTATGATATCATTCCTTTTAACAAATGGTTTTATTTAAATTTATTATTTAATTCTTAAAATACTTACCTGATACATTAAAATCTAAAAATCATAGATACAAATGGGATACCAGGTAATGTTCTGACACATATGTGAAATGTATAATGTTTAAACTTAAAAGAATATATTTTTACTGTGTGTCTCTGTATGTCTGAGTATAGGAGTGCACATATCATTACAGCATGCATGCGTATCGGTCAGAGGACAACGTGCAGTAGTCAATTCTCTCCTTCCACCATGTGGGTCCAAAGGATGATGTAAAGTCATCTAGCTTGGTGCCAAGTGCCATTAGACTCTAATACATCTCAATAAGTACTGTATGATGTTTAAATCATGTTAAACATAGTTATTTTCTCAATTATTTATATTTCTTTGAGGTGAAACCTTTAAAAATTCTTCTAACTTTTAGAAGTATATAATGTATTATTATCTATAGTACACAAGCATGAGCTCATTTTTTTTAAAAATAATTCTTTCATTTAGTCTTTAAAATTTTCATGTACATGCAAGATATTTATATTCACTCCCAAATCCCCCTCAACTCACCCAAGATCCTCTCTACCTCCAATTTCCAGATTCATGTCCTTTTGTTTTTGGTAAAAACCTACCAATTCCAATTAATGCTGCCTATATTCCCTGGGAGTGTAGGTCTCTATGCCCAGTAGAGCATGGGCAATGTACCAGTGGCCACATCCCTAAAGAAAATAACTACAAATAACTCTTCAGTTAGTGGTGAGGCCTTTGCCCCTCCCCTTACCAAAGCATGATAGATTCTCCTTGACCCCCTACCAACAACCACTATGGTCTCCAGTGGTTTAATCTAATATATATCTTCCACAAAGCTGGTAGTAGAAGATACTGCCAATTGTAGCATTGGCCTTGATAGACATAATATTGTTTATGGTAACTACAAGGAAACTATAGGAATGGCAAATCAGTTTATACTTTCCATAACTTTTATAGGCTTCTGAAAGACTCGTCACTTTAAACTATTTTTCAGAAGTTTGCTTTTACAGTCTAGAACAAAGGAGGAACAAAGATTATGTGGTTCAGTGTGATTTTTTTTGGAGATGGTGTGTGGAAGTGATAGGTGCACAGGCCTGAATCTGTGAAGAGATTGAATGCTGATAGTGAATCCATCCACATAACAGAAGGAAGCAACACCAATGCTCAGCTAGCATGAAGCCAACTTCTGTGACAGCTACGTTTGTAAAGTCAATGCAGAATGGAAATATGAAGTCCTTTATTCAAATAGAAGGAACAAAATCACCACTAAAAAACTTGAATATGAAGTTTTTCTCTTCTTTCATTTTCTTCTCTACTTTGACTTGATATAGTATTTTTACTGCTTAATACCTGATTATACTTACATCAATTAAAATTAAATAAATATAAATATGGGTTTCAAGATGGGGCTGTCACCTTAGGGTGAACTTGATGCCCATATGAGCCTGGGCCTTGCACACAGGTTGCACATCAATGACCTTATTCATAGTGCAGTAAAATCACAAGCATCAGCAGCATCAAGATGAGTATGTTTATAGAGCAGTCCCCTTGAAGAAAGGAAGTGAAGACACTAGAAATGTCACTTGTTCAATACAAAAAGAGCTAAAAGCATCAGGATCCCAAACTAGAGGACTGGGATACTCAATGGACAGGGATTTCTGGGTACCATCAAAACTCACATACTCCTCCCAGAACCTCAGAGGTACAGAACAAAACACCCAGTTAGGGCCATTGTCCCTACTTACTAGTTGCCAGATTTGGACTGTTGTCAATCCAGAAACAACTTGTCAGGATCAGGGAAGAATACAAAATTCTTTTGTCCTTTTGGTTTGGTTGATGTTTTGCTCAATGACTTGAGATGGAATGGAACTGTGGAAGAGCAGAATCCATTAAGATAAACAAGTAAAAGCAGGCCTTTCTGATCTAAGGCACAGCTTAATGTGGAAATAAGTCACGTAAATAAGGAGCAGGGATAGTGTGTTGAACATGTGGCTTTATCATAGCAAACTTTATAAGATCTAGCTGCCTCCGTGTAATTACAGAAAATGCTGGGTGAGTCAGCAGCGTGAAGGAGTGAGTATAAAATAGTGAAGCTGCTATGGATCTACCCAAATGAAGGCATAATGTCTAGGACAAGAACAGTAATAATGAGGTTCAACTCAGAGCTCTTTAGACCACACCTGCAGTATTGTATTTGGTTCTTTTTTACAAATTATGCAAGCAAATGAGATCTTGGTTATTGCAACAGAGTAGAAAGAGGCTAAGGGTTCATAACAATGTAATTCAGACAACACTGGGAAAAAAATAAGATTATTTTGTTTATAGAAAGAAAACTTGGTGACTAAAGAAAGGGTGACTAAATAAAAGAACCTGAATATTTGAAGAGCTCTTATACAGAAGAGAATTAGATGAACTAATTTAACCAAAGCATGCAACTGGAGCCAACAGTGATTACCAGAAGAGGGTAGACTTCAGCTCGATAGAAGAGGAACTCTGAATTGTATTTGCTTTGAAAAGACAAAATGAGCTGCATCAGAAAGCAATGAAAGACCCTGTTGGCGTGTGTAAGTGTGGACTGATTACCGGTTAGACAAAAGTCTTACTTTGCATAGAAGTCAAGATATATATCTGCAGGACGATATAAGGAGAACCTTGGTAAACACAGCTCTCTCCATGCCTTTTCCTTTACTTCTGAAGTCGTGGAATTCCTTGTAAGTCGTAAAAATCGCCTCCATAAACATTCTTATGTCTTTTCTAGTGAATAATTTTTTACATGGTGACATCATATACAAATGTGAATTTTGATAGCTAAAACAAAGCAAACTGACATGTAACATGGTTATCCCAATCTGCAACACTCTATCTGAAACTCCTCTTATCTTATATCTTGGTCTCTGAAGGTTCTTTTAAGGATCAGTGTATTTTCTGGCAAGATTGGGTTTTCTAGTAATATCAGACATTATGCCCTTAAAGTCTCACTAATGTGACCACCTAATGTAGGCTGAACAAAGAAGATGTTAGCAAACACTCCTGAATAGCTGAAGAAAAACCCACCAGGGCTCAACCCTACACGAATAACTAAAGGCAACACTGGAAAGCTTTGAGTAGGAGATATGGCCCTCCTTAGGGAAGAGAGCACCGATTGGTTGTCCAATGCAAATGGTTAGCCCTGAAAACATACATACAAGTACTATTATGTAGACTCAGCATGTTATGTTTAGGAATAGGTTTGCCTATACAACAATATATGCAAGCAATAAAGATGAAAAAGAGGTCATGAATTTGAAGAGGACTGGAGCAGGTATATGGGATGGTTTGGGGGAAAGAAAGAGAAATGTAATTAAATTACAGTATCAAAAATAAATTTAAAAATCAGTGTGTTTTTCTGGACTGCAGTCAAGCAATCGTTAAAGGTAATAGAGGTAAGTATTCACATTGATTCAAGTAGGATAAGATAAATTCCATTTTATACTAGTGGTTAAATGTAAGGAGCACCTTCTGGGTGTCAAATGCAATGTCAGGTGGCTTTCTTCAACAGCCTACAGATGTCTTGTTGTCCTCAGGCACAAGGGAGACAAAGAGCTCTGTGAGTACTGAGAATGTGCATGTTGTGTTTATTACACTTACTTGCCTGGCCAACATAATGTCCGGTGAGTTAGGTGCAAAGGAAATATTTGTTGCATTAATGGACAAAAGAATGAACAAATGAAAACATGGATTCCCAAAAGAAACAAGTTACCTCATGAGGCCACCACAGTGGAAGGAGATTCTGCCTCAGATCCCTGGGGTGGCCCTATCTCCAGGAGCTACAGAGTCTACCCACTCTCCAGGCATTCTGCCGTAACATACAGAGTGAGGCTGGTAATCTGCATTTTTATATTGAAAAGATATTGGATAGCTTGTATTGAGTAAATATGAGATAAAATATTCTATAGACTTTTATTCTATCTGATAATATCTTGATTAATTTTAATGGTAATTAGTCATTTAACATTTGCTTCCACTATTCTTACTTTCTCTCACATACTAAGGTTAGTATGTTTTTTTCTCTGAATATAAAAATAATACATAGGGATGATAATGTAATTATGCATACATGGGTTTGGCTTTTGACTACTATATATCAAATAAGCAATCAAGAAAATCCCTTGGTGGAGATACCACTTTCTATATAGATTATTTTTTCTTTTCAGACTTAATTGATACTTTGTAATCTTTTGCTTCACATTGTACTGTGGTCATTCTAAGTATCAAGCACTTAGTAAGCTATTACTGAGGCACTACTACCAATCTATGTTCATTGTAGAAAACTTGGAAAACACAAAAGTATTGATAAAATAATAAAAAACAATTCTGAAAAATTGCTACTGCTCAAATTTACCATGTGCTCTGTTTCTTTCTTTGTGTATATTTTAAGGTTGAGATAGTCCTGAATGTGCAATTTTGTGTGTTGTTCTTTTGTTTTTATCTCAGCAAGCAGTTACTAATTTGATTAAGATATAAAATCTGAAAAAAAGTCAGGAGTACCTTGTTTACAGAGCATTTTGGTGCTGTTCATAGACCCTAAATGGGTCCTTCTTTGTCTTTTAAGTTATTTTGTGCTCAAAGAGCTCTGAAGTTAAAGTGCTTCTCTCTGGCACATCTGGATGGCAGCAGTCATCCTGTTCTCTAATTGAAGAATAAATGCCCTGTTTTACTCTGTGCTTTTGCCAGGCCTGTGCTAATCAGGATACTGAATCTTTGAGCTTTCAGATAATTAGTGATGGACATTATGCTCTTGTTGTTCAATAGCCTTTCCTTTTCCTTTCCATCTCTCCTTATTAGCAACCAAAAGAGAAAGTGCAATGAAGAAAATGGAGATGCATTTATATGGCTCAAATACAATGTTATGTTTGTGTTTAACTCAAGAACCTGCCTGGGGGGATATTTTCTTTTTTTAAAATGCATATTTTTTTAGGCTCCAGACCTTGGAAATAATAACTTGGAAGCCATGTGTGCTTATAGAGATGAGAGAGGGATTTTATTTAGCAGGGATATTCTTGGATTCAATAGGCCAAGAGTGGAAAATGCCATGTGCTTATTTTCCTTCCTGGCTGATTGTATTTCTTAGAGCCAATAAAGCAGGGTTCTGGTGTGTGGCTAGATGCAATTCTGCTTTGGGGCCTCAGTTTGTCTAAGGAAGGCCTTTTCTTCTCCCAAAATTACCCCTGCTACTCTCAGAAAAGATAATAATAGGGATCCAAGACAGTAATTTCTCAGAGCAAAGATACTTTGAATTGTATCTGTTCTAGGACCACAAATAAAAAGCAAATATTTGTAGATGCTAGGAAATATTAGCCACTGGTTTTCTGAAAATGTTAAGTGTGTAAAAGCATTGTATTCTCCACAGGAGTCTATTTCAAAAATTCTCATTATCACTCTCAGGATTGCTGTGGTAGTTGTCCCGAGTTATCTTCATTGTATTTGGGGTTCATGAGTGAGTAGAGAATGAGAACTACTATCTTGTTTTATCTGTAGAGTCAGTTTAGGTAGCAAGTCACATGTTGAAATGTGTTCCCCACAAATGCTCAACTCCACACTTCTGAACCCTATGAATATTATTTTATTTGGAAATAATCTTGATTACATTGAAGACATAATGAAGTTAAGACAAGGTCATATTTGACTAAGAGTTATTGCTGGATCTAGTAATAGTGTCCTAATAGATCATGTGAAGACATCGAGATTCACAAAGATCATGTGAAGATGCAGGATCTGCAAACCAAGGAATGGCAAGGACTGCACACAAATTTCAAAAGATAAGAAGAGGCAAGGAAATTCCAGTCCCTAGAACATTTACAGGGAACAATCTTGATAGTATCTGGATTCCAGTTATCTAACCCCCAGAATGGTGGGAAAACAGAGCTCTATTCATTTGTACCAGGAGGATTATGGTTATTTTTCATTGCTCCAAGGAAATAACGCTTAAGAAGCACAGAATTTCTCCCTCCTCACTAAGTCTAGAGTTCCTTCAGCTCTGAGACTGAGCTGGGATAAGGACTTGTGTGTAGTTCCTTGGAGATGTTCCAAGAAAGCACTGATAAAGGAGAAGGGATCTGAGCTGTGAAAGTGAATGCAGGAATAGATATTGACCATGTACTGGCTGGTTTTTGTGTCAACTTGACACAAGCTGGAGTTATCACAGAGAAAGGAGTTTCAGTTGAGAAAATGCCTCCAGGAGATCAAGCTGTAAAGCATTTTCTCAATCAGTGATCAAGAGGGGAGGGCCCCTTATGGGTGGTACCATCTATGGGCTGGAAGTCTTGGGCTCTATAAGAAAGCCAGCTGAGCAAGCCAGAGGAAGCAAGCCAGTAAGGAACATCCCTCCATGACCTCTGCATTAGCTTCTGCTTCCTGACCTTCTTGAGTCCCAGTCCTGACTTCCTTTGGTGATGAACAGCAATATGGAAGTGTAAGCTCAATAAACCCTTTCCTCCCCAACTTGCTCCTTGGTCATGATGTTTGTGCAGGAACAGAAACCTTGACTAAGACAGACCAGTTCACCAGTATAGGAAACTGGAGCCCAATTCCACTGGGAAACATGATATAATGCACCTCAGAAAGATCCTCAGAGATGGGAGCCAAGCTAGTCCTTTGCCACAGATGCTCCTTTCCCCGTCAAAGAGCTGCTTTGTTCATTCTCATGAGCGCATGGTTGGAATCCTTAGAGTTTATATTGATTACCTCTGTAGAGCTAGTTATGACTTAATATTCACATTTGAATTCTAAAATTGCGAGTTTTTCGCAGATAGAATAAAACTGAGTTATAATATGTACCTTCTTGGCTCTTCGTTTTGTAATACTGGCTCCTTGTAACCGTTCAGTGTCTGGACATCATTCTGAAATATACCTGCCAGCAGAATTTGCTGTTTTAATAAGCATTGCTCAGATTAGAACCCATAGTTCATTTCTTTCTCATAGTGTGTACCATGCAGTATACTTGAAGAAGGTCCAGAAGATAGATCCTTTGCAACCAAATTCCCACACATTTGAATTTGTTTAAAGCCAAGCAGCATAATTGCTTAAAGTACCTGATTTTACAAACAACTTTGAAGGCTGGAAACCATGTTTGTTTGTGTATTCGTAGCTGGATCGCATGGAGTCCAGGTTGGCTTCAAATTTTATATATATATATATTCATATTCCAGGTTAGCCGTGAACTTCTAATCTTCATATTTCTACCTCCCAATTGGTAGGACAAGAGCCATCTATGAACCATGCACCACTATGCAGGACTTTAACTGATTGTTTTTAGCAAACATGATTTCTAGCCTTTTTTAGTCTTATTCTTAGTTGCTGAGTCAAAATGTTGACTTTGGAAATATATTTTTAATGTTTAATTTGATCTAGCAAAGAGCATATGTGAAAAAGTTAGCATAAATTATTTAATCATCTCTGTGGGTAGAGAATGCATACACACACACACACAGACACACACACACACACACATGCACGCACGCACACACACACACACACACACACACACACACACACATGTTTTCCCTAAAAAGACATGCTGTCCTCCACTCATTGAGTCTTTGAGATACTGAAAATTTGATCAAAAAATAGAAAAAAAAATTTAGGTGGCAGAGAAAGGAAAAAAGTTTTATGTCCTTTCAAACAATGGCAAATAGCAGTAGAACAGCTGTCAAGTGCACCTGGTTTTCATTCCAGCAACAGCAGAAGCATTGAAACTTCCAAGGTGTGATGAGTTATTACCCACCATCTGCTTTACAAAATGCTAATTCTTCTTGAACCAAAATTACCATCCAGCAAATGAACTTTTAGCAAAGCAACAAACCATCCCTCACACAAGGCCATAGAGGTATCCTGAGCTGGAAATTATTAGCACAAATGATTTGCCAGAAACAGAATGGAATCTTATTAAAGAGCACAGAAAATGGTGAATTGGATAATAAGAAGCAAAGCAAGCACTCAGCTATAGGAAGAAGGAAGAATATATCTCCAGAGCTCAAGCCAGAGTGTATCCGCACAGTGCTGCAGACTTCTGCAGCAATGGCCACCTTTCATGTAGTATTTGTTTAGGATTGCTGAGCCTGGAGCTCAGGGTCTAAAGGAGATTTGTCCAGGCTGTTCTTTCCCCTGTGGTTGCAGCAAAAGCTCTGCCTAGAAAACTTACACTTGTCCTTTTCAAAATCTTTCTGAACTCAGATACCACTCTTCTATTATTAATACACAACAAATAGAAGAAGAAATGCAATGGAAAGTTGCACAGAGCCTGGACTATATTAATTCTCTCTTGGAAATCAGAATAGTTTTCTGGAAATCTTTTGGTTTAAAAAACTTTCAATTGAAGAACTCAAGATCATATCCAGCAAACAAGGGCCCTCATGTAAGACAACTAAACTCTGATAAATAGGCCTCTACCCCGAGCAAATGCCTGCCTCAGTGTCTACTCCTAGCATATGACTCTAAATCAGGCCACTAACCAAATGACCTTTAAGTCATATTTTATACATTTAAACTAAAAGCCATGGGTTGAGTGTATTCCCTATAATTTCTTCATTCTTTGATGATTTGTAGATGATGTCAGCTGGTACAGGACAACTGGAGGAGTAAGCTCCACGGGACAATGACGCTTCCAGTCTTTCGTCCCTTCTCTCTAGTCTGAACATGGAACTGTGACATCATCTCTTGAAAATACACGCTCATGTTTGAACAGTATGTCTCATTCTGCCTGTATTTGTTATGGGCCAGGAATGGTGGCACAAGCCTTTAATCTCAGCTCCCTGAAGGCAGAGGTTTTTGTTTTATCCAATATGGTTGGTGACCCCAACCATAAAATTATTTTCATTGCTATATTCATAACTGTAATTTTGCTGTTGTTATGAATCATCATGTAGATAATTTGTTTTCTAATGCTCTTAGGTGATCCCTGTGAGGGCGTTGTTCAGTGTCCAAAGGGCTGTGACCCACAGGTTGAGAACTGCTGGTATATGTGTTCTTCTAAATATATACTTTAAAATTTTCCAGGCATAGTTACTTTAAAGCATAGTGATTTTAATACAAAGTAATTATTTTAAACTCAATAAACTTGCATTCCTTTATAAGAGCCTTTCCTCCCTCAATCCCACACCATGTTATTTGGGTGTGTTCAGGTTGGTTCTGGTAGACATGCCATACCAACATGCATTCTGGAACCTGTTCTGTGAAAGCTCTCTAAATTGTACACATGAGTGGTCAGGGCTAGCATGAAATCTTAGCAGTTTGTGTAGAAAGAGAAACTCTTTTACCCCTATTGGATAGAACAAAAAATCATTAGTGAAGATTCCAATTGTCTTGCCGTAGGTCATGTATCTTCTGTTTAACTTCTATTCTAGCTGGAACTTGGGCTGCTTTAGCTATTGCTGTGAGGGACCTTGGGTAACAGCTGTGTGGCTTTTCTATCCCACAGCCTGGAGAGGGGTAAAAGGCTCGTCCTCACAACAAATACTTGAGGACTTAAGAAAGTTATATCATCAGAATGGAGACTCACAGACATAAAATATCTAAGCATGTATGCTAGATTCACATTTTTAATAATATGTATGAGTGTTTCCTGCATGTATAGGTCTGTGTGTCTAGTTCCTGAGGAGGTAAGAAGATGGTGTCAGATCCTTTCAGTCTGTAGTTATAGATAGGTATGAGCCACCATGTTAGTGATAGGAACTTGAGGTGGTTTGCATGAAAATGGACCCCGTAGGCTCATAGGGAGTGGCACTATGAGGCCCACTAGAAGGTGGGGCCTTGTTGGTGTAGGTGTGGCCTTGTTAGAGGAACTGAGTCACTGGGGTTGGGCTTTGAGGTTTCTAATGCTCAAGCCAGACCCAATGTCTCGCTCTTCATGCCACCTGCAGATCCAGATGTAGAACTCTCAGCTACCTGTTAGCACCATGTCTGCCTGCGTGCTGTCATGCTTCCTGCCATGATAATGGACTAAACCTCTGAAATGTAAGCCAGCCCCAATTACATGGTTTAGTTTATAAAAGTTGTTATGGTCATGACATCCCTTCACAACAAATAGAAGTTTGACTAAGACAGAACTGAACCATGGTCCTCTGGAACAACAGCTGTCTCTTTGGCCCCTAGCACACACATTTTAAAATTTCACTGTGATGGTAGAATCTCTGCTCCCTGTAGACAGGGTTTCAGGCTGCATTGCTTCTCTTACATCTTCAGTGTGGTGTTATCTTGTCTTAAAAATAGTACCTCATTTTAAACTACATAATACACATTTCCCCAGTGCAATTTAATATATTTTTGGCATATTTTCATTGTTTCTACAGCACTGCATTGTTTGTAGTCTTCTTTTTCATTATTTCCCTCAACTGTAAAACTCCTGTAATTTGCTAACTCTAATCTCCATTTTTCTCTTGTGCAGATCCCTTGATCAGTGCTACCCAACAAGAAAACATGTAATGAACATTGAGCAATTTGTTCTGAAGTCCCTTTGCATTTCCAAGTAAAACTGTATCATATCACTCAAACTTCATCCAAAGACTAAAGACTCTGCATTCATTTAAACAGCTTTGGGACTGTTTCCTTAGACCTTTATTCCTAAAATATAAAATAAAGTAGATCATTACACTCATTCGATAGTGCTATTAGCACATATATATACACATTAGTGTACAGTACATACTAAGTATTTAATAAATATAATTTTGTTATTACCTCATTGGATTTATTAAACTCATAAAGTATAATCTTCAAGGTAATGATTATTAATGAATGGTTTTTTACTACCAATGATCTATTTAATTTTTTATATTAATATATTTTGAAAGATACTAGGCAGCTGTGATGTTGAGCTCCTCTGCTTTTTTTAGCATTTATTTATTTATTTATTTATTTATTTATTTATTTATTTATTTTTACACTCCAGATTTTTATTCCCCTCCTGGTCCACTCTCTGCCTGTTCCACATCCCATACCTCCACTCTAACCCCTGTCTCTAGGAGGATGTCCCCCTCACCCCCTACCCCACCAGACCTCTAAATTCCCTGGGCCCTCCAGTCTCTTGAGGGTTAGGTGCATCTTCTCTGACTAAACCCAGACCTCCAGTCCTCTGTTGTATATGTGTTGGGGGCCTCATGTCAGCTGGTATATGCTTCCTGGTTGGTGGTCCAGTGTCTGAGAGATCTCAGGGGTCCAGGTTAATTGAGACTGCTGGTCCTCCTACAGGGTGGCCCTCCCTAGCTTCTTCCAGCTTTTCCCTAATTCAGCCACAGGAGTCAGCAGCTTCTGTCTATTGATTGGGTGTAAATATCTGCATTTGACTCTTTCAGCTGCTTGTTAGGTCTTATGGAGGGCAGTCAGGTTAGGACCCTTTTTGTGAACGCTTCATAGCGTCAGTAATAGTGTCAGATCTTGGCGCCTCTCCTTGAGCTGGATACCACTTTGGGCCTGTCACTGGACCTTCTTTTCCTCAGGCTCCTCTCCGTTTCCATCCCTGCAGTTCTTTCAGACAGGAACAATTATGGGTCAGAGTTTTGACTGTGGGATGGCAACCCCATCCCTCACTTGATGCCCTGTTTTCCTGCTGGAGGTGGGCTCTACAAGTTCCCTCTTCCTACTGTACTACTGTAGGCATGTCGGCAAGCTTCTCTGCCTTTAAGTGTTCTGTGTTTATGCTCCTTTATGGGCTCTCTCTCTCTCTCTCTCTCTCCCCCCCCTCTGTGTCATAACTAATATTTATTTTTCCCAGTGTAAGGGAGACATAGTTTTCAGTTCTTGCTGGCAAACCTTGGAAAGAACGCATCATAAAGTTTCCTGTGGAAACTGCTGACCTTGAGAATGGGAGTTGAGGAGGCCTACTGTACAAATATTTTTTCCTCAATATGATCTGCCCTTCTAAAGCACTGTATAGTAAGAATGAGAGCCTGTCACTTTCTGCACAGTTGACAGGAGGCAGAAAAGCCTGGAAGCCAATGATGCTGACTTCAGTTCACTTCATGAACTTCTCACAAAACAAAGCAATGGCACCCAGAGTGGCTGTTGGTACACAGCTGTAGAAAATGTATAGTGACAACTGCACATGCCTCTGTGAAAAGTTTGTGCTTGTGAAAGAAATTCTGCAGGGCCTCTTTTTCTAGAGGTAATCCCTACAATTCCACCAGAGGGCCTGACATGGCTTATGTGCCTCTTTGACTGTAAGTAAACACTTCCTATTAGTGGAACAGTTGTTCCTACTCCACCGCTTGGAGATAGTAGAGGCTCACTTCATTGGTAAGTACCTGAGGACTGAATTCTTCACAATTAATACGCCCAAGATCATTGATTTTTCAATCAAACCAAAAGGGTAAACAATATAAAATCCAGAGGGAGAAAAGTTCTGTATTATTAAAAAGAGTAGTTGAATGGGGAGCCAGACATAGGTCTGTCTTGAGCCCAAGTTTGGAAGCCATGAGATAGGGATCAGGATAAAGAATGTAGAGCTGGGATATCAGAGCTGTAGGCCTGGCTTGTTGGTCATTGGCTTTGTAACCTTGGGCCAGTACTTTGTCTTGCTGCCATTCCTAAGATGCAAAGAGAAAACAGTGGTACTTTGGTTTATAAATCATTAGCCTAAGTGTGTTTATGGTAGTCTTTCATAAGTCATTTAAAAAGCATCAGCTGGTAGGCTAGAGAGGCATCAGTGATTAAGATTACTGTTTTTTCTTTCAAAAGATCTGGGTTTAATAACCAGCACCCACATGGTGACTTGTGATTGTGTATAATTTAAATCCTAGGGGATCCAATATTCTCTTCTGGTCTCTGATGGCATCTGGTGCACATATATGTGGTTCACAGACATCTATGCAGGCAAAACATCCCTACACATTACATAAGTACTTAAGAAACAATGGAAATAATATTATTAATATTGCTACACAGCTTTTCTTTAGGTTGCAGATTTATAGTTTAGCATTAGGGTCAAGAAAATGGAAGACACTGGAGACAGCATCTGTAGGAATCTAGGAAGAGTGGCTGTCCAGCCTCCCTGAGGCCTCTTGGTATCTTTCCTGTTATTATGCTTGGATCTCACTGGGTTCAGTATGAGCTATTACCTAAGAAGACACAGATGCACTAAAATTCTGCCTGGGCAATAGTCATACTAAACAGTGTGTCTGTCCACAGGAAGTCATAAAAATTCATGGAAAAATTCATCTTAAGAGTATAATGAATTCAATGAAGAAGAAAGTCACAGCAGTAATATACATTTGCTAACTTTTCTGAGATTTTTATTTCTCAAGACAAATATATAATGCTTATATGTCCATCCATAATGATTTTCATTTTATAATATTATTAAGAAATTATGTATTTTTGTATAGTGAAGATCATAAAATGTAACATGTCTAAAATGTTTTCTTTTATTAAATGATGTTTGGATAAATATAAAAGTGAGAATTACCTTTTCTTTTACTAAAAGAATATTTTCTTAAGATTTTTAAAAAATTCTTGTTTCTGCTTGATATCCAAATTCTTTTAAATGTTACCTTTAAGTTCTAATGTGGCAAAGTCTTCACACAATAGAAATGTTTTCCCTCAGAAATTACAAATACCTTGACCATATTAAACAACAAATTATGGCTACTTAGAAATGGCTTGACAGTGAAGAGCATCTATTGCTCTTGCAGAGGTCCTAGGTTCAATTCCCAGAATCCAAGTAGTGGCTCACAAATATCTGTAACTCTGGCTGTCAGAGGCCAGAAGAGGACATGGGATCCCTTGGGACTTAAGTTATATACAATTATATACAGGTTGTTGGTTAGTTTCTTCTGTCCTATACAGGCATCAGATTTGCAAGTGGAACACAGGCATACAAACAAACAAACAAAACCTTCCAAAAATCATGTACATGAAATGAAAATTATAAAAAACATGAAAAGTAGACAATAAATTATGGCACCTTGGCTCCTTGCACAACTACTGTGAAAACCTACCTCTGGAAGATACCCAGTTGTGATCCATGGAAGCCAAGAGCCAGGAACAAAAGCCAAATGAAGAGGTGGACTGTCTTCAGTAAGGTGTTGCAGGATTTTCCCTGTCCAATTACATTAGGGCAAGAGGAGTCCTGTGATTGGGCAGAGAACAGGGAGGCGGAGCTAAGAGTTGCACAGGAGAGCATCTTGCGAGGAGGAGAAGAAAGAAGGAAGATGGCAGGGGACGTGAACTGGCAGAGCGCCACCGATGGTTGTGTTATCATAAAGGTTAGAAGTTTGGAATAGTTGTCTAATCTAGGTGGGCAGCTTTATCAATTGGCTCTGAAATTATTTTATTGGCATCTTGTAAATTGTGTTTTTATTGATACATAAATGTGATTGATTATCTATATGCTTAAGAGTTTTAATTCTACCTGGTAGTTGGATGTTGGGATGGCTGACCGTGGGGTAGGCAGTTATTGTGTAAGCCTGATGGCAGAGATCCACCAAGGGATTCAGCTCCAGAGAGTTGGTAGGCTGAGAGAGTGAGATAGCCCGGCGGGAGATCTGCTATGGCCAACCAGTTGCACAGCCTGAGCACAGAAACGTGCGGGCTCACTATTTTATGATTTCCCACTAAAGTAAGGTAGACCTATAGGCTGACTACACATTTTGCTCAAACAAATTAATTGTGTAGAAAATTTTAGTACAACGTTCAATGGCTGATTGGCATGTGGTGTTTTTACTTCTTTTTAGTGTCTAGGGCATTTTGTTTCTTACATTAGAAAAATGTTGTAAGAAATGTATAGACAATTTATACCTTCCAAAACTTGAAACATAATCTTTAGAATCAGAAAAAGATTGTTGAGGAAAACCATAGCTAGCTGTTGCTTATTTAAAATATGTTTATAAAATTCCTTACAGTCTGAGAATTCATATATTCAGAATGACCCCATATTCAACAAATTTAAAGCTCTAGCTTGTCATTTTAACTGCACATATATAATACGATATGGTATATTCTGCTGTATCCAGTACATATTTACAGTGTTCAATCTGTTATAATGTAACAAATGTACATACTCATAAATCCATCAACAAAACAACCACAGTGTATGTGTATGTATCACAGCCATGCCCAAATTTGCTCATACCCCTTCAAAACAATTCTTTCTCATTAATAATTTTCAGACTTACATCTTGTCTTGCTGGTCAAGTTTGGATATAGTAACTTTTTAGATTTTCTTCATTGAGGTATCCTTCATTACTTTTTTTTTTTTAATCCTGACATTGGGAATTGAACCCAAAGCTGTGTGTGTGCTGGCTTTACCAGCTCTGATTTTAAAATTCTCTTGGGGAGTACTAGTGAGGTATATTGTGTAGACTGGTGTTCAACTATTTTCCTGATAACTGGGTTGAGGGTATACCTTTGAGGGAGACCACTGTTTTAAGTGACACACTGTCTCAATGGCACAGGCTGTTGACATGACATGCCTCCCATTGCTTTGATTGACCTTGATCACCTCACCCTTCCCTTTTCCTAATGTAGTATGCAGAAGAAAAGCACTGTGTACACTCACATTTCAGGAGTGGAGAATTATGATCCCCTCCCTTGAGAATAGACCATCTCAAAAATTCTCCAGAATTCTTCTGCAAATGGTATTTGTATTTGTAGATTTGCCTCAACTTATTTATTCAATGTCTTTACATTGTTGCTTCTGCAAAGCCATGAACATGAAATATTACTCGACTTGCTTAGATTTTCATTATTTTCATACTGTTTTTGCAGATTTTGCACATAGATGCTATAGTTTTTGGTTAGAATTCTAACTACTTACTTTGTTTCTTGGGGTGCTATTTTAAATAGTATTGAGCTTCAAATTGCAATTATTCATTGAGTTTGTTGTACGGCCACATTAGCTCCATCAGTCATTTTGTTAAATCTTTGAAATTTTCTTTACAGAAAACCATGCCATCTACAAATAAAGACAGTTATTTTTTAATATGTATATTTTAAAATTTCTTGTCTTAGTGTTCTAGTTAACATTGTGGCAAACCTTCGAATTGGAATGATAAGAAAGCAAATCTCAGGCATGGGGAAATGTGACAAATGATTAACTTTAAAATATGTTAAGGTGGGGTTTTTAAAAATAAGTACTCTTCAATAAGTTAAAGCAGTAATAGTTCTAAAATCTTTGTCTGGGGGTTCCCCCTCTTTTTCTTCCCCATTTCCTGGGCTTCCTACTTCTCATTGTATTGGGATATATTTGTGGTATGCATTGGATACCATTTGTTGAAAGTATCACCCTCTCTCCATTTCCCCTATATTATAAATCTGCCAGAAATTCTAGTTTAATTTATTTTTAGCATGCACAGGAGTTGGGATTTTGTTTAATGCCTTTTCAATGTCATTTGGCACCATTACATCATTTCCTTCTGCAGTTTATGGATGTGGTGCATGGAAATGATTGATTGTCAGAGTTGCAAGCTAGCCTTGCCTACTTGGCACAAACCCATCAGTCATAGTGTATAATTCCTTTCAAGAATTGCCAGATTTGATGATACTTTGTCAAAGATTTTCACATCTATATTCATGAAAGATATTGGTGTGGAGTTGGCATTTTTGAAATCTCTTTATCTGCCTTTGATATTAGGGTCATGCTGGATTCACAGAATGAGGTTTTATATTTCTGCTTCCATTTTTCCTTGGCTAAGAGTGTCATGGCCAAGTCTTGTTCTGATGCTCTGTCTCTTCTGAGTTGTTTCCCCTTTCAGATGAACATCACCACCGTTTCTCTGAAAGCTGTTCTTCCTGTACTAGATAGCAGGACGTGGAATAAAGGCTCCTATTGTGTATGGATATGTTGATGAGGCTTGAACGGTTGGGCTGTTTGCTCTAGACATGTATACCACAGTCTTTTGCCTCCCCTGAGGCCTTCATTAATACCTTCCCTTTGGTGATTCCCAAGGCTCTTATTTTCAGATTTGGCTTTTCTTATCTATGATTATTTTTCTTTTATTGAAAAGAAATGTTTTCAAACAATATATTCCTATTACAATTTCTCTTCCTACTCCTTCCATTTCCTATCTATCTTCCCTTCTGTCTGGATCCACCCCTTTCTGTCTTCATTAGAAAACCAACATGCATCTAAAGGATAATAATGAAATAAAATGCAATATAACAAGACAAAGCAAAATAAACACACCAGAATAGGACAAAACAGAAGGAAAAGAGCACAAGAAAAGATACAAGAGACAGATATAGATGTAGAGACCCAGGCACTCCCACACTCAGAAATCTCTTTTAAAAACAACAACAACAACCAGACAAAGAAAACAAATGGAATGGCCAAAGGAAAGAAAAAAGTAAAATTTAAAAATAAAAAATGAATAATAAAAAAGGCTTGACATATCATTGAGACAAGAACCCTCCAAAGATGCCATTTAATTTGCTTTTGTTGGCCACCTACTGCTGGGGCAACTTACCCATGCGAGTAGTTTGTTTCCCCAGGGAGACTCCCTTGGAGAAAAAAAAATTCATTTGCAAGTGGTCATCAATTGAAGATAACTTCTGGGTTGGGGGAATTTGCCCACTTCTTCTTTCAGCTCTAGAACTCCATCTGGTGCAGACCTATGCAGGCCCTGTGCATGCTGCCGCAGTCTCTGTGATCCACATATGTATCAATACTGTTGATTTTGGAGTTCTTGCTTCCTTGGTGTCCTCCATCCTCTCTGGCTCTTATACTTTTTCTGCCTCCTCTTCTGAAGAGTTCCCTGAGTTCTGAGGGGAGGGATCTGATGAAGACATCAGCTTTTAGGAGTAAGAGTTCCGAGGTCTCTCACTCTCTGCATATTGTCTGTGAGTCTTTGTATTTGTTCCCATCTGCTGATGATAGCTGAGCAAGGCACTGATCTATCAGTATAGCAGAATGTCATTAGGAGTCACCTCATTGCTATATTCCTTTAGTAGAATAGTAGCATTTGTTTTTACTCTAGGTCCCTGGGCTATCTGGTCTCTGCTTCTTGGTTACCCAAGCAGCATTAGGTATGAATTCCATCTCATGGAATGAGCCTTATGTCAGAGCAGATACTGGTTATTGTCTTCTACAGGATTTGTACTAGCATTACACTAGCAGGCAGGACACCATTGTTGATCAAAGAGTTTGTAGTTGGGTTGGTGTTTGGTTCTCCTTTGGTAGCTTGCAGTAGCTTCTAGCACCACTAGCACACACAGGTGAAGGCTCTATGTGGGCAACAGCCCTACTTCTCTGTGTTCAATGAATTGTGTAGGTGTTGTCTTCAGCAATAGGGCTTTATGTCAGTTTGTGGACAGCAATCTATAGTCTTGGCCACAGTCTCAATTATTTGGAGGTTCTCATAGATCTCTTTGGCTAAAAACTCCATAAGATGTGACCCAGTCACAGTACTGGAAGTTTCATTTGGTGGCAAGAGAAGTCCAGTTGGTGGATCTAATTTCATTATTTGGCAATTTTATTTAGCTTGCCTTCATATATCTATGTATTTTAGGAAGCTTCTACTATATAATGTTTCCATACTACCCCTCAAATGGCACTTACATTTAGTTTTTTTATCCAGGGTTCGCAATTGTCTCACTTCCCTCTCCCCTTCTCTGGTTCCTCCCGTACCAGTCCCTACCCCATCCATCCATAACTATCTATTCCATTTGTCTACCCTTAGTCTCTTACAATATACTTAACCTCTGTGGTTCTATGGACTGTAGCTTGGTATCAGTGCCTTAATAGCTAATATTGTCATATATATGAATACATTTTGTAGGGTTTTTTTTCTGAGTCTGGATTAGCTCACACAGGATGATATTTTTCTAGTTTTATCCATTTACCTCTGAATTTCATTTTTTAAATGACTGAGTAATATTCCATTCTGTAAATGTACCACGTTTTAAATCCATTCATCTGTTGGGGGACATCTAGGTTGTTTCCAATTTCTAACTGTTATGAATAGAGCAACAATAAATATGACTGAGAAAATATTCTCATGGTAGGATTAATCATTTTTTGGATATGTATCCAACAGTGGTATAACTGGATCTTGAGGTAGATCGATTTCTATCTTTCTGAAGAACCACCACACTGATTTCTATAATGGCTGTACAGTTAGCAGTCCCACCAACAGTGGTTGACTGTTTTGCTTACTCTACATCCTTATCAGCATCAGTTGTCATTTGTTTTATTGATTTCAGCCATTCTGAAAGGTGTAACATGAAATCTCAAAGTAGTTTTGATTTATATTTCTCTGATGACTAGAAATGTTGAATATTTCTTTAAGTGTTTCTCAGCTACTTGAAATTCTTCTCTTAAGAATTCTGTTCAGATCTGTACTCCACTTTTAAATTGGGTTATGTTTTCTTTTATATAATTTTTAAATAATTTTTATATAATTTTTAAAATTTTTAAAATAAATTTTGGACATCAGTCATCTATTGGATGTTATAATTTTGATGGGAGTTGTTTTGAATATATTCATTGCTTTTGGTAGCATGGCAATTATATCTGTCTATCTATCTAATCTATCTATCTATCTATCTATCTATCTATCTAATTTTACTTATTCACTTTACATCCCACTTGCTCCCTTCCTCCCCATCACCCCCACAATCCTTCCCCCAATTCTCTTCTCCTCTGAGAGGGTGAGGCCCCCTGGATATCCCCCTACCCTGGCACATCAAGTCTCTGCAAAGCTATGTGCATCCTTCCCCACTGAGGCCAGACAAGGCAGTCAAGGTAGAACATATCCTACGCACAGGAAACAGTTTTTGGAATAACCCCTGTTCTAGTTTGGGATCTACATGAAGACCAAGCTGAACATATGTTCAGGAAGGCCTAGGTCCAGTATGCTCTTTGGTTGGTGGTTCAGACTCTGAGAACCCCAAGGGTCCAGGTTACTTGACTCTATTGGTCTTCCTGTAGAGTTCCTATCCCCTTTGGGGCCCTCAATCCATCATTCTATTCTTCTTTAAGAGTCCCCAAGCTCCATTCATTGTTTGATTGTGGGAGTCTGCATCTGTCTGAATCAGCTGATAGGTAGAGCCTCTCAGAGTTCAGCCATGCTGGACCCCTCTCTGTAAGCATAATAGAGTACCATTAATAGTGTTAGGGATCGGTGCTTGCCCATGGGATGGGTCTCAACTTAGGCTAGTTATTGGTTGGAGTATGGCCATGATCCATGATTATGGGAAATCTTTCTATCTTCTGATACCTTCTTCAATGTCTTGACATTTTGGTCATATAAGTCTTTCACTTGCTTGACACTTGTTACTCCAAGATGAGATATATATATATATATATATATATATATATATATATATATATATATCTGGCTATTGAAAAGGTATCGTTTCCCCAATTTATTTCTTAGTCAAGAATATATACTATGGATCATTTATATATAGGAAAGCTACTGATTTTTGTGAGTTTATTTTGTATTTTAACTTCAGTGCACAAGGACACTTAAGTTCATAAAAGAAATACTACTACAGTTTAAATCACATATTGATCCTTATAAACTGAAGGTATGAATACAAAACATCATCATGCAAGTTTTTTACTTGCTGGGTTAGAGTTACCCTCAAGATGTTCTATATATTCTATACATTTTGAGGATACTATGAAAGGTATTGTTTTATTTAATTCCTTCTCAGTCAATGTATTTATATATGTTTCTTTGTTTGTCCTTTTGGTTTTTCGAGACAGGGTTTTCTTTGTGTAGCCCTGGCTGTCCTAGAACTCACTCTGTAGACCAAGCTGGCCTTGAACACAGAAATTCGCCTGCCTCTGCCTCCCGAGTTCTGGGATTAAAAGCATACGCCACCACTGCCCGGCTGAATATTATATATG
Source organism: Rhynchomys soricoides (assembly GCA_019843965.1). NCBI lineage: Eukaryota > Metazoa > Chordata > Mammalia > Rodentia > Muridae > Rhynchomys > Rhynchomys soricoides. Next base: position 15,336,563 of record JADRCH010000040.1, on the reverse strand, counting down.
TATATGTATAATCATTTATATATAAAGGGGTCATTGATTTTTGTGAGTTAATTTTATATTCAGCTACTTTTCTGAAAGTATTTATCAGTTGTAGGAGTTTCCAGGTGGAACTTTTAGGGTCAATTTTATATTCTATCATATCATATGCAAATAAAGATATTTGTTCCCTTTCAAATTGTATTCCCTTAGCCTCATTCAGCTGTCTTATTGCTCTAGATAAGACTTCCAGTATTATATTGAGTAGGAATGGAGAGAGTGGACAACCTTGTTTTATTCCTAGTTTTAGTGTAATTGCTTTGAGTTTCTCTCCAGTTAAGTTGATGTTGGCTATGGCTTGCTGTAAATTGTCATTATTGTGTTGAGGTATGACCTTTGCATCTGTAATATCTGCAAGGCTTTTATTATGAAGCAGTGGTGGATTTTGTCAAAGATCTTTCTTGCATGTAACGAGCTGATCATGTGGGTTTTGTCTTTTATACTGTTTGTATGATGAATTAGGTTTATTGATTTCATATATTGAACTACCTCCAAATCTCTGGTATAAAGCCTCTGTGATCATAGTGGATTATCTTTTTTGTATGTTCTTGCATTAGGTTTGCAAGTTTATTTTATTGAGAATATTTGTCTATAATTCTATTTATTTGTTGATTCTTTATGTTGTTTAGGTATCAAGGTAATGCTGGTCTCATAAAATGATTTGGGCAATGTTTCTTCTGTTTGTATACTGTGGAATATTTTGAGACATGTTGACATTAATTCTTCTTTGAATATCTGACAGAATTCTGCTTAAAACCATTTGACCTAAGCTTTGTCTCTTTTTGAGGGGTGGGGGTGGGAGATATTTTGTTTGTTTGTTTAGAAAATCATGTTTATTAAGATATTCAATATTATCTTTTCAAGCAGTCTCAGTAATAGCTATTAGTATACCCGATATAGCACATTAACTATTCAAGAATACATGTTTGAATTTCTTAAAGTACAGAATGCTATGTTCATGCTACATATAATTTAGGAACTTTCCAACACTACACAATATTTTAATAAAAGCATCTGAAATTGTTAAACAAGCTAAATTGTGTATAACACAACTCTGAAGGCTCTGTAATCCATTTTGTTTCACCTTATATTATATGACGGTCTTTATCTAATTTTTACAAATGTGGGTGGTGTTGTAACTTTGTACATTCCTTTTAGTCCTATGTTTTTGTTGGTCTTGGGCAGATGAAGTCTTCCTGATAAAATCAGATCATAAAAGAGCAGCCCTCATTGTTGGGACTAATGACTTCAGAAAAGGAGCTCTCTGCACATACTCTCTATGTCCTAAGAACTCAAGAAGAAAATGTGGTCTAAGTAATCAGCAGCCCTCACCAGACTTTGTAGAGCCTTGACCTGGCATCTTTCAGCTTCTTAAACGATGAGAAAGAAATATGTGTTACTCACATATTTTGGTGGGAGACTTTTAATGCCTGATTTTATTTCACTAGGTGTTATAGGTCTGTTTAAACTGAATTTAAATATACAAATTAAATTTATATGATCTCGTTTTAGCTTTGGTAAGTGGTATGTACTGAGAAAATTATTCATTAACTTTAGATTTTCTAATTTGGTGGAGTACAGGTTTTTAAAATGTATCCTTATGTTTCTCTGGATTTCCATGGTGACTTTTGTTATGTTCTCCTTTTCATTCCTAATTTCATTAATTTAGATCTTTTTCTTTCTACCTTCTTGTTAATTTGGATAAGGCTTCGTAAATGAATTATCTTTAATGTACATGCAAACAGTGAATTAATCTGGCAACTGTATTTCTTTACCATATGCTAATACCCAATAACTACACAGAGAAACCAAGATTCTTCGAAGCTACACCTCAATAGCTGAGCAGTTAAATGACTTACCTTCACCTCCCATGTTAATCTGGCTACCTCCCAGCCCAATCTCCATGAAACTTGCATATTATTATTGATCTAGCTCTTTGGGCTTCAGGTGTGTTTCCATGATCTCTTTCCATGCCTTGTCGATAAATGATGATTACTCAATGTCAAGGCAGAAGAGAGAATAAGACAGGACATCTACCAGACAGGGGAGAGGAAAGAGATAGAAAGAGAGAGAGAGAGAGAGAGAGAGAGAGAGAGAGAGAGACTCAGACAGAGAGAGACAGAGAGAGAGAGAGTGTTTCAGATCGACAAGGCAGAGAATAACTGGCAAAAATTGTTTACACTAACTTGAGACAGGAGATTCTTGGTATAAGTATTACAATGCAATGCCCAGATTGATATAAGATATGAGGGCAGAAATATCAGCATTTGACTAACACAAGGGTAAGCTTTACACAGTGTACAAAAACATTATGCCTAAAGGCTTTGTCAATCTTATTGATTTTCTCAAAGAACCAAATCTTCGTTTCATTGATCTTTGTATTTTGTTGTTGTTTCTCTTTTATTGGTTTCAGTCCTGAGTTTGGTTATTCCTTGCTGTCTACAAAAACAATGTGATTTTCTTTTTTGTTCAAGACCTTTCAATTTTGCTGTTAAGTTAGTAATGTGAAGTCATTCTGACTTTTTTGTGTAGGCACTTAGTGCTATGAGCTTGCTTCTTAGAATTGCCTGCATTCTGACCCATAGGTTTGTGTATGTTGTGTTTTATTTTCATTCAAGTCTTAAAAATTTTAAAAATTCTTTCTTAATTTCTATCTTGAACCATTTTTCATTTAGCATTTAATTATTCAGCTTCCATGATTTTATAAGCTTCTTGTTGTTTTGGATATTGATATCCATCTTTTATCTATGGTGATTAGATAGGACACAGGGAGTTATTTCTATTTTTTCTTATCTATTGAGATTTGCTTTGTATCCAATTATGTGGTCAGTTTTAGAAAGCATTCTATGAACTGCTGAGAAGAATATATATATATGTGTGTGTGTGTGTGTGTGT
>JADRCH010000040.1:15297933-15333622 GCA_019843965.1 Rhynchomys soricoides | reverse complement strand
ACACACACACACACACACACATGGTTTTTGATAAAGAAGACAGAAATATACACTGAAAAAAATACAGCATCTTCAAGAATTGTGTTGTTCAAACTGGATGACTGAATGTAGAATGATGCAAATATATCTATCCTTACTACCTTGAACAAAACTCCACATGGATCAAGGGCCTTAATATAAGTCCAAATATAAGAATAGAAAATGGGGAATAGTTTTGAATTCATTGTATAGGAAGAGATTTTTGAGCAGGATACCTTTAGCGTAGGTACTAAGATCAACAATTAATAAATGAGATCTCATGAAACTGAAAGGCTTCTGTATGACAAAGGACGTCGTCATGAGCACAGAGCAGTGGCCTACAACAATTAATAAATGAGATCTCATGAAACCGAAAGGCTTCTGTATGACAAAGGACGTTGTCATGAGCACAGAGCAGTGGCCTACAGAAAGGAAAAAGACTTTTCCTAACTCGTAGAGGACTAAGATTTAAAATATACAACAAACCTACACAAACAAAAGATTTAAAATATACAAGGAACCTACACAAAGAAAAGACTCTGTTATCTTAGTTTATTTTCCTGTGGCTGTGACAAGATAGTATGACAAAAACAACTTGGAAATGGCTTATTTTGACTTACAGCTTCAGAAGCAAGCTTTCCCCATGGCAGAGAAGACGCAGCCATAGGAAGAGGAGATATAGTGTCAGGAGTAGGAGGTAGGTTGTTCACACTGCATCCACTCTCAGAAAACAGGAAGTGCAAGCAGCCTATAAAAGACTTGAGACTTGTCCCCAGTTTGCTACGTCTAGCAATCACTCCCAATTCTCAAAGGTTTTGCAATCTTCTCTACAGTGTCGTGAGCTGAGGACCAAATGCTGAAACATTTGGGCTTATGAGAGACTTTGCATTCAAACTGCAACACTCATTTGTGACAATACAGATCAAACTGGAGGTCATTATACTAACCCAGGTAAGAAAAGCACACAAAGACAAATACTGTATGATTACACTGACATATGGAATCTACGACAGTTTTCTTACAGAAATTACATGGTTGCCAGAGAGTTGTAGGGGTTGGAGAGAGTTGTACGGGGTGGGACCGAGGAAACCTTAATCAACAGGAACTAAATTGCAGTTAAATAGAAGTACCAATGCCTAGTGTGGTATGGCACAGTAGCCTGACTGTGAGTATTAATTGTACATGCCTGTCTCAGGAAGCAAGAAGAAATGATTTTGCATATTTTCAGTAAGTATTCTTCTGACAAATATTATTTAGTGATAAATGCTAGAGGAGGTAAATTTATTTTACAATGTATGTATAAAAATACCACATGATACTCCAATGCTATGTACATTTTTAAAAATTTATATATTGAGATAAATTTAATATAGGAAAAGGATGGTGTGATTAGGTGACAAATGCCAGAAGAGAATTGGAAGTAATTTGTAGATTATACACAACCTGCATATTGCATACGTCTCAAGACATTCTCAGGAAGGCTCCTTCCCTCTGCCCTGGATAGAACTCTAACTATGGTCTAGTGTCAGGAATAGGGAGAGAGATGGCATCAGAGTGGCTTTCCTGTGTGGAATAAGGAAGAACCATCCACAAGTGTGGCAAGGTACATCAAAGGCAGTTCTGAGAGCCCCATCATCGAATCCTGCTGGAACATGGCTGGAAACAGAGGATTGGCTCTGAGTAGGATGTAGAAAACAGCTTCTGATTGGAACAGGGCCAGAGAGTATAACCACAGCAGTAAGTTTACCACAGACACCTGTATTCCTGGGTTCTGAGCAGGAGCCAGTGCAGTCATGGTTTAACAGGCCCTGACAAATTTGGGCAGTCCTGAGTCTGAAAGGCCCGGGCTCATGGCCAGATGGACAAGTGTCTCCGGCTTGATATTAGTTCCTGCAACCAAAATGGTACAGCAAGAATGGTGCTTCATTTTCTACTATGTTCCAGGAAGTCCTTTATGCATCTTTATTGTAGAGAAGATTGTTTCTAACTTTTCCATTAGAAAAATGAGTATTATGATGGATTGCCCTTTCCCATCGAAGTTAATTGGCCATGGGCAATAATAATAAGCACTATATCTAGTAGAAAGAAAAGCAGAGAGATAGCCACAAATTGCTGTGGGCAGGCAGATCCTATGGCTCATTTGCGAATGAAGCCTTCCGGTAGGCTGTGCTACTTGAGGCCATGTCATCGGCAGCACTAATCCCAGATGCAGCCAACACATGCACTCTCTCTTTCACCACTCCACACTCTTATTCTGCAAGTATTTTGAGTGTGTGTGTTATTTCACCTATAATATGTGGACAGGAATTGAAAATTTAAAGATAACCAGTACTCCCTCCAGTCAATTTGCGTAATATATCACTTTCTTTTTTACAAAACTTGAAAACAATTTTAGACATTAGCTTTTATGGAAACAGGGAACAAATAGCAAACTCTCTCCCAGGGACCTTGAACCTGGGAGGAAATTTAGCTACATGAGGTGTGTTGGTGGAGCCTCTCAGGCAAAGCATAAGTGCATGCAAGACACATGGCAGTGGTAGTAAGTCCCACATACTCATGATAGTGATGCCAGAACTCTAACCAAGACTTTCTGGGTATCTTACTCAATTTATAGTCAATTTTTTCTTCTAATTTGAATTCTTGTGGAGAGCTGAGGGAGTCCTGAATGAATATGTGCTGCTAACATAGGACAGCTCTGTCAAAGATGCCAGTGCCTCTGAAACATGAGAACAGGCAAACCTTTCCTCCTGGTAAGGCTCAAAGGCAATGGCAAAGCCTTCCTCTTGTCTAAGAACCAGCATTTGCCAACTATTGAACAGCATGTACAAAAATTAGCAACTGCAGTTGCTCTTGTATGTTTGTAGCATGAGACTTCTCACTTGTAGACATCTACTGAGGCTGGTTAATGCTTCCTTGTGATGTACATAATGATGGTGGTGAGGTTCGAGGCTGTTGCTGGTACTCCTCCATCAGAGTTTTCATGGCTTGCCTAATCCCAGCTTTTCTGTAAGTGTATCTGTCCTTTAAGAATTCTTTTGACACCCAGTGGTCAGGTTTACAGGACTAAGTAAGCCTTGCAAGATGTCATAAACTCTTAAATCGTTTCTTCTTTAGAATAGTGTAAATGTTACTGAAGAGTGGGAAGGAATTGACTGAGAATGGAGACAAACTTTACAAAGTTATTTTTGTTGTTACTATGTGTTTCTATAGTAGCATTCTGTCTCCAGAGAGTTGGGAGCCATGTTGGTTGAACTAACCCATGGTCTTGCCTAGCATCACAAGGTCAGTTAACAATAAAATTAGAGAACAGAATTCTTTTTATGAAGCTGCTGCCTTTGACCTCATTTCAGACTTTGCCTCTAGATTGAGACGGACAACTCTGTAGGCCTAGTAGAGTTTTTAAAAGCTAATTAAAGTTTTGTTTGCCCAAGTTGTAGAGGCAAATAGAGGATTATTGACTTTGTTGATTAAAATGAGTATGCTGAATACGCACCTTTTATCACATATACAATTTTAAAAGCAAAAATACAATCAAAAAGAAGCATTTTTATTATATTATATACACAATGGCAATTTTTTGTGATTCTCACATGTTACAAATTATTTTTAGAAGAGTCTTTATATAGGCAAAGCTTTGCTTTTCATGGTGTTTGGCAGTAGTGTTGCCCAGATAGAATTAAAAGCCACAGAAATTAAAAAATGAAATGGTGACAGACTCATAACTTTAGGGGCCAAATGGCACCATCTTGAGTTCTCACAGTTTTAATTTCAAAAGACCTTGGAGAATGCTTTTATTGCCTATTTTATGGAGCCATCTGTCTTTTAAAAACAGATCTAGTATACATTCAAAACTTTAAATAAAAATTTTCCTTCTGCCAAAGGACCAACATTCTGCTTACTGTAGTGGCCAGTGGAAAGCTCACAGTGTTCACAGTAGAAGAAAGGGCCTGGCACAGTGCTGAAGGCCAGGACATTCACGGTACAGTTGTAGTAGGTACATATTTTAGATGTGTTTTCTTATTTCAGCCAAGAGTGGCCAAACTGTAAATCATCTTGATTGACATATTTTTCTTTTTTAGAGATCTTTTTTGAATCTGCTAAGAAAATATTATTTAAAGTTCCTGTTTTCAAAATAAGACTCTATAAAGAGGCATGTTCTCTGATAATCTATATTTGTTGCCTGGAAATAGGTGAGATCTAATGCAGTGCTTGGGAGGAAGCACTACTTTAACTATGCAAAGGAAAGAGTTTAAGTTCTAAAGGGGCCTAAATATAATTACCAATCCAGAAGTCTACAACATAGATCCAAGGATATTTTAATATAAATTACACAGGGTTTAATATAAGAAAAATATTCAATATACTCTGTTGTTTTTGACTAGTCTACCTCCCATCTTTTAACCTGATTTATAAAAACAATCAGTCATAACTTAGATATATTCAGATGGGAACGCCTCTGAAGCTACTTTCATACTATTGTGGAAGATGCCATGACCTCCAGGAGAATACAGGACATCCTAACCGGAGTATAAAAGCAGAAGAATGTGGAGCTTTTAAAGCTACCAGCAATAACAGTTAGGTTTTGGAAACACACATTTTGAGAATGTGGCCAATCAAGATTAAGAGTGAGTGTGTGTTTCTCAGGAGGCACTAATGTTGACATTTCTGGTGAGAGAAATGGACTCAGCAGACAAAGCACTTGGACAGAAGGGATAACATTCTCTCAGAAGGGATTAGCTCAGTGATTCTAAAATTTGGGTTTTTGAGAATCAGTGGCTGCAATAGCATCAAGGATGTTTATTTATAGAACTTTACAGGCCTCAGAGATTGTGGCTGAGCATGTGGATAAAGGGAACCTAGAGTGTACACTATTGAGGATGAGCCCATCTGCTTCCAGCCAGTGGTTCTACATTCCATGCTGTGATAGTATATTTTGGTCCATTCTACATCATAATGGCTTAGAAGACACACTCGGTTTTTGCCCTTGTTTAATAATGGTATTCTTTTCAAATCACACTACACAAACACATTTGGTTCATTTATTTTTAAAAATCACTTTATATCTTTATTTTATGCTTGTTTATAGATGATTATGAGTGCTGGCAACCAAACTTGGGTCATCTTCAAGGGCAGCGAGTGCTTTTAAACACAGAGTTTTCTCTCTGGATTCTCACTTGATTTAAGAGTAAGACGCAGAAGATCAGTGGTTTTGCTGTGAGACTGTGTCATCTAGAAACAGCAGAAAATACACACATAGGGTTTACCAACTTGCCTGCTCAAACGTAAGCTGAATAGTGATACCAGTAGATATGCCAAACTGCATGAGGAAAAACTCACAAGAACTCAATGCTTCACAAGAATGACAGGTAAGCTGGGAGCAGGAGAGGTAGTCCTCTCCTGGGGCATGCCAATTAGTTGTTCTGTGCCGAGAGGTTTGCCCTGAAAACACAGATAAAAGGAACATTATGTACTGACTGGTTTTTGTGTCAACTTGACATGACACAAGCTGGAGTTATCACAGAAAGGAGCCTCCCTTGAGGAAACGTCTCCATGAGATCCAGCTATAAGGCATTTTCTCAATTAGTGATCAAGGGTAGGAGGGCCCATTGTGGGTCGTGCCATCCATCCCTGGGCTGCTAGTCCTGGGTTCTATAAGATAGCAAACTGAATAAGCCAGGGAAGCAAGCCAGTAAGTAACATCCCTCCATAGCCTCTGCATCAGCTCCTGCTTCCTGACCTGCTTAAGTTCCAGTCCTGATTTTCTTTGTTGATGAACAGCAATGTGAAAGAGTAGGCTGCATAAATCCTTTCCTCCCCAACTTGCTTCCTGGTCATAATGTTTGTGCAGGAATAGAAACCTTGACTAAGACACATTATATGGACTCGATAGGTTATATTTGAGAATATATATGTATGTATAAATAGATATATGCATATAATAAAAATTGGAAAAAGGAGACCATGAATTTGAAAGAGAGTGGAGAGAGCATATGGAAAGGTTTGGGGTGAGGAAAGGGAAGGGGAAGATCCTGTAATTAAAATACAACCTCAGAAACAAACATACAAAAGTAAGCAGAACAATATGAGAATTACTTCAAAATTTTGTGAGAATTTGTGTTATGAATTCTGTTTTATAGCTAATATAGAAAATAAGTTTTTACTAAAATTGGATATTATATGGATAACTTCTCCTTCATAAAAATGATCAATTCCCCAAACAGCTCATTAGTTTCCAAATATTCTTGGTTGTTGGCTTATTTATGAGCTGCAACCAAAGGCCCACTTTGTATTACCAAATCCTCAAATACACTCGTTTGTATGATACGCCATCCTCACGATTAACATGTTTTCAATAAAATATAGAGCATGCTTTTGATCAATAATGGGCTGACAGAGACCAAAGTGCAGCTTGTACATGGAAGTTGCAAAATATATTGACATAAAAAGTCCTAGGTCGATGCTACTTTGCTCTTCTACTCTCCCAGATTCCAAAGATGGCAGACATCTGTATCCCCACTGAAACAGGTGCTGTGCTCATTGCTCAGGTCAAATCAGCAAATCAGGTCCTTATCAGAAAAGGGCACAAAGACTGCCCAGGCCCCCTACCTCACCCAGTTTCCACACCTCCCTGTCTCCCAAGCTTCAGAGACAATGGTCCTTAGGACTTGTGACTCAGATTAAAGTAATGTCTTGGTAAGTTAAGAACCTATAATAAATTAAATCAAATCAAACACGCAGTTCTTTGATTTAAAATTAAAAATGAGGGTGTATTTCTTACTTTCCTAGCAGGAACACAGTTTTTCATAAACATTCAACAGATAGTTTATTCATGTTCATTGTTAAGAACAAAAATGATTTAAACTCATATATTTAAATTAATTAAAATACTGGGAAATCATGAATTTACATTTCTCTTTGATGTGCCACTTTAAAATAAAAGATCAAATGGAACATATTAAATTATTTTATGAGAGTATTGTGTCTCAATCCCATCACATTTTATGTTTAGTCAAATTGTTTATTATCTGCTAACCTATAATTTTGTTCCCTTTCAGGATGTGATATTTAATAAAAATCTCATTTTAGGAAATTTCTAATACTTAGAAACATAAAAAAGTTAAGATCAGGTATAAAATCACTACTCAAAACAAACACCTTTACTCCTTTGATATAGTTTTGTTTACTCAGTGATGTTTCCATCTTCATGAGGATATGGAGTTTTCTTTTCTTTTACCACAATATAGGGTTGATTTTGGACACTTTATCTACATCTTGATTTAAAGAAGCACTATTTCACAAGCATTTAATTTCAAATTAGCATGTGGAATTAAATTATGTTCTCAAACTATATTTCTGTTCATCTTAGTCTGGGTTGTCTGAGGAGCAGAAGCCAAGATAGGATTAAACCTGCAAGATTTTATTAGAAGTGCCTGTGTAAAAGAAAATAGGAAGGGAGCCAGACCTGTTTTGCATGGCAGTCATTTTACCATTTTACTACAGCCAAGACTGAGTGGGGCTGAGCGTCACATCTACTTGGTCCTTTGTTGGGAGCAAGTCTTGTGAGGTGTGTTTTCCAGGGGAGATGCAATAATAGATTTTATAATGCAGCAACCAGGAAGCCCTTTGGTCTGGGTAGTTTTCTTATAGTTGAATGTTCTCTGCAGTAAGGCTGAATGATAGCTGGACCTATTAGAGACTGTTTCCAGCAACTCTTCTGCAGCCATTATTATTTTCTTAAGTTTTGAAGAATACAATTTCTGGATTATGGATGAAACATTTCTGCATACATTATGTAATATTTAATATTTCCAAATAGTTATGCCGAAAGTTAGAACAGCATCTATGATTTATTTACTTTAATCTGTGTAGTTATAAGAAGGGTATAAGTCATTCTTGTGGCCATCTTTAGGTGTTTCAAAATTTATGATCAGTTTGTATTTGACAAGACTCTGTGGAACAATTACGTAACATTTTTTTTTTAAAAAATTCTCTTTACATCCCGATCTCAGCCCTGCTTCCAGTGCCATCATTACATACCCCTTCTTCTCCTGAGAGAAGGGGAAGCTCCCTATGGGTACTGACTTGCCCTGACACAACAAGTCACAAGACTAAGCACATCCTGTCTTTGGACTAAGCAGCCCAACTAGAGGAAGGGGATCCAAAGGCAGGCAACAGAATGAGAGACTGGTCCTAGCTCCAATTGTTAGGGCACCCATATGAAGACCAAGCTGCACATCTGTTACAAATGTGTATGGGGCCTAGCTCCAGTGCTGAGCACCTATGAGCCCAGTTAGTTGACTCCATAAGTCTTTTTGTGGAGTCCTTGATCCCTGTGGCTCTGTCAATCCTTCCCCTCACTCTTCCACAAATCACCCTGAGCTCTGCTTAATGTTTGACTGTGGGTCTCCTAATCTATTTCCATTAGCTTCTGAATGAAGCCTCTCATAAGACAGTTCTGCTAAGCTCCTGCCTACAAGCATAATAAATACTGTCCGGGGTTGACTCTTTCCCATGTGGTGGGTTTCAAGTTGGGTCAGTCATTGATTGGTCATTTCCTCAATCTGTTCCATCTTTATCCCTGCACATCTTGTAGGCAGGACAAATTTTGGGTCAAAGGTTTTGTGGGCTGGTTGGTGCTCCCCTCCCACCACTAGAAGACCCTCTTGGCTACACAAAGTGACCACTTTAGGCTCCATATCCCCAGATGCTAGGCATCTCATCTATGGCCAACCCATAGACTCCCAGCGGCCTCCCCTGCCCCAGGTCTCCAGCTTGTCCTAGAGATGCCCACCCAAAGATTTCTGTTATCTCTTCAATCCCTCTCCCCTCCTCCCTGCATCCAGTTCCCTCACCATCCAGATTCCCCTCTCAACCCCCTCTTGCATCCAGTTCCCTTCCTCTCTCTACCTCTGATGTCTCTACCTCTGATGTCTACTTTAGATCCTCTTCTGAGTGAGATTCAAGCATCCTCCCTTTGGCCCTTCCTATTACCGAGCGTCTTTGGGTCTGTGGGTTGGAATACAGTCATTCTGTACTTTATGGCTAATATCACATATACTTGAGTACTTATCATGTGTGTCTTTCTGGGTCTGGGCTACCTCACTCAGGATGATATTTTCTAGTTTCAACCATTTGCCTGAAAATTGCATGATGTCTTTGTTTTAATAGCTAAGCAGTATTCCTGTGTGTAAATTAACCACTTTTTTTAAAAAAATCAATTTTTGGTTGAGGGGCATTCTGGGTTGTCTCCAGTTTCCGGCCATTACAAATGAAGTTGCTGTGAACATAGTAGAGAAAGTGTCCTTGTGGGATGGTGGAGTACCTTTTGGGTATGTGGCCAGGAGTGGGATAGCTCCGTCTTGAGGTAGAACTATTCCCAATTTTCTGAGAAACAGCCAAATTGATTTCCAGAGTTGTAGTATATATTCCAGAATTTGAAATCCCACCAGCAATGGAGATAAGTTCCTCTTTCTCCACATCCTTACCAGCATCTGCTGTCACTTGAGTTTTTGATCTTAGCCATTCTGATGGGTGTAAGGTGGAATCCCACAGTCATTTTTGATCTGCATTTCCCTGATGACTAAGGCTGTTGAATATTTCTTTAAGTGTTTCTTGGCCATTAGAGATTTCTTTGTTGAAAATCCTCTGTTTAGTTCTATACCCCATTTTTAATTGGGTTATGTGGTTTGTTAGTGTATACTTTCTTTCTTTATATATTTTAGATATTAGTTCTCTGTCATATGTGGGGTGGGTAAAGATCTTTTCCTATCCTGTAGGCTGCTGTTTTGTCCTAATGATGGTGTCCTTTGCCTTACAGAAGCTTTTTCAGTTTCATGAGGTCCCACTTATTAATTGTTTATTTTAGTGCCTGAGCTATTGGTTCGGGAAGTTGTCTCCTGTGCCTATACATTCCAGGCTGTTCCCCACTTTCTTTTCTATTAGACTTAGTGTTTCCAGTTTTATGTTGAAGTCTTTGATCCACTTGTCTTGATATTTGTGCAGGGTGATAAATATGGATCTTTTTGCATTATTCTGCACACAGATATCCAGTTAGACCAGCACTATTTGTTGAAGATACTTTTTTTTTTCCATTGTATGGTTTTGGTTTCTTTGTCAAAAATCAAGTGTGGATAGGTGTATCCTATCTGGTCCTCTGGGTATTCTATTCCATTCCATTGATCAACCTGGCTGTGTTTATGATAATATTATGTGGTTTTTTATTACTATTGCTCTATAGTACAACTTGAAATCAGGCATGGTGATATATCCAAAAGTTCTTTTGTTTTATAGGATTGTTTTTAGCTGTACTGAGTTTTTTGTTTTTCCATATGAAGTTGGGAATTGTTCTTTCAAGGTCTGTAAGGAATTGAGTTGGAGTTTTGATGGGAATTTCATTAAATCTGTAAATTCCTTTTGGTAAGATGGACATTTTTACTATGTTAATCCTTCTGATGAATGAGCATGGGAGATCTTTTCATCTTTTTATATCTTCCTCAATTTCTTTCTTCTGTGATTTGAAGATTTTACGTATAAATCTTTCACTTGCTCAGTTAGAGTTACACCAAGATATTTTATATTATTTGTGGCTATTGTAAAGAGTATTGTTTCACTAATTTCTTTTTCAGCCTGTTTTTATAAAGGAGGGCTACTGAATTTTTTGAGTTACTTTTGTATCTGGCACTGCTGCAGGTATGTATCAGCTGGAGATGTTCTCTGGTAGAGTTTTGGGGGATCACTTATGTATACTATTATACTATCTGTGAATAGTAACACTTTGGCATCTTCCTTTCTAACTTGTATCCCCCTGATCTCCTTTAGTTGTCTTATTGCTCTGGCTAGAACTTCAGATACTATATTGAGTAGCTACACAGAGAGTAGATTGCCTTGTCTTGTCCCAAATTTTAGTAGAATTGCTGTAAATTTCTCTCTATTTAATTTGATGTCAGCTATTGACTTGTTGTATAATGCCTTTATTGTGTTTAGTCATGTACCTTGTATCCCTGATCTCTCCAAGACTAATATGAAGGGGTGTTGGATTTTTCAAAGCCCTTTTAATCATGTATATTTTTTCAATTTGTTTATACAGTGGATCACCTTGACGGATTTTCATATGTTGAACCATTCCTGCATCCCTGGGATAAAGCCTACTTGATCATGGTGGCTGATATTTTCGATGTGTTTCTGGATTCAGTTTGTGAGCATTTTATTGAGTATTTTTATATTAATGCTTATAAGGGAAATTGGACTGAAATCTCTTTCTTTGTTGAGTCTATGTGTGGTTTAGGTATCAAGGTGACTGTGGCCTTATGGAATGAGTTTGGCAGTGTTACTTTTGTTTCTGCTTTGTAGGATAATGAGGAGTATTGGTATTAGTTCTTTAAAAGTCTGGTAGAATTTTGCTCTAAAACTATCTGGCTCTTTTCTTTGTTTGGTTGGGGGACTTTTGATGACTGCTTCTATTTTATTAGGGGTAATAGGACTATTTAAATTATTTACCTGATCTTGATTTAACTTTGGTAAGTGCTACCTTTCAAGAAAATTGTCCATTTCCCTTAGATTTCTCCAATTTGTGGAATACAGGCTTTTGAAGTAAGACGTAATGTTTCTTTGGATTTCTTCAGTGTCTGTTGTTCTTGTCCATTTTCATTTATGATTCTCTTAATTTAGATATGTCTCTCTGCCTTTTAGTTATTTTGGATATGGGTTTGACGCTCTTGTTGATTTTCTCAAAGAACAAGCTCTTAGTTTGTTCTCTTTGTTTCTAACTTATTAATTTCATCCCTGAGTTTGATGATTTCTTGCTGTCTACTCCTCTTGGGTGTGTTTGCTTCTTTTTGTTTTAGGGTTATCAGGTGTGCTTTTAAGTTTCTAGTATGGAATCTCTCCAATTTTAGGTGGGCACTTAATATTAAGATTTTTCCTTTTAGGATTGCTTTCATGGTGTGCCATAAGTCTGGCTATGCAGTGTCTTCATTTACATTGAATTCTAAAAACTCTTTAATTTCTTTCTTATTTCTTCTTTGACCCAGGGGTCATTAAATAGAAAATTGTTCAATTTCCGTGAGTTTGGAGTTTGTAAACTTTCTGGTGTTTCTGTTGTTGTTGAATTACAGCTTTGATGCAAGGGGTTATTTCAGTTTTTCTTGAATCTGGTAAGGGTTGATTTGTGACTAACTATATGGTCAATTATGGAGAAGTGCTGAGAAGAGGGTATATTCTTTTGTATTTGGGTGAAATGTTGTGTAGATATCTGTTAGGTACATTTGATTCAGTATCTTTGTTAGTTTCATTATTTCTTTATTTAGTTTCTGTTCTAATGACCTGTCCACTGGTAAGAGGGGGATGTTGCAGTCTCCCACTATTAATGTGTACGGTTCAATGTGTGTTTTACATTTTAGTGATGTTTCTTTTATGAATGTGGTTGCCCTTGCATCTGAGCATAGATATTCAGAATTAAGATGTCATCTTAGTGGAGTTTTGTGTTGATGAGTATGCCGTGTCCTCCCCACCTCTTTTGATCAATTTTATTGGAAGTCTATTTATTAGATATTAGGATGGTTACTCCAGCTTGTTTCTTGGATCCCTTTGTTTGGAAAACCTTTTTGTAGCCCTTTATTCTGAGATAATTTCTATCTTTGTTGCCAAGATGTGCTTTTTGAATGCAGTAGAATGGTGGATCCTCTTTTCACATCCAGTCTGTTAGCATGTGTCTTTTTATTGGAGTCAGTCTAGTGATGTTGAGAAATATTAAAGACCAATGATTGTTAATTCCTGGTATTTTGGTGTTGGTGTTGGCAATGTGTTCCCCCTCTCCCCCCATGTGTGTGTACTTCCCTTCCTTTGGTTTGCTGGTTTGGAGTTATTTATTTCCTGTGTTTTCTTGTGTGTAGTTAGCCACTTTGAGTTGGAGTTTTCTTTCTAATATCTTTGTGATTTGTGATTTGTGCTGGATTTGTGAATAGATATCATTTAAATTTTGTCTTTTCATGGACTATCTTGCTTTCCCCATCTATGATGATTGAAAGTTTTGCTGGGTATAGTAGTCTTGGATCACATCTGTGGTTTCTTAGAGTATGGAAGACATCATCCCAGGTTCTTCTGACTTTTAGAATCTCTGTTGAGAAGTTGGGTGTGATTCTGATAGGTCTGCCTTTATATGTTACTTGTCTTTTCTTTCTTGCAGCTTTTAATATTCTTTCTTTGTTCTGTACATTTTGAATATTATGTAGAGGGAGGATTTTCTTTTCAGGTCTAACCTATTTGGTGTTCTGCCTGCTTCTTGTATGTTCATAGATACATATTTCTTTAGGTTGGTGAAATTTTCTTCTATGATTTTATTGAAAATATTTTCTGGACCTTTTGCTGGGAACCTTTTCCTTCTTCTACTCCTATTACTCTTAGGTTTGGTCTTTTCATAGTGTTTCAGATTTCTTAGATATTTTATGTCAGGAACTTTTAAGATTTAACATTTTCTTTGACTGATGCATTGATTTTTTTCAACCATATCTTCTATGTCTGAGATTATTCCATCTCTTGTATCATTGGTGATTTTTGAATCTGTAGTTCCCTGTCTCTTTCTTAGGTTTTCCAACTCCAGGATCCCTCAGTTTGTGTTTTCTTTATTGTTTTTATTTCTGTTTTCAGTTCTTGGACTGTTTTATTCATTTTCTTCACCTGTTTGATCATATTTTCATATATTTCTTTAAGGGAATTGTTTATTTCCTCTTTAAAGGTCTCTATTATCTTCTTAGGACTGAATTTAAAGTCATGTTCTTATGCTTTAGTTGTGTTAGGAACTCCAGGCATTGCTGTAGTGAGATAGCTGGACTCTGGTCGTGCTATATTGCCCTGACTCTTGTTGGTTGTGTTCTTATTTTGGTATTTAGTCATCTGATTGGCTGGTATTGGCTGGATGGTCCTGATTCTGTCAGGACTCCTTGGTGGAAGCAGACAGACCTTTTGACCTGGTAATGGAGTTCAGAGAACAGCATGCTACTCACCTTTATACCAGGTGGACCTGAATGTTTTGGGGGCCTGCAGACTTCCTTGGGAAGGCAGGCAGAGTCATGGGCTAAATGATGGACATCAAGGAATAGCACACGGCTCACCTCTCTATGTAGCACATTCTTAAACCTTTTGTCAATGTATTATATATTATATATTATATTTTGTCAGGAGTATTATATAGTGTTTGCAGCTAAGATTATTATTATTATTATTATTAAAAATTCTTTCAAATATCTATTATCATGTTAGTAGCTATAGTGAAATTAAAAATAGTAAAGAAAATTTCTATCATAAACCAACATCAAGTGCAAATCTCTTCCTGAAAAAGAATGAATAAGATTCTGCTTTTTAAGGGATAAAGCAGCTTAATGTGACAGGTAAAACTTATAAAAATATACACTTTAACCTTACCTAGTTGAGAATTCAAACTACTTAAAATATAAAAATGTATAATTCTTGACTTGGAGCCATGTTGCCTATGGTAAAGTTCACAAAAGGGTTTTACGATTTGGACAATCTGTTGAAACTTCTTTTTTTCTCTTTAAGCTCAAGTAAAATTTAATTGAGTTTAAAATAAAATCTTGCAGGGCAGGCAAGTTGTAACTCCTAGCAGCTTCCTTGAGAAGGATGGAGGATAGAATGAAAAAATGCTGTGCCATTTATGCTGGTATGGAGGTGAGACACATGGGGGACAAGCACTCATATGATGGGAGGGAGCTTTACAGAAAGCATAAGGAAGCCTCAAGTATCAAAAAGGCACACTTAGGTTCTGGCCAGTGTCTGAAACAAAGAAGCAAAAGGAAGAGAAGAGACAAGAAGAATAAAAGAAAGAAAAAGAAAAGTAAAGGAATTTTGTCCTTTTGTGACTCAGGCCTCAGAAAGGTAGGCAGACCCTGCTGAACCTCTTGGCAGTTCACTGGAATGCACTAGAGGCTACCAACCCCAGAAAGAAAACCTTATTTTGTCTGTCACATTAGCATGATTCAGGATGATCCTGCTCTTCTCTGGCCAGGGCCCTGATCCACCCTACTGTAATGTTGAGTCTCCACCCAGGCCAGAGACTCTATTTTTTTTTTTTTAGTTAATGGGATCTGTTCTCCTACTCTATGATGCCCCACTATGAAGAGGTAATACTAAAATAATTTAGGACATGGTCAGGCATCAGAGGATGAGCCAAAAGCTTCACTTGGAAGCATGAAGGCTAACTTTCCTCTGAGATGACCTTCTTCTTTGTAGACTTGATAAGGGCTCTAGTCTACAATGGGCTCTCCAAGGTCTTTGTAACAAGAGAACAGGTAGCTCCCCATTGTTATAGGACATTTAAAGAGAGTCCCCTAGAGCCTAATTGAGGTAGGAGGGTAGGAGCCAATATATTATCTCATTTAATCTCTTTAACCACATTAATGAAGTCTTCCAAGTATGGTCATTGAATACCCAGAAGGAAAATCGCTGTGGTCTACTACATTTAGCTGCAGTGTAATAGTTAGATAAAGTGTGGGCAACAACCAAACACTTTTAAATAAACTTTGATTAGTCATATGCTTTTGTTATTTAAGCTGGTCTTTATAATTATGAAGAACGGATTGATAATTCCATTGACTTAAGTAGAGATTTACTAGAACTTTGATCATAGACATTTTAAGGGCATGTATATCATTTCTAAGTCTCATATATTTTACAAACTGAATTAACTTACTCAGACCTTTATAACTTGCATAAGCTTTTCAGCTTTCTTTCTCATCTGGAAATATTTAGTCATTTAATCTTCACATACAAATACTTTTCACTGGAAGATTTTCAATTTTACATTGTCACATTTTCTTCTTACTGTTTTTTAAAAATTATTGTTAATACCATGAGACATAGTTATATAAACAAACAAATTAACCATCTGTTGTGAGAATTTTCTCTTGGGGAGGGGAGAAAGGAGAGAGACAAAGCAACCTGTATCCTCTGCTCTTCATGTTCCTAATATATATAAAGGGACAAATGGTTACTAACGAGACACAGAATGTTCATGATAATCAAAATCAGGTGATATGCCAAGAGCATTATCATGTAACATGCCAAGATACAGAGTGCTTTTCTTACATGTCCCTAATTTGAAAGAGAGCCACATGAAGAGTTAGCTGAATGTGCCTCTGAGTATTTGATTTTACATTAGCCGCAGCAGCACAGGGAGAAGAGCTATCTTCACTGAAATAGAATTTTCTCTAAAATTGATTTTAAGCCAAGGAAACTTGGAGCTGATTTAATTACGCTTCCGTGTTTTGTGGGGTTGGCCACCTAGAGCTCTGCCTTCCACTCATCAATGACACTCCCTGTTGGATGCGAAAGTGGCTTTCCAGTTTCTGTTGTTAGTTGACACCATTATTTAAATGACGGTCAATTTCTATGTCTCCCACCTCTATGCAGCATATTATTTCGTGGCAGAAATATATACTCTCCACCATAACTTACTGCTCTGCTCCATACTGATGATAAAATATTGACCTTAGGTTGAAAATATACTTTTATTTCCATCTAACTCTCTCTTACAGATAGGAAGTTTTATCACCCAATCTGAACATGTTAGCATTGAATAAATGACAAATACATAGTAATTTCATATACTCTGAGAAATGAATTCTTTTCTCTTTATGAAAAATATTCATAAAGAATATTTTTAAAATTTATTTAGAACTGAGCTTTATGTCTTTGATAGAAATAGCTATCACCACATCTACCTACATCCAAAGTATTAGTTAATAACACAGTAAAGAAGGGTAAGGCTGGGGAACTGATGGGCGTGTGCCAGGTGATTAGCATCCTGTGAAAGGATCATAGGATTTTTCTGTGAAATATTAACCACCTACAACACCATTTAGGCTGATAAAGGCCAACCCTGTGAATATTTAACTTTCACTATATTTGCTTTACTGATAGTGGGTCATTTTCATATATGAAATACAGCCTATTGCTTATTACTAATTATATCTCAGTTGATCTTTAGCATTTAGTACTTTTCAATGACTCACATAATTTACATGGTAATGTACCTTCAAAATGTGAGAAACTAGGATTTAAAGTACAGGCTTGGGAAGACCCTTCGTATACCACCTAGCTTAGTCATTCAACTATCCATGGCAATTTTTTTCCTGCTGGGTGGGCATGCACTGAAGGGCGTGAAGCCTGTTATCCTTTTATGTACTTAGGGTCCACTTCTGTGGTGGGTTGTGGGAAAGGAGATGAAATGACACTATAAAAGAAGGCCAAAGGTTGACAGACACTGGAACTCTTTGAAGGTCAATGTGTCCAGCATGCAAAGACCAAGCAGAGGGACAAGCGTTGGAATGGCAGTGGAAGAGCATGGAGGTCAGTGGGGAGTCTAAACAACCAGGCGACAGCAGGAAGCTATACAACACCTGCTAAGGCAAGTAAGGAATCAGTCCACAGGTTTGTAGGTTACCTGCTTCCCATCTGCCTCTGGCCATTCCTGACTGGCATGAGGTTAGAAGTCCTGATTGCCTTTTCAGAAATACTGATGGCTGAGGCAGGTGGATATCTTTTGGAGAGATATATAGATTCTTTGAACAAGTGCCTTATAAAAGGCCTGTGCGATAAGAACACAGACTTATCTTCCATGACTCTCTTTAAAGCTCTCAATGTTTGAATCAAATACACTGCTTACTGTTCCTACTTGCTTGAGTTTATGAGCTAATTTTGCGTACAGGTGGAGAAAGATAAACTAGAAAGGGGATCTGGGGCTAATATTTGACATGTTATCTTGACACACTTACAAGGTAAGACTTTATTCATGAAGTTGTTAGGAAAACATGGGTAGGCTTAGCCTTTTAATCAAGGAAGTGACATAATTGGAGCCACAGAAACATGAGTGCAGTAGAGATATGGTAAGAGACGCTTTTTAATCACAGCCATTCTGGGGTCAGGTTGTCTCTGCTTGGATTCTTTCTCCAACCTTGTTAGCTTCGACCTTCTTAGCTTCTTTGAGGTTCAGTAGACTCCTCTATAGAGTGGGGATAAAAAGTATTACCTAGCTTGTAAATCTGTTGAGAGCATTCTATGAGATGATGCCTATCATTTGCTTGGCCACATGCATGATGCACAGACACTGTCTTGTACACATGTGCTGGTATTTTTATCACGATTTGTTTGGGAGCTGAAAGGAAGATGATGGAGGCTGAAAGACTACAAAGGAGTCCAATATTTTAAGAGGAATATTGAGGCAATAAGTAAGGCCTATGATCAAAAGAAGTGTGA
This sequence comes from Rhynchomys soricoides, assembly GCA_019843965.1. NCBI lineage: Eukaryota > Metazoa > Chordata > Mammalia > Rodentia > Muridae > Rhynchomys > Rhynchomys soricoides. The sequence continues at coordinate 15,315,337 of JADRCH010000040.1, read as the reverse complement.
AGTATAAGCAAAATACCCCGGTGGGCATAAAACCAACAGGATTTGGTGTAAATGGAGCAGGTGAAGATGGAAACATGATTTTGATAGATGATCACAGGAATTGCTTGTTCTGTTGGCAAGCAGATCCTACTGGTGTCTCATTCTTAGACTGCGTGATGTCTTTCAGCTGAACCACACCTCTTACCCGGGGACTTTCTCCAGTGGTGGAGCATAAGGGCATCAACCCTCAGCCCTTGTCTGACAAGAGGCTGTACTTCAACATTTCTGCACCTTTGAGCCATTGATTGGATCACTGAAGTTTCTTCTTTCCTTTCAGAGTCCTCAGTGGGTTAGCTGGAGTTTGTCAAAGTGTTAAGTTGTTGAGTAATTAATTAAGCCTTTTGGGCTACTTTTTCTTCCTGGCCTCACTGGTCCAATATTCTTATATTTTCTTCTGTACCATCATCTAAAAAATGACTATTTCCATTGGAATTCTCATCTTACATTTTGGCCTTGGAAAAAATGAAAATAAAAGTAGAGAAAGGAAAAAGTACAGGAGGAAGAGCCAGGAAATAATTTGTTTTCAATATTTTAAGGAGCAGATGCCTTTGAAACATTCATGCTCAGATGACCTGGAATGAGCTGGAATAGAAATGAAATGGCATTAAACGGGAATTTAATAAATAGTTGTGCTCTAATGGTCTAGATTGGCCAGTAAATTATACAAATGAGATACCTGAAATCTCAGATAAAAGATGTTCCCTCAAAGATATCATATAATGTAAGATGTTTGAAAACACTAATGACATGCATTTAAAAGGCACATTTAGAAAATTGTGACCAGAAAAATAGATTGATGGCAATGGAGGCTGGAAGACAAGATTTTTGCTTTGAAAGAAAGCTTGATTTTTTTCTTACTAACATGTAAATCCTTTCAAGTGGAATGAGCTTCATCTTCATAATGGCTGAGGAGTCTCATGCATAATAATAAGAAATGTATGTTTAATGAATTAGTATTACTTCTTACCTTTGCTGTGAGGATATGGAAGCTGGGGCTTTAAAGTTAAGGGATGAAGAGTAATACAACAAGAACTCCACCATGTGAAGTCTTCTATGTTCTCTGATGGATTAATTCCATGTCATCTTTGCTATAAAACCGATTTATATTGTGATGATATAGGCCATGCCATGTCTCTTTCTTGAAATTGCACACAGCTAAACATTGGTTAAGTTGTGCATGGAACAAACAGAAAAGTGAATAGTCTTAAATGAGATGGAGGTATATAGACAGAAAACCACACGTACATAGCACACCGCTCACATGTTTCTCTTTGACAGCCTTGGTTCACTAACCCTCTCGTTCCTACCTTATCAGTGCATCTTGAGTTAGAAGAACTTGTCACTTCAGCCATATCACCATGAATAATTAGTTTTTAACATCACTTCATTTTCCTGTCTGTAATTTGAGAGAGCACAGAGAAGCCAAACTTTCAGTTCATCCACTTTGTGACAGTCTCTACCTATAGGTACCCAATACTTTACTAACTGTAATAGGATTTTTTCTTTCTTTCTTTCTTTCTTCTCTTTTTCCAAAATACCTAAACTTCTTTTTTTTCATTTTTTAATTGGTTATTTTATTTATTTACATTTAAAATGTTATCCCCCCTTCCCAGTTTTCCCTCCACAAGCCCCCATTCCCTCCTCCATCCCCTGCTTCTATGAGGGTGCTCTTCTACCTCCCACCCACTCCTGCCTCAGAGGCCTAGCATTTCCCCATCTTGGGTCATCAAGCCTCCGCTGGACCAAGGGGCTCCCCTCCCAATGAAACCAGATGAGGCAATCCTTTGCTACATATTCAGCTGGAGCCATGGGTACCGCCTGTGTACTCTTTGGTTGGTCATTTAGTCCCTGGAGCTTTGGGGGGTCTGGTTGGTTGATACTATTGTTCTTCCTATGAGGTTGTAAACCCCTTCAGCTCCTTCAATCCTTGCCCTGACTTCCCCATTGGGGTCTCCGTGCTCAGTCCAATGTTTGGCTGTGTACATCCGCATCTGTATTGGTCAGGATCTGGCAGAGCCTCTTAGGAGACAGTTGTATCAGGCTCCTGTTAGCACGCACTTCTTGGCATCCAAAATAGTGTCTGGTTTTAGTGTCTGCATGTGGGTTGGATCACCAGGTGGCGCGGTCTCTGGATGGTCTTTGAGGGAAGGGCAAGAACATAAGCAACAGAAACCAAAGTTACTTGGCATCATCAGAATCCAGTTTTCCCACCACAGTAAACCCTGGATGCCCCCAAAACACCAGAAAAGCAAGACTCTGACTTAAAACCACATCTCATGATGATGATAGAGGACTTTAAGAAGGACATAAATAACTCCCTTAAAGAAATACAGGAGAACACAGGTAAATAGGTAGAAGCCCTTAAAAAGGAAACACAAAAATCCCTTACATGATACCTAAACTTCTTATAGAATTTATAATGTCCTTTGGAATTATAATGAGATGTAACTTGCAGGACCAAATGATGTTTATGTGAAGTTTATGCAGAGATAGGCCAAACACTTGCTTTCAGTTTGAGCTCTTTTCTCTTTATAAACTACATCCAGTTCTGCAAAAATGTTCAGACAAACTTGCTTTACAATCTTAAAGAATTAAGAAACTGGGGTTTGTTGTTGGAAATAGGAGAGGTGCATTTCCTTATTTTTAATAATACCAGCCTATTTTTTACAAAGTCTAAAAGATGGTTGGTTTTGATATACCCATTACTTAAAAAATGATTCACAAACAAGACCATTCATTTTCTTCTGGGTTTCAACATCCGTTGCATTGTACTCAATGCTCTGCTGCATCCAGAAGTATCATTTTTTACATTTTCTTCTGTTGTACTAAGTCAATTACCAAGTTGTCTTTTCTCATTTATACAAAGCCATTAAAACAGTGTCCTGCCCTGTGCAGAGACAATAAGCAATCTCTGACAGTTTTCTACTTAATTACATGCTTCGTTGGATGCTTCTTGATTGAAAATATTTTCTCATAATCTCTTTTGTTTTATGCTCATGATTTTACCCATGTAACACAGGGATGATAAAGAAAGATGTGATTGAACATGATGGCGTCAGTGGAGAGAGTCTCTACCCTAACATTTAGTTCAAACACCAAGTACCCCTGCCCTTTACTTGTCAGGCCAGGATGCCCCTCATAGGTCACTGGATGCTTAATTTTTCAATTGCTCAATGCCTGAATTAGGATTTCTCTGGAATCTGTTCTTTAGAGGCCAAACACCTGTTTTTACTGGCCATTTCTGTTGCTTGGGGAACACAAAGTGACTGTGACATTTCTATTTTGTATTTTTGTTCCTAATTTCCTGACCTCTTGGTCTTTGAATCACTAATTAGTGAGTTCTTACAATGCAGTAGCATGTCCAGAAGCTCTCGTATAGCCTTTGAAAATAATAATAGACCATCTCAGCTCAACCAGTAAGTCTATGTAATGGTTTCAGGAAAATACTGAGCTATAGTTGAACAAGCAGATGTTTAAGGTGGAAAGTTATTTGGTTTTGTTTTTCTTATTTGTGTTGTTATATGCCTCAACTCTTGAGTTTTTATTTATTTTTAATCTGGTGGCCATTTTATATCCACGAGCTGATAAACACAAACAGGTGGCTGCCTGACCTCATGAAGAGGATTCTGTCTGGTAGGTTCTACTTTTACTCCTTTCCTAATACATTTCTTCACTAGAAGAGCTTCTAAGTGTATTTCAAGTCTTTATTTTGCTTAAAGAGCTAAATGTGCTAAAACAAAATCCCTCAAAGAAGAATAACAACTGGGGATTTTTCACTCTCCACATACATAGATCTGCCTTTGCAAAAGCCTCATGATTGGGAAAAACTCCAAAGAATTTTTCATTCAAATGCCTTATTTTACAGACAAAAAAATGAGCTATAGGAGTGAAATGACTTCTCTCAATGACTCTTTTTATTAGAACCGGCATCAGAACACAGCCTTCACTCAGAGCTCCTACTACTCTGTTCATGGGTCCCTTTATGACAATAAGATTCGAAAGAAAAAAAAGATTTGCCCAAGGGGACAAAGGCTGGAGACAATGCAAAGATTAATACTATAATAAGTATTCTGGGAATTGGGTTGGCTGCACAGCATGTTCTTGATTCCACTTGTACCTTGTAGGTACCTGATATTGTTTTATGTACTTTAAGCTCAAAATTATGTGGTTGTATTTTTCAATACCAAACTATTTATTTTTTCCTTACCTTTTAATTTTTCCACTAACTGGGATATCCAAAGTTTGCTAAAAGTACTTATGCAACAAAAAAGATAAAATGATGCTCCGCTTCTGCACCTGTGCACATACGTGAATGTACTTTGCTTACATAACTGAGTTCCTGGGCCCTGGGTGATCTAAGCAGTATGGAGAAGTGATGGGTGAAGCCAGGGGATGAAGAATTAGGTTTGACAACAGCAGTCAGTGGATGAAGAAGAATATAAGATTATCCTTAAAATTCAAGCAGGATTTGAGTTTGCTAATAAGAGCTAGAAGGACAAAGGTAGTCAACAAGGTTAATGCTTGGAAATGTGTAAGGTTTTGGAGATAGATAGAGAGAACTGGAGTTGTTGAGATGGAGTAGCCCCTGTTGAAGGTGGGGATGATGTCTGAAGGTGAGCCATTGTGAGTAAGACTGATTCTACAGAAGGTTTCTGAGTCTGAGAAATGACGATCGGAGTATAACATTGTAGGACATTCATTCTGCTGCCCTTAATGACTAGAACAAGTGGAAACACAGAGAGGATTTCTAAACAACTGAGATAGGAAGTAATATCCTGGCAGCCCCATGAAGGAAACAGAGGGGTTATATATACTGAGACCGATTTCATGAAGGCCAAGGAAAACACAGCTTTAATATCTCAAGCTGAGGACAAGACTGGTGTTGGTGATGAGTCTTATAAACATGAGATTAAAATACAGTCACATTTGGTGACATGTTGAATATCAAGGATGAAAGGCAGTGGCAAGGACTTTGTAGTCACAGACTTGAGACTGCCCTCAGCATATTTGTCATTCTTCCCAACTGAGATGGAGATGTATTCAGAGTGAAGATGATTGCAGTCCATTTATCTACCCCTAGAACTCATGCAAATATCAGGTGCTTAGTAAGGTAAGCTGAAGAATATTCTTATTGTGATAGTGCATGGAGAGGTCAGCTGGGAGAAAATAAAATTTAAGAATTCTAGGTTTAAAGAAATGGCAAGAATATCACAGAGAAATACTTTAAATTTTGATGGAAATAGTCGAGCTTGAATTATGTTAGGCCAAATGAGAAAAAGAAATATGATTGACTGGAAATCAATCAAAAAAATATGGTGAGACTGGAGGTTGGGTGGAGTCTATGAGAATGAGGAATGAAGGAGAAAAGGGTACCAGGCTTGAATATGATCTGTCAGCACCCACACAGTACTGTTTAAACAATATATGTAATATATTGTATATGAATTCATACAATATATGAATATATGTAAGTTCATGACTCGCTATTGAGTTTAGGAACCTACATTAGCCCAGAAACTTCAAGTGCTTTCTTAATTTATATGATGTGTTTTCTTTCTCTTGTCATAAGACAGTAAGTGCTATTATCTCCATGAGGCCAAGAGGAGAAAGCAAAAGGGCAAGATGCAGAAGTCCCTTACTGTTCCCCATTAGACACATTGACCTTAAAGCTATAGTGCTCAGTGAGGTATGCTGGGTAATGGAAAGATGAAAGAGTGTAAAACCCAGGATAAAAAGACAAAGGTACCAAACAAACAAACCAAATCAAACCAAACCAGAACAGAACAAAACACCCCCCACCCCAAGCTGAAGCAGTGTGGATTTGCGTATAAAGAGACAAAATTTTTATTACTGTTTTTTATTAGTAATATATGAGAGCAAGGCCAATAGAGAATATGAAAGAGTAGATTATGAGAAAATGTGATTGGAATGTCTGGGAGATCAAATTATCTTTTCATTACTGCATTTTAAAAAGATGGACATTTCAGAGGCTAAAATATGTCCTGTTTTTCTGGGGCCTCATATTGTTAAAAGCCCATAATAGCCTTTTTCTTGATATTAATGTACTTGCTAGGGCTGGTGAATCATGGCTGAGGACTTTGCAGAACAAATCAAAAAGCATTTAATGAAGATTAGAGCTGAATTGTGCAAGAGGGTAGAAGAGCGACGGCTTTTCGCTAAAACATCTTTCAAAACCATGAGCATGTGATTGACCTGGAGCCCAGAGCCAGTCTCTCTGGCTCCAGGGTAAGTTGGCTAGAAGTAAGGGTTGATGGGATGGGGAAAAACATGACTGGGTTTTGTAGCTCTTGTTTGTGAGCCTAATTTCAGATGTTTGAATTTTCCTAAGGAAGTAAAGAAATCCATTCTGTGTTTATCTGGATTCAGTGTGGTGACTGAATTAGCACAGATGTTGATGGAAAGCACACAGGCAATGTGGGGAAGAGAGCCAAGATTTAGTCCATGGTGAGGAAGAAAACAGCAGATTTGGACTTATGTAGAAAATAAGACTGGGTGTGAAATAGGAGAATCAGGAATGGCTCACAGACTTTTAGTCTCAGTACAAGGAAGCTAGGTAAGAGGTTCAGGAATTTAAGGTCATCCTGAGCTATATGCATAGTTCCAGGACAGCCTCAACTACATGGATATAGCCTCAACTATGTGGGTATAGACTTCAAAAACAAACCCCCACCTTCCAATGGTTTGAATTGCTAACTGTGTGATGGTTCTGCTCACTGCAGGAACACAGTGGAGGAAACTCAAGATCTCAGTGCATGTTTTAAATGTTAATGGGGAAAAAAAAACAGCCCCTGAGGCTTAAGTATATATCATTAAATTTACCATTTTAACCATTCCTAAGTGTACTAATTGAGCCCTGTTTAAATCCATTCGCACTGCGGTGCAACCAAATACCAGGAGTCTTCATCTTGCAAATCTGCAACTCCCTCAGCTAATGAAACACCAGATCTCCACTCTTTGTTAATCACTGTTCTACTTTGTGTCTCTAAGTTTTGCTACTTCACTTGGATAGAGTCAAATGTTTGATTGGTATATGTCAGTCAGCAAAGTTTTCAAAGGGTTCATTCATGCAGAGCATGACAGAACTCAGAACATACTTTCTTTCAAAGACTCAACAGTCTGTGTACATGCCACATTTGTTCATACATTGATGGACAGTTGACTTGTGCACATTTTCTGGCTATTATGAATAATAGAGCTATAAGCATAGGTTGACAGATATATCTTTAGCAGGTAACTTTTAATTCTCAGAAATGCAATTGCTGGTTTGAACAGGTTTGTCCCCCATAGATTCATGTGTTTGAATGCTTGGCCCACAGGGAGTACAATTAGGAGGTATGGCCTTATTGGAGGAAGTGTATCACTATGTAGGTAGGCTTTGAGGTCTCCTAAGCTCAGGCTTTGCCCAGTGTGAAATAGACCCTCCTCCTGGCTGCCTGTGGAAGACAGTCCCGTTCTGTCGTCTTTGGACCAAGATGTAGAACTCTTGTCTCCTCTACTCCTCTAGCACCACTCTGCCTGCATGCTGCCATGCACTCCACCATGATGAAAATGAACTGAACTTCTGAAACTTCAAGTCAGCCCCAATTAAATGTTTTCCTTTTTAAGAGTTGCCTTGGTCATGTTGCCCATTCACAGCAATGAACCCATAAGACACATGCTAACTGTATTTGTTACTCCCACGGGAACATGCATACTATTTTCTCTCCTGGCTGCACTGCTTATATTGCTGTCAACAGTGGACACTGTCCCAATTGTTCACTCTCTCTTAACTATCACTTGTTATTTCTGGCTTTCACCTTTTCTCCCTTTGTTTGAAATAGTAGCTCTCTGAAGTGGGGATGAGATGAGGTGGTCTATCTCTTTTATTTTATTTTGGTCATGGGATATGTTTTGATAGGATTTCAGGTCGTGGAAGTGAAACAAATAAGAAATGAAGAACTTTTTATTTTTAAAATTTTAGTTAGCATACAAAGTATTTTGTTTCCTTAGAGCCTTTTTAAACACTGTCGGCAGGGGAGAATGGATTTTTCCTTTTTGACAGTGTTGCTGCCGGTAGATTCCCATGCTCCGGTGGATGGTCTCATGTCTATGCATGTATTAGAGGCACCAATTGGACTTAATGGATTATGAAAACAAGGAAACAACATGCAATTGGGAAGGAGGTGTGATGTGGGATGAGAAGGAAATTGAATGAGGGAGATGAGGATACACATAATCACATTTCATTATATAAAATTCTCAAAAATAATGACAAAAAGTTTAGAAGAATAAATGTAAGTTCCTTTTATTACATTTAATTATTTAGAAAGAAGTACCATCACCAGCAGAAACTGAACATCTCTACAATAAGGGATGAATTACTTATGAAACACAAAATCCAAACAACAAAAGAATAAAGCCATAAAAACCATGCTGCTTAGCAACCTTTCAAAAGAGTGGGGCAAGCAAGCAAAGTGAGGCTCCTCGGAAATCAGCAAGCTCTGAGAAGCCAGGCAAGTCCCACAACTCTTCTGAGAACAGCAGCGAATCCTGCAAATGCTACTGCTCACAGGGAGCTCCAGGAAGGGTAAGAGGCAGCGGGGACTTGGAATCTACAAACCAATAGCACAGGAATTCTAGAAGCACAGGAAAGAGAAAGATTAACTGGAAATGTAGAAATGAAGATTCAAGACTGAGGAATGGGCGACGTGTAAATAGTGGTGGTGCACACCTTTAATCCCAGCACTCTGGAGGTGGATCTCTGTGAGTTTGAGGACAATCTGGTCTCAGAGCAAGGTTCAGGACAACCAGGGCTACACAGAGAAACTCTGACTTGAAAAACAAACAAACAAACCAACAATCCCAAACTAAAACAAAAACAAACCCCAGAATCTGAAAAGGCAGTGGGACTATTCCATCTGCTAAACCTCTAGACAGGAATGCAGATGTGAAAGCATTGTGATTTTAGTTTGAGACTTATGTTTAGACTTCTTGACTATAGGAGTATAGCTTAAATACATGCTGCTTTAAGGCACTAACCTTGTGTGTTTACTATGGTAACAATAGAAAACATATAGAGTTAATTTAGATATAATTTCATCTTCACAGAGTTTATACTGGATATTGAAGTTCAAAATGTATTCTACCTCTATTTAATGAAGTGACTATCAAAATATTGATCCAATACATGTGGTGTACATGCTTACTTTGCATAATAAAAGACTTTACAAAATCAACCTCATTATCTGCACAAAATCTAGTGATAAATGTTCTGTTTTATTCTGTTATATTTTACTAAAAATCAATTGAATTCATGGCCCATTAAATAAATCGACTTTATAACCCATAAGTAATTTGCTATATGGAATCTGAATAAATGTTCTAATATATCTTCTGACTGGCAAACTATACCAGAATGCTAAGATTTTCATTTCATATACTCACTTGCACTCACGGTACTAATATTCTTAGATCTGGACAATCAAATGCACTTCTATTATATTTTCTTTTCATTTGAAATTAAATTTTAAAAATAAAAATATTGTTTTAATTTGTTTCTGTAGTTATTTGTGGAAATCAGACCCCAAACCCCAACAGAATTATTCTATCTAACTGATAATTTTATAGCAATTGGGAGTCAGGATTTAAAACATAACTAAAAGTGAGCTCTTGAAGACAGATACCATGAGAAACAAAATTGCTCCCACTTCCTTAAGGCAAGCAGGTATCCAGGCAGAGAAGCTCAGAAGGGGCTCTATCACAGTCATTTCTCAAAGCCCAACATACAGCCTGCTTGTCGGAGGAAACCTGGGTCTCTTTTCTACATCTCCTTTCCTCTGAAAGTAGTTTCTACCTTCTGCAATCAACCCTATAATCCAGAAAAATATGCAGATAAGAAAATCAAAGGAGGCCAAGGGGAGAAGTGGAAGCAGGCAAGGCTTGTATCTTGAGCTCTTAGGACTCAGAAGAAAAAGCAAATGGACTCTTTTCATGCTCCACCAGAGGGCACTGAACTCGAGAGAGCTGCCTTTTCCAAGGTCACTCGCATTAGTTATTATCCAAATTTGAGCATCTACGTGTTGACTGTATGTTGGCTGAATCTTCAGGAAAACTCAGAGTATTTTTCTGTTCTTCACCTACTGTTTATTCCATTTTCTCTTTTCCATTCCAAGATCAAAAGGGAGAAACAAGTGAGAAATGACTCCTATGAACAGAAAGAAGATGTTTGAGTTCAGCTTTTTATGACAGATTGGATGCCATTCACACTGACTAATTCAGGAGTCATGCAATTTAGCGGTAAAAGCAGGATCTGCTTTTCCGCTTTAGTCTCCAGTTTAGCTATAATTGATCTCTTCTAATCTCAAACCTGACTGCTTCATGTGTTTGTTGTATGATCCTTCTATACAGATTTGTTGTGTGAAGTTGTTTTGATTCTTTATATTCTTTGAAATCCTTGGCTTGAAACCTGAGCCAAGGGGGGCAAATTCTACCAATATGGGAAGTAGCCGTAGTAGTCTAACGTTAATACCATTAAGTCAATAGTTTTGAAGAATATTTGAAGAATTAATTTGTTAACAGTGTCTCACATTCACTAAGAAACTACCAGAAATTCTTCCTATCCCACTCATATTCAATGGCCAAATGGTAAAAGAGATGGAGCACCTATGATTCCAGAAAAGTCTCCAAAGCTGTTTTTGCTCTGAAAAGAAATGTCCAAAAGTAGCAGGATTCATCTGTTAACTGCTAATCTCTCAAGTAGTTAAAATGAGAAAATCTGCAGGGCCTAAGGGTTTAAGCCCGAAGCCAAAGACTTGGGCCAGCTGCTTTGCTTATATTTTCCTTCAGACCAAATCATCAGCCATGAGGCTACTAGAAAGCCGGAGCATCTGAAATGTAGAAGCTGATAGTTAAGAATTTTTCTAATACAATATTACTTGGTAAATTCGAACATCCCTTGAGAACACTTGAGTGAAATAACACTCATTAGCCCTTTTCTATCACAGTAAGAACAATAGTAACAGTAATAGCAGAAACTGATGTGTGGATTCTGAGTGCTTTCAATATGTTGTTACGAAAATTGTACAACTGGCTTATGAGATCGGAATAAACTTTATACTTGTTGAAACTAAATACAGAGATATAAATCAGTTGACCAGAAGTCTCACACATGCGTAGTGCATTTGAAATTGAAGCCATCTGGTTCCAGAGTTCCTCAAAATTTCAATATGTCCTCTTTTCTTATGGTTAGGCTGCCCAACAAACATAAAGCAAGTGACCTTGCACTTTGGCATCTTGGCTGACTAAAAGACCCAAAAATAGATAACTGTAAAAATCTCTTACTATAATTACAATTGGTAGATGGTAGATTAAAACAAGAAGTCCATGTGTGGGGGTAAATCCTAAAAAATGATAAACACAGTCAGACTTTTCTGGTGTCCTTGAAGACAGTAAATAGTGTGTAAATAGGCTTTGTACTAAGATGTTGAAGTATTGTTTTAGATCTTATATGTACAAAAATCTAATAAATCCCAAAGAAAACACAAACTAAACTAAACTAAACTAAACCAAGCCAAACTAAAATAGTAAGTTTAGAAAAGTTTGAGGATCAAACATTAATACATACAGTGGCATGTATTGTCATCTTAGAGGCATACAATGTCACCTTAATAGAAATGGTCCGTCTGGAATTCCTAATTGTACTCATAGATGAGACATGCTTGTTTTATTCTGGCCAAATCTCTGAGTCCACTTTTCCTCTGAAAATAAAGATAAGTAATATTTGACATTATTAAGGTCTTATCTTCCTTGCTAGAGTATCACATTACACAGAAACAAGGGTTTTTGCCATTCTTTTCTTTTACACAGAATGGAAGAGAGGTATTAGGTAAGTATTTGTTGAATGTGCTAAAGGAATCATTACACTTCTGTATTCACATCTTTGTTAGTTTCCTGAGGTATCACAGTATCAAATGCAGCATGGCTTGTATGACAGGAATTTATGACCATGCAGTCCTGGAGGCTACACTGATATAATTTTATCTTAACTAATAGAGGTCTGTAATGGCCTTCTTTTGAAGTCAGGTTACATCCTGATGTATTGGGATGAACATGCCAACATATTAAGTTTTTGGAAACTATTTAGACCCTAGCATTATGCAAACAATTAAATAAAATATAGACCTTGCCTTTGATCATTAAGTTCTAAAACATGATCCCTAAAGTAGTCCATAAAGTTTGTGTAATATGGATTTTGTGCAGTTAAAGTATTTTATGTTTTTTAAGCTAGCATTTATTTATTATTATTTAAAAATCATTTCTAGTATTTGAGATGATAAATTAATAGTTCCCCCTTCCCTTCTCTCCCTCAAAACTCTCCATTTACTACTACTTTGCTCTTTGTAATTCATGGCCTTATTTTCCTTTACTTGTTATGAAGAGAAAAGCCCAGGAGGTCTCAAGTCTAGACAAGGATGTTCCGGCACTCAAGGAATGCTGGGAGTTGGGGAAAGAGACACATTATCCAGCACCTTATGGCCAGCCCCTAAAATATACATACAAGTAACAGTCTACACAGCAAGCTGCCTCTAAATATCTAACATAGTATAGTTTTTGGGTTTGAGAATGCCAAGTGATATTTCTAGATGTCATCAGAAACAGAATTCCTTGGTTTTAAATATTCACTATATCTTACCCCCCAAACCAAGTATCTACCCAATTTTTCATATATACAGCAGTGAGCTTACAAAATCATAATAGTAATGAATAATGTGTAATATTACTTATAGATAAATGACAAGTGATTTATGATTTTCTTCAGTGAGATGAAAATATATAATACTGCTTGATTTTGATTTGTTCAATAACTTTTAACTAATATATATTGATTGCTGATTATTGACCCGGAATTTTGAAAGTAATTTTCTTACTTAATTTTAGAGTGCTCACCAAACAAATTTTAAGCAACCACAGTATACACATTAAAGATGAAGTATGTTCAGTTTCTTTGTACTTCTGAAGATAAAATTTTGTCAGCTTTGGCATATAAATTTACTCACACAGCTAAAGCTGAACAACAATTTGCATTTATTGTCATGGGTATATCACTGTCATTGCTCAAATCTGTTTTTTCATGATTATGTAGAATATAGCTGAGATGACTACAGGAGAATGTGCAAGAGAATCTTTGTGGATTGTTACAATAACTACATGCACATTGAAGGGACTCTTGCCAGCCTGAGCATGGCAAACATGGCTCTGGCAGGCCTTGCCCTTTTCTCTCATTCTCTCTGCCTTGCTGAAAACTGTTAGATTACATTCCTAAAGCTAGACACAGAGGTCTGTTCCCTTATGTGCATGGCTATGTCCTTCTCCTGAGGCTGACCACCAAGGTCCAGCTATCAAAGTATTGAAGTCTGGCAATAAAAAGCCCCTTTGACTCACTTAACTAACATCCCCAATTAAAATTAAACATTTTGTCGTAACATGGGGTTTCCCCTTTTGCCTTTATAAACCATCATTTCCCTATGGGTCACATCTCTTTCCTCTCTATCCAGAGGCAGTCCTTTCTTGTCGTCCAACCCCACCCCCACCCGCCCCCACCCCCACCCCCCCCACCCCCCGGTTGGGAGCTAACAAATATCCCATCTCCCTTCTCCTCTATCTCCTGTCTTGCTTCTTATTCCCTGCTCTTTGTCCCATCAGGACAAATAAATATCCTTTGTGTTGAAAACTTGGTTTTGGGGTGTCCCGAGGTGATGCCATTCTCTATACATACACTCTCAGTCTGTTTGTCTGTTTCAAGTTTCTCCTCATCTCCTTGGATCAGAAGAATTCCTAAAGCATGTCCTCATGCTGTGAGGGGTAAAAAAGGGTCTAGGGATGGAACTGACAACATTACTCCTGATACTCTATCCCATTGGCAGAAACAATCAGACATAGATACAGAGTAGAGGTTAAGGACTGGGGCTATTAATACAATCTACATATTGTCTTAATAATTTTAAAAAGTTTGGTTTATATGTCATTGCAGGTTTCAGGGAAAGCACGTTCTTATATTGAAAAGAAATCATCATGCTGACCATTACTCCAGTAATAAGCACATACCACTCCTTTTAGGTCCTCACTTATTTCTGTAAGGTTCATGTTTGACTTTTGCAGTAATCCCATGAGCTACTATACTTGTGGATAGTCAAGGAAACAGAAGCACACAGATATTTATAACAATGCTAGGTGTTTTTCAGGAACTCCAGACTCTGGATGAACATCAGTTTAACACTGTAGCCAAGACTTGTGTGTTGGGACATGAGGTCACATCAAGCTTCCTGCCTATGTACTGGTGTGCTTCATAAATCAGAGAGGGACCCCTGTAAGGACAAGGCTAAAACAGGAGGCTCTCCTAGTCAATCCTCCACTCAGTGGCTTAATCTGTCAAGCATTGCTCCTCAACATGCATCTTCCCCAAGTTGGAGTGAGAAGTGTCATCCTCTATTTTCTTTCCCTTCTTGTGCTTAGAGTGTTTATCCAGCCTACTCTTTCTTTTAGTACACTGGTAGAATTTGGCATAAGCATCTTGGCAGGAGACTTCAGATGTTCTTTACATCTTTTAAGTTAATAAGATAACTGGTCCTAACCACAGGAATCCACAATTTGCTCTCTGGAACATATGGAATTTCCTTTTTTGGAGATAGGAGTGACTTGGCCCACAAGAGCAAGAACCAAGCTAGGGAAGAATAAAAATAAAAGTAAAATGCTAAACCATTTGTATTTATTTAGAAACTAGGAAAGAAAATGAAAGTCAATCTTCTCCAATATGAGAAATTATTCTATGTGGTCTATTAAGTAAGAAATCAAGGTTTCAAAGGCATATGTTATAGCACACTCGTTTGCATAGTTTTGATAGCACTGCAATTTTAATGCTTCCAGGAGTTAAAAAGTTCTTAATTTTAATTTTTAGAGATGCTACCTCAACTATTTTACTAAATTACTTTTTTCTCACTATTCCCATAAAATCATCTTTGTATATTTTAAATGTAACTCTCTAGCATTTTTTATTTTTATTTTTAGGCATTTAAGAATTAGGTCTATGTCCAGGAGTTGGAAAAATACATTCTAATTTATTCATTAGCAGGCAAGCTGCCCAGCATGCAGTGCTCTTGCCAGGTGCTGAGCTGGCTGCTAGAGTAAACAATGTTCAGAGATCTTTGTTTCCTGACAGCACTTTTTGGCTTCCCTTGGAAAATCTGACCTTGATACTCCAGAGTGTATGATGCAGGCTGTGCCAAAAAAAGGCATGCTATGAGGGTGTAGAACAGTGTCCAAGACTGGCTCTTTTTAGTCTTTTCCCTAACAATGCAGCTATGCTAGTCATAAGGAGTATTTAGAAAATACACATCCTAGTGTTATACTTTGAAGAAGTAGTTCCTGTCTGATATTTTTCTCATCACAGCTTTAAATGTAATCACAGTAATTGAATTGCATTCTAGTGTTTTGCTAGAGAGTGGAAATGGTGTCCAATCACGTGTTAATAACCACCAGAGTAAGCCAAGGGTCTGGAACATAAAAGAGGCAGAGCAGAAGCTGAAAGGCTGGCCACAGCCTTAAATTCCCCACTCCTCTGGTTTGCTTTGGAAGAAAATTCATTAATTTTAATCAAAATTATCTGTCTTGAGCCCTGTTATAAGCTGTGCTAGGCATTCAAGATAAAGTGGAAGAAACTATGATTTCTAACTTACTGGAACTTTTGCTGGCTAGTCAGGATAAAGTGGGAGATAGATCACAATGAACAAACGGAAGTGAAAATAAAATGGTTTCAAACTGTGGTCTGTATTAAAGAGAAGGTAAGCAGCAGACATAGCCACCCACAAGGGAGAATTAAGGAGCGTTTCTTCCCCCAGAGCAGAAATGTTCAGGGTGAGGCCATCTCCTCATGCTTAGAGAGGGAGTCTCTGGGGATGGTTGCTTTATTTTTTTTTTTATTTTTATTTATTTGGTTTTTCGAGACAGAGTTTCTCTGTGTAACCCTGGCTGTCCTAGAACTCACTCTGTAGACCAGGCTGGCCTCGAACTCAGAAATCTGCCTGCTTCAGCCTCCCAAGTGCTGGGATTAAAGGCATGCGCCACTACTGCCCGGAGATGGTTGCTTTAAAAACTGACGGATGAAGCAACGGTGCACGCCTGAGAGGTTCTCCAGGGACCTCAACTTTCTGCTCTCTAGCTTCCAGACAGAAGCTTGGCTTTCCTGCAGGGGGGTAATGCATTCTGAGTCACTGTTGAGCTGACAAAATGCTTTTCTTCAATTTCAATGATGTATGGTGCAGAGACAATGCCTGCTATGGACGTCTTCCTGAAGGTTCAATTATTGAATGAAAAATTACTCTCAGAACATGTTATGATTATAGTTTTAAGTACCGTTTGTACGTGTTCCATCATGAACACACACTACAGATACTCCTGTACTGGTCACATAATAACAGGATTAACATGGTTAATTGAATTTCTCTCTAGGATTTTTAGTATTACAGGATTAAGGTTAATTAGCATGGTGCTGGGCACACAGGTATATCTAAAAAATATTTTAATGTGTTCTATAACATCTGAAGACCTTGAAGAATGACAGCACTGGGCCATAGCCCAGACAGCATGATGAGAAAAACTAAGTCATGATGCTGCATGTCAAATGAATAATAATTTTTCATCTTCTTCCTCTTCCTTCTTCTTGTGATAGGCTCTTACAGTATAGCCTTGCCTGGCTTGCAACTCACTCTGTAGATGTGACTAGCTTAGAATTCAAAGAAAACCTTCTAACTCTGCCTTCTGAATGCTGGGGTTAAAGGTATGAGCCACCATGCCTGGTCAAATAAATTATTTAAGAGGTTTCTTCAAATAGGCTGTGTGTGTGTGTGTGTGTATATATATATGTGTGTGTGTGTGTGTGTGTGTGTGTGTTGCACATGTATTATTTTCAGAAATATACTACTTCATAAAGAGAAAA
This sequence comes from Rhynchomys soricoides, assembly GCA_019843965.1. Taxonomy (NCBI): domain Eukaryota; kingdom Metazoa; phylum Chordata; class Mammalia; order Rodentia; family Muridae; genus Rhynchomys; species Rhynchomys soricoides. The sequence goes on along the minus strand of JADRCH010000040.1, from coordinate 15,298,308 downwards.
TTCAGAGCCAAAGGTAAGTCTTATTGATGAAGTAGAGAAATTAATTTTGTAAACTTGTTTTTTTCTCTGTGAACTTTAATACACTTCTAATATCAAGAACCATGCGCTGTCCTACTGACATGGCCACTATTTTGCAGCAATGCTGGCAGGACAGAGAAGCCTGAGCCAGGGAAGTGTGACCATCCTCTATCTTCTGCTTGCCTGACTACAGCTGAAAGATGAGACTCTCAGTAAGTGCCTAGAATGTGCCTCGGTGGGCTCAAAAGAAGCCAGAGAATTTACTTGCAACAGAATTTACTCACTAGGATGTGGGCTCCCACTTTTCGAGTGCTGTGCCTCTCCCCACCTCCCTCCAGAGGTCTCATTGACAGGTTT
>JADRCH010000040.1:15269867-15296773 GCA_019843965.1 Rhynchomys soricoides | reverse complement strand
TCTCTCTCTCTCTCTCTCTCTCTCTCTCTCTCTTTCTCCCTCTCTCCATCCCCCTCTCTTATTATTTCTCTCACTCTCCATCTCTCCCTCTGCACACATATATATCATATATATGAATGAAGCATGTTTCTTCAATTTAAACAATAATAATGCAACACCACCCAGACACAGCCAGCAGTCAGCTTCTCTCCTTTGTCATGAAAAGCCAGTTATAGAACATGCAAACCTTTGCACCATGGCAGAAGATGAATCACTGAAGGTGGCATCTGATTTCAATCTCAGAGCACTTTCCAGGAAGACTCTATTCTTATTCCTCACTTCATCCAAAGTTTATCATGTCTCTTTTGAGTTCTGTTATTGTTGCTTTGTGTAGGGTAATGACATAGTAAGTGCTTGAAAGGCAAAGAGATGTTCCCATGCCATCACCAATAAAGAAGTCAGATAGCATGTACTGAGAACATTGCTGTTCCAGACACTGAGCTGAATTGTCATATGAATTATCTCATTTCAATCTCCTGACATTCTCATGATATAGGACAGTTATTCCCATGTGAAAAATGGAATCGGGAGCAGCAAACACTAAGTTACTTGCTTGGGCACCTGCAAGAAGCAGGGGGTATTTTTTGATAGTTTTCTTGCTCGGATTCTAGCACTGTTTATCTTTGGGGACAGTGGAGTATGGACCCAGGGTGCCTGACTTCAGATTAAAAGAGTGTCTGTTTTCTTCAAGGCTCCCTAGGCTGCCAGGTCCCCTCATCTTCCCTGCTGTCATCTTTACATCCTCTTATCATAGTGGCCTTTCATGCAGGCTTAACATGACAGTCATGCCTCACCTCCATCTTGAGCAGCTGAGTCAAAGCATCAGGGTGAGTGTGGGCATCTGAGTTTTGGACACTCACCCCGTGAACTGATGTGGAGAAGTTTGCAGTTCATTTTTCTACTGAACACACTGCCTTTGTTCTGCACTGTCCTCTGAGTGGAGGAGACATCATATTCTATGTAATAAAATAGTTGATAATTCAGCTTTCCTGTATACAGTGGAACTGAGACTAATTCTTAAAATCTGTTTAATTCTTTTATTGAAAGACAAATACAAGTACTCACTCTTGGCTGGATGAATCCTTGTGGAATTGTGAGCTGATGTTAAGGGCTACATGATTTTCTCTGAATATGAGAGGAAAATGAGTCTTCTTTCCTTAAACCATTTCTGGTCAAAAGTTGACTCAAATCTGTGAAACATTTGTCAAATAAATGTTGATTTTTCAGTTTCTCTAGTAATAGACTCTGCTGTATGCCATGGATTTTAGTGAATAAGGAGTTTTATGGAAAAATATTGAATTTACATGGTATTATTAACACATTATTATGATTTTAATTCATTTTGGTTTGCTTAGAAGTATTTGAAATCACCAAGGATGTAATACACACTGTGGTAGGGCAATGGCTTTTGAGTAATTTCTCTAGTAATATCACTTTAACTCTTCTATTCTGAGCAACAAAACGCCAAAATGAAGTTTGAAAGAAAGAAAACACTGCTTTTCACAGAGCATCTCTCCTTTCGATAGTAATAATGATGTGGGTTCCCCCCAAATACCTTTGACTTTCTCTATCCAGGTATGGAAACTGTCATCAGGAACCACTGAATATCAGGCTCATGCTCAAGACAAATGTAGTGTTTCTAGGTCTTATGGCACTAATGAAAGTCTTCTGGGAACAATCCATTTTGCTGGTACACAGGAAGGAGATACAATGCTAATCTTTTATTATACAGGTATTTTTCATATAACAGGACTGTAAAAAACAATGTATTAATTAGCATAGAAAAAAGATATGTGAAAGACTGAATTACAGAGTCATACAGTAATCATACATAAAAGTATTAGGTCTAATCACGCTTAAAGGAAAGACTGAGACAAGCTCTGACCATTTAGGTGGTACAGAACTTTATCAAAGGGCATCAGAATAAAAATCTCATTGGGATTTTTAAAGGGCTGCTTCTATTTTGTCAGATAAAATTCTTGACCTGAAAATAACTATATGTATAGATTTAGTCTTAGGCAAGATGGATTTTTATCTTTGAAAATAGGTTTGAAAACTAAAGATTGTAAGACTCAGATAAAACTGAAATCCCCTAATAACAAGATGTGATGTGTGATCTTGGCTGATTATCTCATCTTTCCAGTCCTCCATTTCTTGCTCGGATTAGATAATCAGAAAAGACTTCCAACTCAACTATTTTATGGCATTAGGTTTTTCAATAGTAAAAACAAATGAGTTGGAATTACAATAATGGAGACCACACTTCCAGAAGGAAAGGAACTCCATTGTCAAATGTGTTTTACCTGCTGCATGGTGCTATGAAAAACCTTTGTGATCTGAGCAAGACTTCAGACATTTTGTTTACTCATCTGTAAGTTAAAAAAAAGTGCAATCTGATGGCACTGAAGGCAGTTTCTAAAGAAATAGATCATATGTCACTGCACTTGAGCTATCAGACCCAAATACCACATATAGAATGGCTTAAGTAAAGAAATTTTCTGCTAGTTCGGCAGCTATGTGTCCTAGACCAAGGTCTGTTACAGTCTTCTGGCCTGCACATAGGAGCCTTAGCTCTACCCACTCAGAGAGAGAGAGAGAGAGAGAGAGAGAGAGAGAGAGAGAGAGAGACTATCTTCTCTTACATTTCAACAGCTGTTTTGAAAATATAGCCCTTAGTGTTAAATGTAATGAAAGTTGCTTTTGTTACCTCTGCTAACTCAATTAACACTGATACATGCAAAGTTCATTTGGGGGCACAGAAGAGTTATCCATAAGACATGGTGTACAGAAGTTAAAGATAAGGTATTTATGTGTTCTTTGGCTTATTGTTTCATGTTCGTTTTCATGAAGATACCATCCGCATCCAATTCAGTCCTACTCTTATATGATCAACCTTCATCATGTCCTCACAGGGCTTTCTATAAATAGTCACATCGGACCTAGGGTTTTAACGTACAAATTCCAGTCCACAGTACCACATATGAAATATTTTCATACACATCTGATTTCCTATTACCATGCAGCTAACAGGAGCCAAAGCACATGAAGCTACCAAGTAGTCGTATTCAGTGCTAGTGGAACAACCCAAAGCTACCGTGTATATCATCTCTTTAGTCATAGCCAGTAAAATGGATGCTCATACCCCTTTGAGCCAATATTTGCTCTTTAAGAGTTTATATGCCTGGGACTGGATATTAGCTCAGTGGTTAAAAGCTTTACTTGTTCTTGCAGGTGATAGGTTAGATTCCCAACACCCATGTGTGGTATGGTGAGTATGAACTCGGCACCTGGGGACAGAGGACTATTTTTTAGCCTTCATGGGCACCTGCACTCATGTGTACCCTCCTACACATACATATAAATAAAAATAAGTCTTTAGAAAACAAAGTAAAATTTATATTCCTGAAGCATTCTTACAGTACTACTAATTGCAAAAGGGGCAACAAATGAAAAGTTTAAAAATTACATACCAAAATACTTTATATTCTATATGGGATATAAATATATCTATAAAATGTTATATATTCAATTAAAATGCAGGAAATCTATACACACCGACAAAGAAAGATGTTCTAGACTATCTGAAAGACAAAATACAATTTACAAATAGTTTTTATTGTATGATTATACTATTTTGCAGATACATAAGTTTTAGAAAAATTATACATTATCTATGCACCCCTTTTCTGAGAAGTGGAATTTCAGAGGCTTTAATTTATGTTACACCTTTATCTATTTTTTAATTTTATTTAAAGCATATAGTGAAACCACAAACTACCAATTTACTAAACCAGCACAATCCCTAACTCGATTCTAAATATTTGTGCTTATACCCACAGATAACTATATGTCTCACTCCTCATCAAAGAAATGTCTCTTTGCAACAGAAGAAACCATTACAGAAAAGTACAATTAATAAAAATGCTGCATTGTAGAGCCCACTCTCAATGAATACAACTACAAGAAAACCCTGCACCTAAGGCTCAGTAAACATTGCATAGAAGGGAGCAGAAAGATTCTAAGAGCCAGAGGCTTAAGTATTTTGCTGTCGACAGTGTCTCCTGGGAATGTCAGAAGCTGCACACATAAAGTCTCATTAACATGACTGCCTAGACTAGAGCTAGCATGGCAACAACAAGGACAATGATAACAAAATGGACAGGGGAAAGCCCATGAGGCCTCAAGAGCTACAGACAACAAAGGATACCGACAGTGGGAGTAGTCTTCTCCAGGGAAGTACGTGCCAGCAGGCTGGTCAATACCAAAGGTCAGTTTCAAAACATACATGCATGTAACGCATAGACTGAGCAGGTTACCTTTAGGAATACACATGTATATGCATATATACATGCTACAAAATTACATCCAAAAAGAGAATGTAAATTTAAAAGACATCAAGTGGGAATTAAGGTAATATGATATCACAAAAATAAAATAAAATAATAGAAAAAATACCACGACCACCAAGAAGCTTAGGAAGAGAGGTTTTAGTTCAACTTATGGTTCCAAAATGATAGATTCCATAGTGGTAGGTAAGGTACAGCATCGTGAGCAGGATTGAGAGATCACTTTTCATCTGCGTACAGGAAGGAGCGATAGAGACCAGGATGTCTACTCCCAGTAATGTAATGCTGCCATCAATGCTCTTCTTTCCATAGGCTTCACAGCCTTCTTAAGCAATGCTGATGGCTGGGGACCAAGTGTTCAAATAGATAAGTCTATGGGAGACAGTTCTCATTCAAACTACTACAAATCACTATGCCAATTCTATGACTTCATGTCTATCAGTGCTCTGATTTAATTAACATTTGTACTTGGTGTTTTCATTGGCAATACTGTGTAAATATTATTCATAACTGTGCTGCACAAAATATTATATGTCCTACTTTATATAGGTCTAAATGTCTATATTATAAGCCACCTTATATTTTCTTTGATTTCCAAATATGTTTAAGTAGTTTTTTTACCTTCTCAAACATTTTCTTCAGGATTATAGAATTATGGTCAAATACATAAACCCAATTTAGATAATGCCATTTTTCTTAGTTCGACATTCAGAAAACAGCAAGTAATAAAGTGCAGAAGACACTCCTAAAATATTAGCAAATTCTCCCGTGTCTATCCATTCCTTTAATTTTTGTTTCATCTTTCTGGCTGATCACCTAACTCCTTGTGTTCTCATTTCTGCAGAAACACACACACACACACACACACACACACACACACACGTGCAGAAATTGAACAGGGGCAGAAATCGAACAAGGAGTTGTGAAAAAGTATTTTTCCTAATTTTGAGTTTCAAAGCTTATTCACTGAAGGAAAGGAAGAGACTTATGGTAAATTAAAATGCTTTAAATAAAATCCTTAGAAAAATAGATGAGTGTTCTCCAATCTACCCTTCCTGTTATATTATACATCAAGGGGTAAATTAATAAAAAAGACAAGAGTAGGACTCTTGTCTCGGCTGGGACTGGGGTTGTAGCAAGGTCAGCACTGACTAATGTCTAATCATTCCTTTGAGCACTAGAGAACCTCACACTTCAGGAACAGCTTAACGATAGTCTCATCACACCCTTCTGAATATACAGCCCTCAAAAGCAGCTGTACACCATCCATAGAGCACTCCAGGTAAAAGACGCATCTGTGTCAGCATGTCTCCATCAATGACCCAGGGTACATGAGAACCTCAGAGCAGTTTGGAACACTAAACTCTCAGTACTCACTTGCACTGAATGGACCCATCTTGATCTCTATGACACAGGTCAATAGTACAATTCAGGAAACTACTCATTAATGCGGGATCAGTGAATCCAAGAATAGGGAGGATGAAGCGCTCACCTCATGGTTTGAGGATGGAACAAAAGGACAAAAAGGCTTAACTTCAGGAAGTCAGTGTGTTTGACTTGTCACCTGTAGGATAAGGGAACAATAATTTTCTATTACTCTATATTCCTAGTGGCTGATTGGTGGTAGTGGTGATGATGATGATGATGATGATGATGATGATGATGATGTGTGTGTGTGTGTGTGTGTATTAGACACAAAATCTAAAAAGTAGACCAAATGCTGTATGTTCACAAGCAAGCCCATTAGTAGAGTTGTAGCATGCAGGACACTATACCCTTTGCCTGTCCTAGTGACTACATCTGAGAAAGGTCACTGTAGTGTTATATATTTATTGTAACTACTACTCTCCTAGCCAATTTACATTCCCAGTCCCAGTGCTGATGCACCATCTGTCATCCATATACCAATTAAACCCTGGTGGTACCACAGAATACTCGCCACTCACAAAGCAAGCCATGTGACTGCTTTGCCATCTGAGAGCATTCAATCTGACAATGAGAGAGTGTTGATTTTAGGACTGGAGAATTTCTATGAATCTACAGTTGAAGATCTATAATATCTAGGTGATGCATAGAAGTAGACTATGAACTTTTAGGAGTAACAATACCCACTGTGACTTCTTTCCTTGACAGTGAACAAGAAAAGGAGAGAAAAGAGCTCCCAGAAAAAGGATTCCAATTAGTGAATACAGATGGGATGAGGGGAATAGAAACCACCATTTAGAATTTAGCAAACAAAGGTCCACAAATTAGTGATGAAATTAGAAAGTGGAAGTTTGGGCTAAAATCCAATTGCATCATCTCAAATATCAAACTGGGTAGTTGGGGATGCTAAGGTCTTTTGTGAACACTGAAATACTTTCAAATTAAAAAATAATTGTAGACAAAACTTGCAAGTTAGATTTCCTTATCCAAATTCACTTTCTTTAGTTTTCTAGATTCTATTCTTAAATATATGTTCTAGCCATGCTAATATTCATGTTAACCATCAATAGTACTTAACTGCATTCAAATGCATTCATGTTTGCCCACCAGTTCTTCTCAATTACCTTGTAGAGCTGGGAGTTTACTTTGAGCATTCAAGAAGTCTATTCTCATTACCTACAGTTTGAACAGAAGTGTTCTTGGAACTTATGGTCTATAATCACTTATCTTGGAGGAGGTAAGTATGCTGAGGAGACGACAAGCACGCCCATGAAAGTATGAAATAGCTCTATGTAGAATCATGTGATGTCATGCTTTATTGGTAGTATATTCGCTATCGGAAATAATACAGAAAACTGAACCATGAATAAATAAGAGTGCCTCAGAAAAACATAGAGCTTGGATGGCTAATGATGCAGGGAGACACTACATGTCATCGAGGGAATCAGGGAGCTGTAAGCAGACATGAAGTGCAGAGTGGAGATGGGTAAGAATAGACCTAAGTGTATTGGGATCGAATAACAGATAACTGTGAAAGTCCAAAGTTAAAGATCACACATTTAGTTAAAGAAGAATCATGACACTCTTTTTAAGACCTTGTGAGGGTAACAACTTTTCTGGCTCCAGTATAAGCACATTGTGAAGATTTTTGAGCCCACATCAGACCTGTTTTAGAAAATCTGGCAGTGAACCTTGAGATAACTTTTCTTGAATGCGGATCAGATTGGCTTGTCCTTTCATCCTTGCTTTAATCCACCCTCCTCAGACCTAAACTATCTGGGAGCTTTCCTTGTTGTCACAGTCCTCATAATCCTCCAGATTAGACCACCCCATTCTGCTGCCTTCAGCAGTTCCATCTAGACTCTCTTTTTTCTTCTACGTCCTCATCTCTTGCAGAGATCTACTATGCATTTTCTCCAAAAACACCTCTCCTGGTTGGTTGTTCGTTTATCCAATGATACCTCCTGCTTTCCATACTATACCTCTGCTCATGACTTCTGGCAAAAGAAGCCTTCCTTACCCCTCTGTTTCCCAGTTTATTGAGGCAGTATCTCTTCCTGCCTCTAGAACTCATCAGGCCTGGTTGTTGAAGCAACTTAGATTTCCCCAGAGAATTTCCTGGCTCTGCTTTTCCACTATCAGGATTACCATCTGAACTCATGCTTGCAGTGAATGTCAGCCCCTAGCCCATCTCACCTCTGGCAATTGTCTACTCATTGTCTAAAAGACCTCAGCTTGTAAGACTTCCATATTTGTATTTTTACAAGGGTGGTTGTTTGATTTAATTATGCAGTGATAAGATTATGCCTGATTACACTGTAGATTTCTGAGAAAAGAGACAGTTAATGCAGTAGTTACCAAAGATGCAGACAAGGAAGCATTCATTCAAGCGTGTGGGTTCTGGTGGTAATATGAAGAAAGGCAGGGAGAGTGACTGTGAGACCAGTCAGGCACTCAGAAAACTCTACAAGATCCTAAGAAATCAAGGAGGATTTCTGCCTGGCTTACTGGCAGTGAAGCAAAGAACTGAGAGATGGGGTAAAGCAGAAAATACTCAGTTTAACAAACATTTTTGTGGAAACTAAAGGAGAAAATCCTGCAAAGTCTTGATGTTGTGACAACTTCAGTGCAATCAGGAAATATTTGTGTAAGAAAATGATGCTTAAGCTGACACTGTATACACAGACTCAGGTACTGTGAGTCACTCATGAATTTGTGTATGTAAAGTTCCCTAGGCAGAAAATCAGTTGGCTTTTTTTTTTTTAAGGATTAAAAATCAACAACAAAAACAGTTTGAGTTAGCAATAGATTTGGAGGAGATTAGAAAAATACATGGGGACCAAATCACAGACTTTCAAAGCCAGGAAGGATTTAGGTATCAACTTTAGGAGAACTGATGAAATTGTATAAACAGAAATAATGATATTTTGATTACATTTAAGAAGTACTGATCTATTTCCAATATGAAACATAGATTAAAAAGTTAAAAAAAATAAGTAATTAATTCTGGGTTTAATTTAAAGTCTTTGTGATGATAAAGTCAAAGCTTTTAGGATGTAACCCTGTGACACTGTTGCTCATTGTGTAGCTCTGCAGTCAGGAGCCATTGGTTGTCTTACCAGACATCAGTGGTCCATAGACCAAATCCCACCTTGTCCTCTCCCGGTGATATCCACTTCATCTTTTGTTAGATTATGTCATTGTCACAGAATCCAAGACTTTCATAATGAAATGGAAAATGAAGTAGGCATTAATGCCAATTTTTCATTCTTTTTTCTTCTCTTCTTTCTTGGACATAATTTTTTTCTCTTTTTTTTTTGGGGGGGGGGGTGAGACAGGGTTTCTCTGTGTAACCCTGGCTGTCCTGGAACTCACTCTGTAGACCAGGCTGGCCTTGAACTCAGAAATCTATTGGACGTAATTTCATATCACTGTCACATCAGCTCATACTACATAATTAAAGTGGGTTTTCATGGTATATGAAGTGTCTAGTAAAAGAATAATTTTTGTCCATAATGCAAATGCAAGAGAGATCCCCACCCCCCAGAGACTTTGATTTCACTTCATCTGAGTAAGGGTGTGGCTAATCACAGGAGAGTTCCTGAAGCAGGTGATACACTTTGTGAAACACTGGTTTCTAGTGAAAACTTCTACATTCTATTGCAATCATTGTATGATGTCTTGGACATATCTATTCTGTTAAGTTTATCAGCATTTGAAACCCTCTATTGTAAGTAAACTTAGCGTTTAATAGCCTGTATATTTTTGAGAGACTTCTCTTCCCAGTGCAATATAACACAACACACAGATAATCACTTTGGTATCTTTCTTTGGTAAAGAAACTAAAAATAATTATTTAAACAATTTAATTACCAATTAGTTCCGATGTGAAGTAAATATTTCATGCAGATTAATAGTAGAAGTATTTTTTCTAGCTGGGTAGGATATAATATTGTCTTTCCAATATTAATACATGGTTACATGTAAGACTCAAATAATTATTACCCAATAACTCTCTTGGAGATGGTTTTATAATACAGAAAATACTTATAAAGAGGTAAATAATAGATGAAAGTTAATCAAACTTCTTTGCTACTAAACTCATACAAAATAATTACTAGTCTATGCAAGTGGTTATTCAAAGGGCAATATCAATAGCCAGTAAGATATGCTGTTATTATAAATCATTATAAAAATTCAGCACTATAATTATATTTTGGAATCATATTCTGAAGAACAATTTTCAATGTAGAAGCTATCAAGCAGCTGGCTTCTTGTATCTGTGCCTGCTGTAAAGGTGACGCATGTCATGAATGGTTTTCTTGCTATATAAAGGCACTTTAACAGCTGATACCATGGATAATCAGGACCTTTGACATGTGATCCTTTGAAAACATCAGATTTTAATATTTTAAACTTGTCTTAACCAATTTACATCTTTCATCCTACAAAACTAGGTTTATTATATCTATTGAATGAGCCAGATAAAGAATCAAGACACACATGTTTATGTTCAGAACCAATTGTGAAATTGAATCAGCTCTAGGTGGCCACTTGAGAGATGCCAATTTATCCTCATCTCTTGATGAGGTCTCAGCTATAATAAGTCTGTAACAACTTAAGGATATTCCAGGAATGCTTTCTAGAGGCAGCATTTTATCAATCAACTTTATTAAGTGGTTTAGGAATTATTGTCTTATTTCATGAAGAAAGCATTTAGTAAATATGAGGTGCTAATCTATGTTTATAGACAGTACAAGAAAAAAATGTTAAAAAGGTGAAAACTGACGGCTGCTCTTATATCTTAATTTGTAAGGAGCGAGGCATAAAATGTATAGAAAAGCAAGTATTTCAGATAAATAAATTCAATGCAGAGAAATTAAGAAGTGTAAGACAACAGGACTGATAAACATGTCAGTGATGACATCATCAAAGATAACAGCATTCACTTAGAGATATGAATGAAACAATGTTCTGGGGTTTATGAGAAGCACCAAGAATTGAAATGCCTAAAATACTTCTGTATTCCATTGAACAGTGAGTCTAACCTCCCATTCCTTGATTCTAAGATGGCTGTGGTGTCTTGTTTTTCTTTTATGTTCAGACGTGATGCTCTTTAATAAGAAAAGGTCATAAAAAGCTTTGTAGTTTCTGCCCATCAGATACCTGGGAACCTACCAGTTATCGTGTAAGAAACATGTCTGCCCCAGAAACCATGATACTAGGGAATTCAAGAAAAACATTCAGAGAGCTGCATGTGTTGAGAAACAGACTGTCTATACAGAGCCATCTGTTCAATTCATTGTACCCTGGCGACTAACCTATGTGAGGAAGGTGTCTTAGACAATCCATCTGTGTTAGACATCACTTGGAAGAACAATGGCTCAGATCAGGCCTTCATAGCCCTGATCCAGCCACATCTGGTCATTCAAATGATCTAACCTGAATGAGAGTCACTGGGAGAATTGGTGATTTCTCTTCACATGTTCTTGAACCACAGTATCATAAGCATAATCAATTTACTAATTTATACAGTGAGTGATTGGTTGTTTGCAATTGGATGTTTGAAAGAAGGAACATTTATACCTGATATATTTCCTAAACAGTTTATTCTAGCTTCTAAGTATGATCTGGACTTCGGAGGGAACAAACTTATAACCAGGAATATCCAACCAATAGTCAAAGCAAGAGGTAACAGTGGCCTGAATTAAAACAGTGACACAAAAAGAAGGGGGAAATAGAATTTGAGATATGGTTTTGAAGAGAAGTTGTCAATAATTGTTCAAAATAATAGATAACACACTTAGTTCAATTTTAACTTTGAAAATATGTTACACTAAGTACTAAAGTTATCTAGAAATGCCTGGACAATGTAAACAACCTAAATAAATGAAAGTATTTTGAATCTGTATTTGAACCAGAATTTGAATTTCTACTTGGTAAGTTGTTATGAAAGTAGGGAAAGTTCCATAATTTTTTACTGACTCATATAGCTAAAATTCTTTGTGTCTATGTTGCCAGATATTAGTATTTTGAATCTGTATTTGAACTAGAATCTGAATTTCTACTTGGTAAATTGTTATGAAAATAGGGAGAAAGTTACATAATTTTTTACTGACTTAGCTTGCTTAGAAGACTTTATATACACCATGCCTTTTCATTTTGTTAATGTTTAACTTTTCAACAAATATTTGTGAAAAAATCCTTTGTGCATATGTTGCTAGATATTATACACCTTTGGGGAAAAGCAGGTATGGTATCTTTTGAGGAAAGGTAGACTATTATGTTTTGATGGCAGACATGTCAAAAAAATTATAAAACTAATCATAACATATATAACCATAACCTACCTTTGACTCAACAAAGTTTCAAGAGGTCATCCTTAAGAAGCTGAAGAATAAACTATAGACTGAGACAGACTAGGGACTATTATAAATGGAAATGTACAAGTACTCTAGGAAGACAGAAAATCAAGTATAAATTCTCCATAAAGATGGTAGGCAAATAGAAAATCAAGTATAAATTCTCTCTAGAGTCATGAGCAGGCCATGCTAGTGCAACTCCAGGTTCACCTTTCCCACCAAGCAATCTCTTCTCTCTTCAAAGTAAAGCAAGAATAGTCTTCCCGAAGTCTAAATCTCCTATTTGCCTTCTGTTTCTTAAAATCACAAGGTGGCCAGTCCTCTGAAAGCACAATCCAAATGATGATTACCTCACTGTTTTCAGAGCTATTAGAGAAGGATTAGGTTCGGGGAGCAGAAAAAAAACCTTTAGATGTTTAGCGAGTTTTGGTTCACTCTACTTTTAAGATGTTTATATAGATGTCAAGAAATCAGTTGCGTACATTGGGAACCTAGTATCTAGGAGTAAATAGGCGATTCATCTTTAGTAGATACAACAAAGTTGTGGCATGAATGACAGCATCCAAGGAGAGATATTAAAGATGAGAAAGGGGCCAAGGAAACCCACTTTCAGGAGAAGCCATGAAGAACTATCCAGAGATATAAAAGGAAGTTCTGGAAAATATGCTGTCTCAGATACCAAAAATACGTGATGCAAGCAAAATAACCGAAGAGGAACCACGTACCATCACCTGTCAACTGGCAGCTGCAGTAGCACTTTTGATAACTGCTCTTGAGTGAGTTCTAGAATGCTGCAAATGCTATTTTAAAAGGAAATTTACTGTGATAAAGACGGACTTAAAAGAAGAAAGATCTCCAAGTGATAACTAGCCTCAGATCTTGTAGAGAAAGAACAAAAGGAAGGAAATAAATAATAAAAAAATCACATCAGTTCTGTTACACTCATAGATAACTGTCTTGTCAAGTCCTCATCAGAGAGACTTCCTTCAGCGGCAGATAGGAGTGGGTGCAGAGACCCACAGCCAGACATTTTGTTGAGAGAGCGTCTAAATTGGAGGTCTCTATCTGGTCTCTTCCTTCGGAGATCATATAACCCCATGGAAGAGAAAGATTGTAGGAGTCAGAGGGCACAAAGGACACCAGGAGAATATGGCCCACTGAATCAACTTAGCAGGACTCATATGGGCTCACAGAGACTGAAACAACAAGCATGGATCTATATCAGGTCCTCTGCATATATGTTTTGGCTGTTAGCTTGGTGTTTTTGTGGAACTCCTAACAGTGGGAACAGGTATTTCTCTGACTCTTTTCTTCCTATTGGGTTGCCTTGTCCAGCCTTAATATGAGGAGGTTTGCCTTATTTTATATCTTATTTTGTCCTCTCTTGGAAGCCTGCTCTTTTCTGAAGGGAGGAGGAGTCGTCACAGAGACTGTAAGAGCCAGAGGATATAACTCCAAAGAAACAAGGTCTTCCGAACAGCAGGGTGATGGACTTAAAAACTCACAGACTGGCTTTAGTGGCTAAATATGGAATGTCCCAAGTGGGACAGTCTATGGATGGCCTTCAGTCTCTGCTCTACTCTTTGTCTTTGTATTTCCTTTAGACAGGAGCAATTCTGGGTTAAAATTTTGAGAAGGGTGGGTGGCCCCATCCCTCAACTGGGGGCAGTGCCTAACCTCTGGATATGGTCTCTACAGGTTCTCTTTCCCCTTTGTTGGGTCTTTCAGCTAATGTCATCCCACAACAACAATATAAGCCAACCAGACGACCCCCCCCCAACCCCCAGAGCTCCCAGGGACTAAACCACCAACCAAAGAATACACATGGAGGGTGGCCTTGTCTGGCATCAAATGGAAGAGAGGTCCTTGGTCCTGTGAAGGCTTGATGACCCAGTGTAGGGGAATGTTAAGGCAGTGGGGAGGGAGTGGGCATGTGGGTAGGAGAGCATCCTTGTGGAAGCAGGGGGGAGGTAGGTGGGATGGGGGGATTTCAGAGAGGAAACTAGGAAGTGGGATAACATTTGGAATTTAAATAAAATATAACCAATAAAAAATTAAAAACAAAATCTCACAGACTGTAATTGCCTGCACAGGGCTTGCAGAGGTCTAGGCCTGATGAGGCCTAGGTGCTGACAGTGGAAGTGGACACAAGCTCCTGTCTCTAGAAGCTATCTTCAATTGATAATCACAATCAAAAAAATTATTTTTCTCTAATACAGCCCACTGCATATACAAACCACTCATCAGGCCAGCCCCATACCTAGCAGTAGATGGTCCATACACAGTGAACTCCATCTTAATCTGGGGAATTATAATGTTTGGGCAATTTTTGTCTGTTTGTTTCTTATCCTGAAAGTTTTTTGCTGATGTTTATTGATTTTCGTGTTAAGGGTATTTCTGCATGTGCCAATGTATTTGTCTCTGCTGTATGTGTTTCTTGTGCTTTTTCTTTGGCTCTTTGTTTTTCTGTTCCTTTGATTGTATTGTCCTATTTAGGTTTATTTGTTTTTATTTTATGTTATTATTTTTTAGTTGATGTTAGTCACCCAAAAGGTTGAGAGCAGACGTGGTTAATAATCTGGTGAAATTTTTGCCATCATCGTGGCCTAGGCTACACTGGATCCTCTCCCAGACCCTCAATGTAAGTTTGTTTTTCTCAGTCAATCTATAAAATCCATCTTTATGGAGAGTGTCATATGTACTTTAGAAAGTACATATGGTCTTTATTTAGCTTACTTTGTTCCTCAAGGGGATTTATGTCTGCTTTATTGTGCATGAAGTATTGAGTTAATTATCAACATGAAAGTTTTCACCAAATTGTGCTGTTTTCTGAGGAGAGAGAGAGCAAGAATGGGTATGGATTTGGTTAGGTGGGAAGTGGGGAGGAGTTGGGAGGAGTTGGGGGAGGGAGAACAATAAACAGACTATATTGTATGGAAAAATATTTTCAACTTAGAAAGAATAAGAAAAATGAAAATATTTATGAGGTGAAAAATGCCAATAAATCAGATAAGATTTGGATGCATTCCTGGAAGCAAACAACCTTTTAAGAATAAGTTATAAAGGAACAGGAAATCGTAACAAATTTATAATATGTGAAGAGGTCTGGTCTATAATCAAAAAATTCCTTATTTTCATCTAGTTTTTGTGCTGTGAAAAATATGTGCCAAATGATTTATCAACAATAAATATTTACATCTCATAATTCTGTAGGCTGAAAATTTGGGATCAGGTCATGGGAAGTTTTGGGATCTGGTGAGCACTCATACTGGTACAAAGATGTGTTTACTTTGTAGAAAGGGTAATTTATCTCTCTGTGCTCACTTATATGAGAAGATAATCTGCTTTATGAATCTCTGACTTTATGAATTAATAATCTTACATATGAATAAACTATTCCCATAATCTCGAGATTATGATTTCAATGTACTAATTTTGGGATCAGTGAAGGCACACACATATTCAGACCATAGCATTTACTAGTTAAAATTTGTACAAGTAAATGGATTCATGGCTGAATTCTCTCAAATACTTTAAAAATTTTTTGATGTCAATTTTTCTTAAGCTCATTTTTATAAAATACAGATGAAGAAAAAGCCTCAAATGCATTTAACAATGCCAGCATTGTGCTCATACAAGAACCCAGAAAGATGCTACAAGAGAAGAAAATCTCAGACTACTATTCCTGAGAAACATAAATGCAGTAACTTTAATGAAAGCACCAGCAAACTGTTTCAAGAATACACTGAAGTATCCCTCACCATCAACAAGAAGAATTATTCTCTGAGATAGTTTTGATTCAATGCAGAAAAATCAGTTAATATGACTTAACATATTAAAAGAATGGAGAATAAAAATTATAATCATTTCAACTGAAGCAGAAAAAGAATTTGATAAGATTTGATATTTTTTCATACCTAAAATTAGATATAGGAGGAAAAATTCTCTTATTATTAGGACAGTTGTATAGCTATCACCCTCAGTTGTGAGAAGCTGAAAGTTTTTCATTAAAATCAGGAATGTGTTAAGGATACCCACTTTTCACTTAGAGCTGAAAGTGTACTCTTGATCTAGAGCAGAAATACCTAACCACAGGAATTACAGAAGAGAAAGAATTAGTGCATTTGAGTTGGATGGAAAGAAAGTGATTAACTTCTGCTGGCAGATAATGACAGGGTCTTACATGGAGAAATCCTGAAGATGCCAACTAAAATCTTAGAACTGACTGACAAATTGAATAAACTTGCAGCATAAAAGTCAATATGCAAAAATAATTGAGGAAGGAAACAGATGTTTGGGGCAGGAAAGCCAGTTTTAAAGGCTGGTCATGATTTAGGACTTAGTAAGGAATGTAGTGGTGACTGGCATTGAGCAAAACGTGTTTTACAGTCATAATTTTGTACCTTTGACCAGGAGACTACCTGGTACACAGTAGACGCTTAATAAATATTTCATAAACACAAGCCTGAGTTGATGAATTTGATTAAACAGATACAGAAGAGAATAACATAGGTATATTTAGTTCTGATACTGGAATGGTCAGCATTTGAAGTGAGAGATCGGAAGGCTGTAGACCAAAACAACCACACTTATCATTTATTTGGGCAGCTTCTTCTTATGTGATTCTAGTCTCACAGTATTTTTGTCTGTTTATGCTCTTTTCTGTGATTTGTTTCCTTATAGTGCTGATCAGTGGGGCTTTTAGAAAGAGATTAAGATAGGAAGGTGGGGCCCCCAGCAAGGAGTGGGAATCTGTCTCTACTGATATTGAAGGACACAACTATGTGTCTGAGCTTACAGTGTCCTAGGAAGAGGGTCTTCATCAAACACTGATTCTGTGAGTGCCTCCATTTTGAACTTTTCAGCCTCTGCCAGTGTCATCCTGGGCAGCTACTTGTGATTTGAACTCCATCCTGTATACTTGATACACTTCCTGTCTGGCGCTTCCAGATTAATGGTGGAAGTTTTACCTTCTATACCTTCAAAATCTCTCATCTGCTGCTCCGAAATTCATCATTTTCTCAAAGCAGGACCACATGTCCTGAAGCCCATGATTTATGATTTAATTTTCTAAATTGTTTATACATCTTGCAATTCCTTTCGACATCATTTTTTGACACATGTGGATTTGTCCACTTCAATCTCATATTTTCTTACCTGTTTGAAGCTTAACTTCCACTTACCACTTGTGATTTCTTCTCCACAAGACTCTCCATAAACATACTTGTAGAGTTAGTGATTGAGTTAATTATTTTAACTAACAATGTGGGATAATTGTCTGAGAGAACATGGACTCTCTCAGAAAAGATTTTGGAAAAGACTTACAAGATTTAAGTAAATGACAAATTTCATCTAAGAGGAGGGCCCTTAATCCGAGCTATGTCCGTAGTTAATGTGGCAAGAGCCATTACTCTTTAAGCACAGCAAGAATGGGAAACTCCAAGAACAAAAGCAGCTGCTTCACTAAGAAAACTTTGAAAGAATGGGGATGAGGAAGCAGAGCTACTAACAAGCAAGGATAGGGGGCTCTTTATTTATACTGTAGTCCAAACACACCTCGTCTGTGTTCAGACATGCTTACAGTTGGTGTTTTCTCTTCATCTTGATCCATCATAGCCACGGAATAGCCTTGTCTGATGTTAGTGTCTGTGGTGGTTTGAATGAGAAAGGCCTCCATAGACTCATGGATTTGAGTACTTGCTCACCAGGAAGTGATACCATTTGGTCACCAGGGAGTAGCACTATTTGAAATAATCCTTTCAAAGTTGTTATGTCCTTGTTAGAGGAAGTGTGTCACTGGGGATGGGCTTTGGAGTCTCCAAAAAGCCATTTCAAACCCAGATCTCTCTGTACCTGCTTCCTGTAGTTGCAGATGTAGAATGCTCAGCTACTTCTGTGCCATGTCTGTCCACACAACACCATTCTCCCAACAATGGACTGAACCTCTGAAACTATAAATAAGCTCCAATTAAATGTTTTCCTTTATAAGAGTTGCTGTGGTTATGCTGTCTCTTCATGGCAATAGAACACTGGCTAAGACAATGCCCAAGACATTGTTCAAGGTTAAAATAGCAAGATCTCACTGTGAATGACCAAGGTTAGTTAGCAATGAAGTCAGCCCCTAAATGTCCCCACCAGGCTATCTTGTGGATACTAGAAGTTCTTATTTTCTGTACCAAACAATAATTAGTATGTTCATTGTCCTCTCATTTCTTCTTAGAAATACTTTAGCTATTGTTACTGCTTCCAGGGATCATGACATTTAGTTAAATCCAACTTCCTTGATATTGAACTCTGTCATGGCTTTCTCCTCAAAAAGGCAATAGGCACCTTTAATGTAGATATCAAGGCTTAGACATTTTGATTCAGATATTGGTACTTAGAATTCTCTTGATTCACTTTATGTAGAACAGGCTTAATATTATGATTTTTAAATGAATGAGTTAATGAATGGATAATATGAGCAAAGATAAAAGCTCATTTCAGTTTTCCTTTCTAGAGATAGAAGAGAATGAGATCAATTCTTGTTTAAACCAAATAAAATAATGTTTTCCTTTCATAAGCCAACTCAAAGAAAAATTGAGCTGAAAGTAAAGTTGATCAAGTTGATGTAAATATTTGAGGGATGAAAAGGTTTGCTGGTTCATCTGGGACACTAGTAATTCAAAATTCTAGCTAGATTGATGTACTATTCTATAAAAATTAGAAGTTGTTTGCATTTCAACTTTATGAAGTATTTTACTTGCCCAAATGAAAATTATTTATATATTATTGTTGAGTAGATAACGAAGTCTTCAAATGTCTCTCTTCTTAATTGATAAAGTATTTATTTAATATATTTTTGCAAATTTGAATTTTATTATTTCACAGATTAATAAATTCATGTTTATCCATTTTGATCCATATGTATCTATGTGCTTTCTTGGGTATGAGATGCATTCCTAACAATCACTAAGCAATAAATGCCAGAAGCTGAGCATTTAGAACAGGGACAATATGTTAACATTTTAGAGACTCATGAGTTGAAAATCTCCACAAAAATTAAAAATATAAAGGGCAATATCAATAGATATGCTTTTATCAGTCAATCTATAACCATTCTATTCATCCAGCCATGTATGTAACTATCTATATACCTACCTACCCCCCACACACACACATTTCCTATGTCATATATGTGTAAAGACATTGTGAGAGATGCCAAAGAGCAAGCTATGTGCTGGGAACTGAAGTTCATGACTGGGTATTCTTGAATCTAGTTGCTGAAAACTCAAGTAGTTTGAAAATAAGGCTAATTCTTCTTTAGGAAGCAACTATATTTGCTTATAAAGTAGCAAAGTGATTAGATGAGAGATGATCAAAACACAGAATATAATATTTTTCAGTTAAAAGCTTAAAAGAAAGTTATCATAGCTGTTAATCATTCCTGATAAAGATCTTTACTGTGGCATCTAGAGTGTTTGACCAAGAAGATTATCATAGTCTAGCTAAACTGATGCAAAATATGATCATTGCAATATATATTTATTAATCTATCTCCCACTGAAACTTTTTTCCAACCTTAGCATCCTGTAAAACTAACCTAATAAGATTTTCATATGATGTATTCTATAAACATATCTGTATCTGTTTGGCACCTGTTTGGTGTTGGATAAATGCTAACTACCACTACCTGGTTACTTTGCTCTGAATCTCCTTATGTGTCTCTTAATCTACCTCTAGTTCCATAGTCTTTCTTTCCTGATCAAATTGAGAAATGCCATTCTCTACAATTGTTAGGATCAAGGTAATGGAGAATGACAGAAACACATTGAAACATTTTTTCACGCAATTGTAAAAACCTCCAAGCTAATCCTGGATGATAATGACAGCTTCTGAATGGATTCTTAATCAAATTCTATCACTTGGAGGTGTAGCAGCAGGTTGCTCTTGGGAGGTAGAGAGGGTGAACTTGAAATGAAAAACGAAATAATTAGAAATGTGAAATGAACTCTGTAAAGCTGAGTCAGAGTGGAATCAAGCTTGTTTGAGTGCAATTGCTTATACGTTTAAAACTTCATTTGCTAGATATGTAATATTCAATACTTGATTCTTGTAAGTAAAGCTTAAAATTAAGATTAGTCTTTTTTCCCCACCAGCTCTTCAAGATATTCTCTAAAATACTACATTGTTTAGGATACAAGATATATGCCAGCATGAAACTGGAGTACTAAGTGATAGTCTAGTCATCTAATTTGCTAAGAGTTGTCAAACCCAGAGAATCAACCAGTGGCATTGATTATTCAAAAGCTCCCAGAATATTTATTGCAAAATAAAGCATTTAAACTGGCTAGTGTACTTGGGTATGCATGCAAGCCTTCATATTGTAAGTTTGAAAATTCTCCTTATTGTATAACATTTCAGATGATTATTATTTTAAAATACAGAATGTACTGGGAAATGAAGTACAGGTCTGTGTTGATACAAATCATAGCTTTTGCTCAATGGAATAATAGTTTATTCCAAACCAATTATGAGTGGTTATGGCTGAAGAACACAATCACAGGTGGTCCAGAGTGAAATGTCACACACTTTTCTAATCATAAAACTAAAAAATCACAAATCAGTTCACTTACTAAATATATTGGTAGGGACAGCAGATTTATATCAGATTATGGTGAAGTAGGTAAATTTCTGCTAAGAGCTTTAGATGTTATCTGATGACATTCTTAGTTTTTGAATGATGAATGATGTTTCCAAAACTTAACCTAATAATTACAAAAATTGTCAAGTCACATGCAGAGACTGATAACAAGTGGCTATTATGGGGATTAAAGACAGCCCAGAATCATCTTCACTCCCAGTCTCTAGCATTTCATTTTTCCATCGCCATGATGCTTCATTTACTCAGTCTGCACAAGCTTCCACATAACTGTAGCTTTTCCAGGAAACTCTACAATAGTCACCAATTAGTGACAACTTGTCACAAGTGAATATACATGCTCCAACCCCCACATTCTGTCTGTGTTATCCCCCTTCTCCAGCTGTTCTCTGCTGTTCTTCCTGTTGGTCAGACGTCACATTGTATGCACACAGTAATCAAATGTCTTATGGCCCATGGTGCCTAGAAGCTTTATCCTTATAATCCTTCTCTTGATAAGACTGAGCAAGCAAGAAAGACATTTTCTGGTGAAATAGTTGTCAATGTCATTAATGAAAAACTCCTGGATCATATTAATGCTTGTAGCCACCACAATCAGGATTTTAGTTGTTCTCTTTTCTGCCTTATGCACCTGAAACAACATTTACAGGTGATATATATGAGACTTTATATCTACAGTCAGAATAATCAAGAACAGTACCATTTAGAATTCCTTCCAAGAACCACTGTCTTTTCTTATTTACTAAATATTATTAACAACCTGGGTTAAAACAAGAATGCCAGACTTGTAAGCAAGTGGAATCCTAGATATTTTGAGAATACAATCAAATCCTAGTTCTTCACTATCAGAAAGCCAAATGAGGCCTCAATAGTGACCATTTCACAATATTCCTCACATGCTTTCTACCTACAACATGTGAGTGTTGTTTAGCATTTTTTTCCAATCCAAAATAACTATGTTGTTATACACCTTGATTACTCACTTAACTGGGGAAACATGAACACAATATCTTAGGTTGCAGGCTCCTTTTATTCTTATGACCAAGGTTTTATATCATTTTTTTATAGACAATTAACCCCTCAACATTTGCACTATGAAATGTTGGACATTTTATCTTAGCAACTTCAGATATAATATGTATTAACATTATTAATGATCATAGCTTCATGATTTTATTCCTTTTTCGAATTATAGAATTACCATGTCTAGTTTGCTAGTATTTTATCAATTCTTGTACTTCACACTTTCCTTTCAAATGAGCTTCCCATCTGTTTTCCTCTTTTTGAATAAACATCTCCTTTATATCTCCATTTTGTTTTTAATAATGTAAACCCTTTCTTAAGGACTATCTTTCTTCACTTTTAGCCACTTGAGGTTTTAGAATTCCTAGCCCAGTATCTATATCTCCAATGAAGTCTCTGTTGCTCTAGACTTTTGTCAATATTTATAAACTTAATTCAGTACTGTTGCCACTGAAAATTGTGTTTATAAAGTCTAGATAAAAGCACCAACATGAACTTATTGAGAATCCCACATGAAAGTCAATAGATTAAAAGTTATTTCTCAGGAAACAGACAGCTGGGTACACTACAGGGCTTCCTAAAGCCTTCCAGGCCCAGTGCCACTATTAACATTATCTGCATTTGACACCATCAAGTTACTCCTGTAAATTGGAGTTCATGTGGCTGATAGGTATGGCTACATACTACAGGATATCCATCTACATTTATAAGTCAATAATCTTTAGCTTAGGATATTCTGTGGCAGGAAACAAAGCAATGTGATAAACTGACCATTACATGTAGGGATTTACTGTCTTTTCTTGTTTCTAATACCAAAGCAACACAATAGTCCAAATGTTTAAACCAACTGGGTCTTCTTCCCACATCCTTAGTAGGAAGTTCCATTTTTTAAATGTAGATATTTGAGGTCATAGAAGCACTTCAAAAACTAGTTCCTTTTTGGCAGAGCTAAAAGAGACTTTTCTAAAGTTGAGCTGTTGCCTAAATGGAACCTTCACTTTTATAACATCTATGGTAGAGAAAAGAACTCTGCCCATTACCAGCTACAAATCCTTTAGTTTACCATGCTGTCCTGACTGTATGATATGTTAGTGGTACCAAGTTTGTGGGAGTAACCAACCAATATCCAATTTTACTCAAGACCTACTCCACAAGATGGAATCCATACCCAATACTGCTTGGCTGACCAAGAACCAGATAGTCTAGGGACCCTAGGGTGAATTCAAATACTCCTGGTCTTAAAAACAAAGCTATAGTGATAAATGACTTCTAATGATATTCTGCTATGTTCATAAACCAGTGTCTTGCTCAGCCATCATCAGAGACACTTCCTTCTGCAGCAGATAGAAACAAATACAGAGACCCACAGCCAGACATTAAACAGAGAAAGACCTTGTGCCAGGGTCCTGCCTTGAGAATTAGGTTCCCTGTGAAGGCAGTGAAGAGAATGGCATTGGAGACTGACTGGGGCCAAAAGCTGTTTTTTGGCAATTTAACTGTTTCTTGCTATTCTAAAGCCAAAAGCTGGTGGCTTCAGACTATTAACTCCTGCTGATATCATCAGGGGAAAAGAAACTGAGTTACTTGAGTTCTTTTCTCTTTGACTCAGAGACCCCTCACTGGTCAGGTGAGAGACTCAAGGTCATAATCTTCCTGAACCAGAGAAAAAAGAAAAGAAAGAAAAAAGCCAGCCTCACACAGAGGCACATGCACACTGGATAAAGCAGATAAGGCTATACCACTGTTTTATTGTTGGTTTTAGTTTTTACACCTTCTCAAGATAATTGATCACATGGTTATTAAAGTATTTTTATACTCCATAAGTTCACAGTAAGTTTAACACAATAGTTCATGACATACAGCAATAAAGCTTAAGGATTTAGAGCAAAATGATTAACATGTCTTTCAATTAAGACTAGTACCTGCCTAAACATCCATTATCTATTTTCTAGCTTCATAAGTTCATTATAAGTTTAAACCAATGATTTTTATGTTCTAAATTAGCACAATTTTGTCAAGAGATAAATCATCTGCCCTGTGTCTTATTATTTTGAAGTCTTGTGTAGATAAACAAGTTCATCATTTATTTTCTGTCCTTGTACCTACAATAAATTTCGCATTCCCAGTTTATGATCTTTAGTTACTAGAGAGTGGTCTCATTTCTAACCTAGAAGGAATGTTTTCCATGATCATAAATTTGTTACAAGCCTTTTTTCTTTTCATAGTGCAATTAGCCTGTAACACATGAAGGTTTACAGAGTTCTATTTGTAGCCTTTATTCTATATGGCGCTTGATATTACTTGTATCTAGGGATTCTATAAAATCATGATCAAGAATTATAAAATTATCAATTCATCTTTACAGCATTACTACATTAAAGTACATCTTTATATTGATTCTATAAGAAATCTGCCCAATAGGGTAGGCTGATGCCCAGAATCATTATGCATTAGCTATGCAATAGTGGCAAGAAAGACATATCATTAGTAAGAAGCAATCCTGGGATAATCTGAGGACCCTGCATCTCAGAGTACACCATGCAAAATGGCAAGCCAATTCCAGAAAACTCACTTGCTTGCCATAGTATTTCTTAGATGGCTTCAGACAACCTTTTAGCACTTAGCCCTAATTGGGATGTCTCTATTAAATCTCTCCCTCAGAGCTCAGGTAACTCTGCAGAAGAGGAGGTGGAAAGATTAAGAGCCAGAGCGGATAAAGAACACCAAGAAAACAAGATCCTCTAAATCAACGTGAGAAAAGCTCATATGAACTCACAGAGACTAAAGCAGCATTCACAGGACTTACACAGGTCTGTCTGCAGTAGGTCTTCTGTGTATATATTATGGCTTCCAATTTATGAGTTTATGAGAATTTTTTGAGTGTGTGAATAAGTGGGTTTGTGATTTTTTTTGCCTTGTTTTGGGATCCTTTCCTTCTGATGTAATAGCTTTGTTGTATTATATTATATTATATTATATTATATTATACATATTATATTATATTATATTATAATTAATGGTTTTCTCTAAGAAGCTGGTTGTTTTCTTTCTTTCTTTTTTTTCTTGGATATTTACTTTATTTACATTTCAAATGTTTTCCTCTTTCCAGGTCTTCCCTTTGGAAACCCCCTATCCCATTCCCCCTCCCCTGCCTCTGTGAGGGTGCTCATCCACCCATCCACCCACTCCTGTCTTCCCTCCCTAGCATTCCCCTATACTGGGGGATCTAACACTCTCAGGCCCAAGGGCCTCTCCTCCCCCTGATGGCTAACAAGACCCTCCTCTGCCACATATGTGGCCAGCACCATGGGTCCCTCCATATGTATTATTTGGTTGGTGATGCAGTCTCCAGGACCATCGGGGGATTAGGCCAGTTAACAATCTTGCTCACTCCATGGGGCTGCAAATTCCCTCAGCTCCTTCAGTCCCTTCTCCAACTCCTGCATTCTGGGACATCACACTCAGCCCAACAGTTGCAGTGAATCTTGGGTATTCCAAACTTTTGAGCCAATATCCACTTATCAGTGAGTACATACCATGTTCATTCTTTTGTGACTGAGTTACCTTGCTCAGGATGATATTTTCATGTTCCATCCATATGACTGTGAATTTCATGAAGTCATTGTTTTTAATAGCTGAGTAGTATTCCATTGTGGAAATGTACCACATTTTCTATATCCATTCCCCTGTTGAGGGACATCTGGGTTGTTTCCAGTTTCTGGCTATTATAAATATGGCTGCTATGAACATAGTGGAGCATGTGTCTTTATTACATGTTGGAGCATCATCTGGGTATATGTCCAGGAGTGGAATAGCTGGGTCCTCAGGTAGTATTATGTTCATTTTTCTGAGGTCCGCCAAACTGATTTCCAGAATGGTTGTACCAGCTTGCAATCCCACCAGCAATGGAGGAGTGTTCCTTTTTCTCCACATCCTCGCCAACATCTGCTGTCACCTGAGTTTTTGATCTTAGTCATTCTGACTGGTATGAGGTGAAATCTCAGGGTTGTTTTGATTTGCATTTCCTTGATGACTAAGGATGTTGAACATTTCTTTAGATGCTTCTCAGCTCTATGAGTTTCCTCAGTTGAGAATTCTCTGTTTAGCTCTGTTCCCCATTTTTTGATAGGGTTATTTGGCCAGAAACTGGAAACAACCCAGATATCCCTAACCAGAGGAATGGATACAGAAAATGTGCTATATTTACGCAATAGATTACTACTCAGCTATTAAAAACACGACTTCATGAAATTCGCTGGCAAATGGATGGAACTTGAAAATATCATCCTGAGTGAGGTAACTCAGTCACAAAAGAACAAACACAATATGTACTCACTGATAAGTGGATATTAGCCCAAAAGTTCGGAATACCCAAGATTCAATTCACAGACCATATTGAAGCCTAAGAAGAAGGAAAACCAAAATGAGGATACTTCAGTGTTTCTTAGAAGGGTGAACAAAATACTCACAGGAGGAACTATTGAGACAAAATGTGGAACAGAGACTCAAGGAAAGGCCATCCAGAGACTGCCCAACCTAGGGATCCACCCCATATATAGCCACCAAACCCAAACATTCTTGTGGATGCTGGGAAGTGCTTGCTGATGGAAGCCTGTTGTTTTCTAATAAAAGAGAAAAGAAGAATGGATCTGGATATGAAGGGAGGAACTGGGAGGAATAGAGCAAGAAGAAACAGTAAGTAGGATACATTTTGTGAGAAAAGAATCCATTTTCAAAAAGGGGGAAAAGTCATTTTTTTTAAATTATCAAAACATTCTTTTATAAGCACAGTGATTTTTTTAAATCTTTAAAATCTGATCTCTTGGTTCAAGTAAATAGAAGGCATAGATGCTCACACAGTTATAACACGAGCTTGACTGATGAGAAGACAGTACTAGCATCCTCATTTATAGTTTTACCAAAGTTGTCCCAGTCAGAATTATCCTCTATTATCCTCTTTTAAAAAATAAACATTTATCTCTATCAAAGTGACTTCTAATTAGTTTATTTTTGACAAGTTCTCATATATATATATATATATATATATATATATATATATATATATATATA
>JADRCH010000040.1:15255032-15269857 GCA_019843965.1 Rhynchomys soricoides | reverse complement strand
TATATATATATATATATATATATATATATATATATATATATATATATTTCTTGATAATATCGCTAACAACAGATGCTGGTAAAGGTATGAGGAACAGGGCAACCATGTTCACCACTGTTGGAAATGTTAGTGCAGACATTCTAGGAATTAGTGTAGGAATTCCTCAAAACCCAAAATAAATCTACCAAACAATACAGCTGTACACCTATTGAAAATAAAACTCAAAATCCAGATTTGCATAGGACAGAGACATCTGCTAATCTGTGTTTCTTATGCTACAACTCACAATAACGAATTTCTGGAATTAGCCAAGTGTTGTGGTTACATGGGCTTATGTATTTGAACTTGATACTCAGCTGGTAGCAATGTTTTGGAAAGTTGTGAAGGTTTAAGGAGTAAAGAGCCTTGCTGGCTGTGAGACTTAACACTTTATTGCCTAGCTTCACTTCCTGCTTTTCCTCTATTTCCTGGGAGAACATGCAGTGTGACCATTCAGATTCCTGCAGTTTCCAGCATGCTTTCACTATGTGCAGACATATCTTTCTTGCAGAGATGGACTGTTTCTCTGGGACGTTAACCCCAAATAAGCCCCTTCTTCTTTTATGTTGCTTCTGTCAGAGTATTTTATCATATCAGTGAATGATTAACTATAATAAAAGGTATCTGTTAACAGATGAATGAATAAGGAAAATCTGATGAATATTTATATCTATGTTACACTCACATGTACACACACATGTGCACATGCACACACACTGAAATTTCAATCAGCAAGAAGAATGAAATTGTGCTACTTGCAGTAAAATTAATATTAATGGACATTCTACTAAACAAGAGAAGCCAGACACAGAAAAGCAGACTTGGAATGTTTTCCCTTAAATGTTGAACCTAAATTGTATATATACATATATACAATTTATACATACATACATACATATATACACACACACACACACACACACACATGTACACACATGCATGTGTATATGCATGTGCATTACAGAATGAAAAGAGTAAGAGGACTACTAAGATCAAAGTTTGTGATATAGTTGGGAAAATGCCTTTATGAATCCTATTACCTTGGACAATGAAATAATGAAGGTACAAGACAAATCACAAATATCTTAGGCAATTTTTTAAATATGTGAATCTACAAGATTTAAGAAATATCATAAAAGAGTAAGTTTGTAGATATGGCAGATGGGTTCAGCTCCTTGGGTTCTTAGTTGTCATCCTGGTCAAATATGGCCAAAACCCAGAATTTTAAATTTTTCAGTCTTGTGAATGTGTCCTCAGAAAATGTTAGCACACATCTGGGGTGAAAAACATGAGTCCAAGAGTTAATTTCCTAATGTTTTCTAATGGAGGAGGTAACTAGAAGGATCTAATGGGGCCTTTGTTTTCCTCGGCGCTGAGTGATTTTTTTGATGTGATGTCTTTTCTAAGAGGAAAAGTCATCCACTTTTAGTTCAAAATCATTTAATTCACTGTGGATAGACTGTACAGCAATTCAGAAATTGTTCTTATCATTTTCAAAAGTCCTTTAAAAAGAGATGGCTCATGTAGTCCTTCACCTGGTCTTGCAAGACACGCAGTCATTATTTAATGAGATCACTCATGATTTAATCTTGTATTTAGAAGAATTAATGGGAGTGCCTTTGGCTAAGGAAGGTTAGAATCTTTAGTTCATTTTGATATTGACTTTTTAATAGTGCTATTCATTTGTTCAGCTGGCCCAGAGAACTGAGGATGGAAGGCACAACAACATTGTATAATAGGCCAACGTTTACTAATAGATTTAAACACTTGTCCAGTAAGATTAATTCCAGGACCACTATGCAATTCGGCAGGAATGTTCTAAGTAAGAATAATTTATTGAAGTGGATTTCTTTTTCTCTTACTAATACAGTGGCTATTCAAATAAGGAAGTCCTCATCCAAGGGGAAACATAAAAAATAGCACCACGACACATTTATATCTTTGAGTCAGAGGCATTCATATAAAATGTAACTGCCAAGTCTTAAATGCTTCATTCAGTAGAAGGAAATAAAATTTGGTCAGGATTACAAGTGTTACTGAAGGAATTACTATATTGCCCAGATATTTAACTTCTTGATGATAGAATTACATTTTTAGATCTATTATGACTATTCTTGGCTTGCTACAGCAGGAAAATAGTGCCTCTGTGACAGCATCATATGATGAGGAACATAAGAGTAGGTCATCTGCATATTTACTTGAAGTTTCATGAAAAATTAAATCATGTAGGTCTGGCTTTAGTATTTGAGGAAATATGTTGGACTTTTAGTATATCCCCATGGCAGCACAGCATAAGAAAGCATAGTGCTGCTGTTCACATGAAAACCAAATTAATACAGATTCTCTGATTCTGCTGGGATGCTACAAGAGGCACTTCAAAATCTTTTACTGAAGAACAAACTATACTAAATATGGCATTAAATTATATAGAAATTCAGGGAATTAGTCACTGCTGGGTAACAAGCAATATACTGTTTTTATGGTTCAGAGGTCATGCGCACATCTCCATACTTGTCCATTTGGCTTCTTTATGTAATACTGGTTATTGCACAGACTAGTGCAAAGGGATACATACGTCATTTTCTAGGACTCTTGTATGATGGATTTGATTTTTTAAATTTGTTTATTTTATGTGTTTGAGGACACACATAGAGAAGTCAGAAGATGACAGGAGTCCTCTGCCTGGGCCACCAAGGCTCCATAGCCTTACAGTGCCAGGAGAAAGCAAGTCGCCCACAAGTGGGGAAAAGACAGCAAGAGGAGGGCTCCAGACACAGGGACTGAGGAACAGCTGGGAGGTAAGAGCCTTCCAGTTTCCATGTGTGGCAGGAGCCCTCTGCCTGGGCCACCAGGGATCCATAGCCAAATAGCACTGGGAGAAACCTACCCTCCCAGGAGTGGGCACAAGACTGACTTCTCAGAGGGACCCACCTGGAACACCCAGGTCACAGGGACCGAGAAAAAGGGATCTAGTTTCTTTCGGTGGCTGTAGAGATCCTGTGACACAGGGCTCCATATTAAAATAGTGCCAGGAGAGAGCTGGTATACCAGGAGTGTGGACACCACCTTTAAGCACAGGCAAGACCACCAGTTCTTTTCAAATTAACTGGACCAAGAGGGACCCTGGCAGAGCCATCAGGACACAGGAAACAAGGGTCAGCTGGAGATGAGATCCTGCTTGTTTCTGTCTGCACCCCAGACCTGATCATGCACCACAACTCTCCAAACCCAAATTCCTCTCAGAGAGAACTGGTCTCCAAGGAGAATTGACACCTAGGTTTGCAGGAAAGACAAGCCACAGTCAGAGAGAGTAAGACCAGCTAACACCAGAGATAACCAGATGGTGAAAGGGAAGGTCAAGAACACAAGGAACAGATGCCAAGACTACTTGGCATCATCAGAACCCAGCTCTCCCACCACAGCAAGCCCTGGATATCCCAACACACCAGAAAAGGAAGACTCAGACTTAAAATCACATCTCAAGAGGAAAATAGAAGATTATAATAAGGAAATATTATAAATATTTCTTTAATATAATAATTAAAGAAATAGAAGAGAACACAGGTAAACAACTGGAAGCCATTAAAGAGGACACAAAAAAATTACTTAGAGAACTACAGGAAAGCACAATCAAATGGGCAGAATTACAGGAAAACACAATCAAACAAATGAACAAAACCATTCAGGAATTGATCAGAACCAATCAGAAACAATAAAGAAATCACAAAGAGAGACAATCCTGGAGTTAGAGAACATAGGAAAGAAAACAAGAGTCATAGATGCAAGCATCACCAACAGAATACAAGAGATGGAATAGAGAATCTCAGGTGACAAAAATACCATAGAAAACATGGACACAATAGTCAAAGAAAACACAAAATGCAAAAAACTCCTAACCCAAAACATCCAAAAAATCCAGGATACAATGAGAAGACAGAAACTGAAGATAATAGGTACAGAAGAGAGTGAAGATTCCCAACTTAAAGGACCAGTAAATATCTTCAACAAAATTATAGAAGAAAACTTCCCTAACCTAAAGAAAGAGATGAACATAAATACACAAGAAGCCTACAGAACACCAAATAGACTGGACCAGGAAAGAAACTCTTCCTGTCACATTATAATCAAAACGCCAAATACACAAAATAAGGAAAAAATATTAAAAGCAGTAAGGGGAAAAGGGCAAGTAACATATAAAAGCAGACCTATCAGAATTACACCAGACTTCTTACCAGAGACAATGAAAGCTAGAAGATCCTGGGAAGATCTCATACAGACTGTAAGAGAAAACAAATGCCAGCCCAGGCTGCTATATCTAGCAAAACTCTCAATAATCATAGATGGTGAAACCAAAATATTCTGTGACAAATCCAAATTTGCACAATATGTTTCTACAAACACAGTCCTAAATAGAATAATAGATGGAAAACACCAACTCAAGGATGGAAACTACACCCAAGAAATAGCAAGAAAGTAATCTTTCAACAAACTAAAAGGAAGATAGCCACACAAACATATAAACAACATCAAAAATAACAGGAAACAACAATCACTCTTCTTTAGTATCTCTTAACATCAATGGTCTCAATTCTCCAATAAAAGACATAGACTGACAGACTGGATCCATAAATAGGTCCCAGCATTTTCCTGCATCCAGGAAACGCACCTCCACGATAAAGACAAAAACTACCTCAGAGTAAAGGGCTGGAAAACAATTTTTCAGGCTAATAGCCTCAAGAAAAAGGCTGGAGTAGCCATTCTAATATTGGATAAAATCAACTTTCAACCAAAAGCCATCAAAAAAGATAAGGAAGGACACTTCATACTCATCAAAGGAAAATATCTACCAAGAACTGTCAATTCTGAACATGTTATATAGAATGCAGAGGCACCCACTTTCATAAAAGAAACTTTACTAAAGCTAAAAGCACACATTGCACCTCACACAATAATAGTGGGAGATCTCAACACCCCACTATCAACAATGGACAGATCTTGGAAACATAAACTAAACAGAGACACAGTAAAGCTAACAGATGTTATGAACCAAATGGATTTAACAGATATCTATAGAACATTTCATCCTACATCAAAAGAATATACCTTCTTTTCAGCACCTCATGGTACCTTCTCCAAAACTGATCATATAATTGGTCACAAAACAAATCTCAACAGATATAAGAAGATTGAAATAATCCCATGACTTCTACTGGATCACTACAGAATAAGACTGGTCTTCAATGGCAACAACAACAATAGAAAGGCCACATACACATAGAAGCTGAATAATGCTCTACTCAATGATAACTTGGTCAAGGAAGAAATAAAGAAAGAAATTAAAGACTTCCTAGAATTTAATGAAAATGAAAGCACAACATACCCAAACCTATGGGACACAATGAAAGCAGAGGAAAGCTCATAGCTCTGAGTGCCTCCAAAAAGAAACTGGAGAGAGCATACACAAGCAGCTTAACAGCACACCTGAAAGTTCTAGAACAAAAAGAAACTAATACACCCAAGAGGAGTAGAAGGCAGGAAATAATCAAATTATGGGCTGAAATCAACCAAGTGGAAACTAGAAGAACTATACAAAGAATCAACAAAACCAGGAGCTGGTTCTTTGAGAAAATCAACAACATAGATAAACCCTTAGCCAGAGTAACCACAGGGCACAAAGAAAGTATGCAAATTAACAAAATCAGAAATGAAAAAGGAGATATAACAACAGAATCTGAGGAAATACAAAAAAATCATCAGATCCTACTACCAAAGCCTATATGCAACAAAATTGGAAAATCTGGATAAGATGGACAAGTTTCTAGACAGATACTAATTACCAAAGTTAAATCAAGATCAGATAAACCATCTAAACAGTCCCATAATCCCTAAAGAAATAGAGGCAGTCATTAAAAGTCTCCCAACCAAAAAAAAGCCCAAGACCAGATGGGTTCAGTGCAGAATTTTATCAGAACTTCAAAGAAGACCTAATACAATACTCTTCAATCTGTTCTACGTAATATAAACAGAAGGAACCCTACCCAATTCATTCTATGAGGCCACAGTTACACTGATACCAAAACCCCACAAAGACCCAACAATAAAAGAAAACTTCAGACCAATTTCCCTTATGAATATCAACGCAAAATTACTCAATAAAATTCTTGCAAACTGAATCCAAGAACACATCAAACGATCATTCACCATGACCAAGTAGGTTTCATCCCAGGGATGCAGGGATGGTTCAATACCAGGAAATCCATCAATGTAATCCACTACATAAACAAACCAAAGGAAAAAAACCACATGGTCATTTTGTTAGATGCTGATAAAACATTTGACAAAGTTCAACATCCCTTCATGATAAAAGACTTGAATAGATCAGGAATTCAAGGAGCTTAACTAAACATAGTAAAAGCAATATACAGCAAACCAGTGGCCAACATCAAACTAAATGGACAGAAATCATTTAGTTTCCATTAGGGTGTCTTCTCTCACCCTATCTATTCAATATAGCACTTGAAGTTCTAGCTAGAGCAATTAGACAACAAAAGGAGGTCAAAGGGATACAAATTGGAAAGGAAGAAATCAAAATATTACTATTTGTGGATGATATGATGGTATACTTAAGTGACCCGAAAAACTCCACCAGAGAACTGCTACAGCTGATAAACACCTTCAGCAAAGTGGATGGATACAAAATTAACTCAAACAAATCAGTAGCCTTCCTATACTCAAAGGATAAACAGGTTGAGAAAGAAATTAGGGAAATGACACCCTTCACAATTGTCACAAACGATATAAAGTATCTTGGTGGGACTCTAACCAAACAAGTGAAAGATCTGTATGACAAGAACTTCAAGTCTCTGAAGAAAGAAGTCGAAGAAGACCTCAGAAGATGGAAAGATCATCCCTGCTCATGGATTGGCCATCCTGTTGAAAGCAATCTACAGATTCAATGCAATCCCCATCAAAATCCCAACTCAATTCTTTATAGACTTAGAAGGAGCAATTCTCAAATTCATATGGAATAACAAAAAACCCAGGATAGAAAAAACTATCCTCAACAATAAAAGGTCTTCTGGGGGAATCAGCCTCCCTGACTTCAAGCTGTACTACAGAGCAGTAGTGATAAAAACTGCATGGTATTGGTACAGTGACAGGCAGGTAGATCAGTGGAATAGAACTGAAGACCCAGAAATGAACCCACACACTTATGGTCACTTGATCTTCGACAAAGGAGCTAAAACCATACAGTGGAAAAAAGACAGCATATTCAACAAATGGTGCTGGTTCAACTAGCATTCTACATGTAGAAGATTGCGAATTGATCCATTCCTATCTCCCTGTACAAAGTTCAAGTCCAAATGGATCAAGGACCTTCACATAAAACCAGATACACTGAATCTAATAGAAGAGAAAGTGGGGAAAAGTCTCGAACACATGGGCACAGGGGAAAAGTTCCTGAACAGAACACCAATGGCTTATGTTCTAAGATTAAGAATCAACAGATTGGACCTCATAAAATTACAAAGCTTCTGTAAGGCAAAGGACACTGTAAATAGGTCAAAACAGCAACCTACAGATTGGGAAAAGATCTTTACCAATCCTACGTCCGATAGAGAGCTAATATATAAGGTATACAAA
This sequence comes from Rhynchomys soricoides, assembly GCA_019843965.1. Taxonomy (NCBI): domain Eukaryota; kingdom Metazoa; phylum Chordata; class Mammalia; order Rodentia; family Muridae; genus Rhynchomys; species Rhynchomys soricoides. Next base: position 15,262,174 of record JADRCH010000040.1, on the reverse strand, counting down.
GAACTCAAGAAGCTAGACTCCAGAGATCCAAATTACCCTATCAATAAATGGGGAAGAGAGCTAAACAGAGAATTCTCAACTGAGGAAACTTGAATGGCTGAGAAGCACCTAAAGAAATGTTCAACATCCTTAGTCATCAGAGAAATGCAAATCAAAACAACCTTGAGATTCTACCTCACCAGTCAGAATGGCTAAGATCAGAAACTCAGGTGACAGCAGATGTTGGCGAGGATGTGGAGAAAGAGGAACACTCCTCCATTACTGGTGGAATGCAAGCTAATACAGCCTCTCTGGAAATCAGTTTGGCGGATCCTCAGAAAAATGAACATAATACAACCTGAGGACCCAGCTATTCCACTCCTGGGCATATACCCAGAAGATGCTCCAACATGAAATAAAGACACATGTTCCTCTATGTTCATAGAAGCCATATTTATAATAGCCAGAAACTAGAAACAACCCAGATGTCCCTCAACAGAGGAATGGATACAGAAAATGTGGTACATTTACACAATAGAATACTATTCAGCTTTTAAAAATCATGACTTCATGAAATTCGCAGACAAATGGATGGAACTTGAAAATATCATCCTGAGCGAGGTAAAGCAGTCACAAAAGAATGAACATGGTACGTACTCACTGATAAGTGGATATTAGCCCAAAAGTTCGAAATACCCAATGTTACTTCACTGCAACAGTAGGGCTGAGTGTATGGACCCAGATGGAGGAGTTGGAGAAGGGACTGAAGGAGCTGAGGGAGTTTGCAACCCCAGGGAGAGAGCAACAGTGGCAACTGGCCTGACCCCTCAATGCTCCCAGAGACTGCATCACCAACCAAATAATACATATGGAGGGACCCATGGTGCTGCCCACGTATGTGGCTGAGGAAGGTCTTGTTAGCCATCAGGGGGAGGAGAGGCCCTTGGGCCTGAGGTTGTTAGATTCCCCCAGTATAGGAGAATGCCAAGGAGGGAAAAGGAGAGTGGATGGGTGGGTGGGTGGGAGAATACCCCATAGTGTCAGTGGGGAGTGAATGGGGAGGTTCCAAAGGGGAGATCTGGAAAGAGGGAAATATTTGAAATGTAAATAAAGGAGAGAGAGAGAGAGAGAGAGAGAGAGAGAGAGAGAGAGAGAGAGAAGTCAGATGACAACTTGTTTGAACCAGTTCTCTATTTCTACTGTGTGGGTGCCAGGGATCAGACTCTGGTTGCCAGCCTTGGCAGCAGGTGCCAGTTTTACTCACCAAGCCATCTCAGTAGCCTGACCAGTTTGAGTTCTGACAAGGTGTCTTGACAAAGCTTGTTTTCTCTACTGTCATCACAAATCAAGTGACTAGTTTCATTTGCCTGTCATTCATTTAGGATTCAACTATCATTCTATTCCTTGTGGAAGAAAGCTCTCAATTTACCCTGTGCTGTATTTCCTGAATCTTTTATAACAAGCATAGAGAAGATGGTGATAGTCTTTCCTATGTTTACCTTTGGAGCAATGTTATAGACTGATAAATGATCAGGGCTATTGTGGACCTTTAGAAGATTAAATTTCTCTCTCTCTCTCTCTCTCTCTCTCTCTCTTTCATGTATGTATTATGTATGGTGTGTGTAGTATGTATTATGTATAGTGAGTGGGGGGTATATATTGTGTATGGCATGTGTGTGTATTGTATATGGTGTGTGTGTGTGTGGTATATATTATGTATGGTACGTGTGTATGTATTTGTGTGTGTGTGGTATGCATTGTGTATGGTATGTGTGTGTGTAAGTATGTGGTATATATTGTGTATGGTGTGTGTGCACATATTTGTGTGCGATATATATTTTGTGTATGGTATGTGTGTATGTATTTGTGTTTATGGTATGTACTGTGCATGGTATATGTATGTGTGTATGTGTGTGCATGTGTGTGTGGTATATATTATGTATGGTATATATGTGTGTGTGGTATGTATTGTGTATGGTATGTGTATATACATGTGTGTGGTATGTATTGTATATGGTGTATGTGTATGTATGTATATATATGGTATGTATTGTGTGTATATGTTATGTGTATATGTTTGTGTGTGTGGTATGTGTTGTATATGATGTGTGTATGTGTGTGGTATGTATTGTGTATAGTGTGTGTGTATGTGTGTGTGATATGTATTGTGTATAGTGTGTGTGTTCATTAAAATAATGCTGTTTGTACTAACAAGATATACACAAATTAAAAATTTCTGATATTTAAATTTTATCTTTATTTTGAGAGAGTACTTAAATATGCTATGCTTGAAACATAGTTTATGTATGTATTAAGTCCTTAGTTTCCTCTTGGTAAATAATTATCTGTATCTCTCATTACCTATTTGTAAGTAGGAAAGGAAGAACTTTGTGGATTCCTCAGAGCAGCTCTTTTGAGTTTTAAGATTTCTCTGAGAGGCCTGTTATCCCTTTTGGAAGCTTCTTCTAATCACCTAAAAATAGATAAGATTTTTACAATAGTTGCAGATAGCCTCATCTCCTGGGAGACAGAAGGCTTTGTTGAACACTTAGATGTTTTAACTGCTATGAATCTTTTAAGTTCATAATTTGAGTAGCAATATCTTTTTTTTAATAATTCTTATAAGTTGGTCCTCCAGAATAAGGATATCCATGGGAAGTGAAACCCATGTCACCTTACTTCATTTGACAAAACAAACAAACAAACAACCCCCAAAAAACAACAAACAAACAACAACAACAACAAAACCAGCCAATCTCTCTTCTGAAATTTACATGAATGTGGAATTTAAATTATTTCTGTAATCTCAAATGTTTTCACAGAGAGCTCTTCAGTTTTGTTTAAATATTTCTTTTGCAAATCTAATGTAAGGGTAGGGGGTTAGCTTTCTCTGGGTCTTTTATTACTTTACATTGCTGTGCTTTAGCCCAATCACCAAGTCACAGGGATGTTTTTAGAATCCCAGAAGAGTTGTTTTACTAATTATTTGGCATTAGTATCTATTTTGTTAAAGTCCTAAAAAGATGTTTTACCAGCCTATTAAGGGAAACAATCTTTTTGCTTTTCTCCCTGAAGTCAATAGCTGAATTAATTGACATAAGTTAGAAAAAAATGTTTGTAAGTCAGTAAGGTGATATGAAACCCCTTAGCAAATCCCAGAGGGTTCTAATATGGGTTAGAAAATGCCAAAATAAAACTTCTTAGTTTAGTTTCTAGGGAGTACATAGACAGTGTCACAATCTCTGCTCCTCAGGAGTATCTTAAAAGTTTCCACGACAATCTTTTCTTTTAATGTAGATTTTTAATCTCTGTGGGGACAGGGTGATGATGAAGGAGGAAGCTCACCTTGTTCCTAGTCGAGGGAAGAAAGGCAGAGAAGTGTAGCCAAGGGCAACAAGTTGAGCAGAGTTGGATTCCTTAGAACTCATCCTCGGTTATGATGATGCTTGTAAAATTTTCTTATTAATCTCTTGTCCTTTAGAATAATTTTCCATAATTCTGATTCCAAAACTATCTTACTAACCTATATATTAACAATTTTACAATCTCTGCTCTTAGGTATTCTGAACTATAATTGAGGCAAACTCACCACTCATCATCTTTTGTTTTATTGCCTGGTACTTTTAGTTTAGGAAGTTTCAAACTTTTCTTATTTCCCTAAATAGTTATAGGTTGAATTGCCGAAGTTATCAAATATAAAACCAACTGCATTGCCAAATGTTTCTTTTTTTTTTCTTCCAAATAGATCCTTCCTCTGTATATTTTGTTTCCAATGTTAGTGGGAGTGTCTTCTTTTCCTGAAAACTATAACCTTTTATGTTAGCTGGTGGATTTGTATTGGAATCACAATTATGGTTTCCTTCTGGGAGAATCTACCTTAAATCTCACTCTGCAGTTGGTTCCTTCTCCATATTGATTTTAACCTACACACTTTCAGGAATGCCAGAGAGTTTAAGAAACTAGCTGATCACCCCTTCTCTTTGTGGGTTCTGCTAAATCAATAATCTTCCTCCAGACCCAAGGATCACATACATTGTTTGGGGACTTCCCTGTAATGTTATTACACATCCTGGGAACTTTCCCCAGTCATATTTACCCTGTTGAGTTGAAAGGAAAAGGTGCCTCTTATCTTCAGTATTCTTTTTGTTGCTTATTAATTTTTAAACTAAATGGGGGAAGTCTGTAATTCACTGCAGAAGGAGTGAGAAAAATAAAAATTCAGATTAAATATTGGAGGTGTGACCAAAGAAAATGGCTATATTTCCGCAAGCAAGGATTGTCAGCAAACAAGTGCTCTCCTAATCATCTCCTAGAGTATAGGAAAACAAGGCAACAACTATCTCAGACTAAACGTTTATGGGCTTTCAACCAAACATGGACAATCAGCTATAGAAAAGACTCACCAACATGCAAAGAGACAACACAGATGGTGGGTGCAAAGATGCTGGTGTCTGACACCATTCTTAATGTGTATCCATTAAAAGTGGATCATCCTCTGAGTCTCACAGTAAGTCACCAATACTGTCCATTTAATACACAGCTGTTGTTCCCAAAGGGCACAGATTCACAATGGAAAAGGTCACATGAACGTTATACTCACAGCAAGAAAGGGCATAAGTCAATGCAGTTACCAAATATAAGATCAGATAGACAGTTATACATAGCACGGGAATCTCTGCAATATGTCTCAGATGCTTTCTGATGATGATCCTTAGCTTTTCAGTTGTTGAAGACTTCTCGTCTGCTAATGCATTCCAAAAGTTCTACCTAGTTGTAACAAAAACATTGAGTCAGATTCAGAGGTTAAGGACAAATGCTATTGAAAGGACTAATGGTAACTCAATATAATGATGTCTCTCAGTCTACAGTCTACCCTCTTTCAATTACTGTATCCCATTCAGCTCATCCTTTTGTAGAATTTTCAATATGAATGTACATTTCCAGAACTCTTCAGTTCACAACCAGAGAAGTAGCACATATTTGAGGCCTTCCTAGGCTACATATAATGAGATCCTATCTTAAAAATAAAACAACCTTAGTGTAGAGCTTGATTACAGTGGTAGAGATAATAAACTCATATCTTTGACAACTACAACTCAGTTTATCTATGTTACTTATAACATATTCTTTATTCATAAGAACATAAAAGTTAGGTCTAGTTCTTCCCCCACACCCAAGATCCCATAAATAAGACTCAGACTCAAAATATATTTACAAATACCCTGGCCATATAGCTAGGCTCTTCTCTGCCTAGTTCATAGTATAAAATAACCCATTTATTCTAATAGTACTTCTGCCATGTAGATGGTAACCTGTGCTCAGGTACCGTGAGTCTGTCTCGTTCTGTCTTCCCAGGCCCATCTCCTGCCTGGTACTATTTCAGAATCCTTTCTGTTCCCCAAATGTCCCACCTCCTACTTCTTGCCTTAGCTCTAAGCCATCAGATTTATTATTGACAGATGCCACAACCATACAGACACAAGGTATTCTCTGTACATAGAAATGTATTTTGCTGCTTATTTCACTAAACTATAAGCTCTGTGATATCTTTATGTAATTCATGTTATTTTAAATCCTGGAATAAAGTGAACACTCATTAACAATTTGATGGACTGAACTTTTTTAATGATTAAAAAATACTCTGTCATTTTCTCTGTCCAGGACACTATACAAAATCTGTTTTGCTGAAGTAGTTTAGAAATAAGCTTCTTGGAGTAAGTCAATTTGGAGAACTTCAGTGCTTTCCTTTCCTAGTGTCTTGTACTGAGAACAGTTCTGAAAGCTCACTCATTGATTTTTTTAGCAGAGGAGAGCCAAATCATAAGGCCAACTACAATATCCAAATTGTGTACAAAATGCATGTCAGCTGGAATACAGTTTCATGATAATTTGGTTTCTAGGCAAATTTTTATAGACCAAATGTCTACTTTGCTAAAGAGTAAAGTCAACAAATTTGATATTCCATGGAGGAAAGAAGGGAGATATCATTAAATTATGCACCGGTTCTGAACTTCATTTTTACAAGAAGTAAAATATGAAGTTAAGAGCTGTACTGTGCCCTTATATATGAAATCTCATTCTCAAATGTTAACACAGAGTGTAATATAGTACAGAGAACTCAAAAATCATTTTATTCATTTTTGCTATTAAAAAAAAAAAAAATAACCAGCCAGTCAGTTAGATGACAGATTGCTAGGATTTTAAAAGGACATATGCTTTAGTTTTATATGGCTTTGGAAATCTCAGGCATCAAAAATGATTTCCAAATACCATGAACTATAAAAAAGTAATTGGGTTTCCTGAATTACTAGTGTTAAGCTGCCAGTGGAGTTAAGATAATAATGAAATGTGGTCACTCTACAGCAAATACTCAGCTTCAGCAACATTTTATCCTGTGAAGCGATTCAAAGGATGACGTCTGTGGCTTTTTTTTTTTCCCTTGATATTTTATTTACATTTCAAATGTTTCCCCCTTTCCAGATCTTCCCTTTGGAATCTCCCCATTTCTTCCCCCCTACCCCTGCCACTATGGGGATATTCCCCCACCTACCTACCCATCCACTCTCGTCTTCCTTCCTTGGCCTTCCCCTATACTGGGGCATCTAACACCCTCCGGCCCAAGGGCCTCTCCTTCCCCTGATAGCTAACAAGACCCTCCTCTGCCATATATGTGGCCAGCACCATGGGTCCCTCCATGTGTATTCTTTGGTTGGTGAGATTCTACCTCATACCAGTCAGAATGGCTAAGATCAAAAACTCAGGTGACAGCAGATGTTGGGGAGGATGTGAAGAAAGAGGAACACTCCTCCATTGCTGGTGGGAATGCAAGCTGATACAACCTCTCTGGAAATCAGTTTGGTGGACCCTCAAAAAAATGAACATAATACTACCTGATGTCTGTGTTGATCAACATAAAAACACTGAAGAGTTAAAGGGATCGCCCAGAAGTAGTTTTTATTATACCGATTTTAATATTCATAGTTACATGTGTATTAGAAGATAAATCTACAAAAGTTCAAGACAATATTTATCTTTGAATAATACACCCTCGTTTTTGAGTTGTAAACTCACAACAGTTGCAACAAGATGGTTAACACAAACCTCAAGCTACCAAACATATATATATATATATATATATATATATATATATATATATATATATA
>JADRCH010000040.1:15229034-15255022 GCA_019843965.1 Rhynchomys soricoides | reverse complement strand
ATATATATATATATATATATATATATATATATATATATATATATATATATATGGCATTCCAAAGTAAAAATGGAAATGACTACAAATACTAGTTTTTGAAATAAGAATTAAGAGGGACAGCCAGTAAAGCGTAGTAGTTGGGCTAACAGTGAATAAGGAAATGGACTTACAGCCATGGCTTATCTTGGTGCTTGGTGTTGGAGCCTACAATTGTTTAAACAAATGCATGCTTATCTTATTTTCCTCCCACCAAGCTCAGTCTATAAGCTCTTGAAGGGCATGAGTTGTTTATACATGAAGTTGTCCTCTGGCCTGCATGTATGTGCACAAAAGTGCTCATGTACCATACATGTAAACATGAGTGCACATGTGTGCATATGTCAGCAAGTAAGGCTGTGACCAGTGCTGTCCTAATGGTCTTTAGAGTAGAGGACAACCAAGGAACAACTATCTCAGACTAAACCTTTATGGGCTCTCAACCAAACAGGGGCAGTCAGTTTTAGAAAAGACTCACCAACATGCAAAGAGACAACACAGATGGTGGGTGCAAAAAGTGCATGTTTTTGCATGTGCATGCACATAAAGAAGTATGCATGCACCATAAATATCACAGCACAAGTATCAAACTCCTAGAAGAAAGCATCCTGACACTCAGTTTCCAAAGTTTTCTTCCTTGTATCACCCAAAGTATAGGTAATAAAATAAAAAATACATTGTATGTAATAAAATTTAAAACCTGACTATTTGAAGTCATACTTAACAGAGTGAGAAACAAATTTCAAATCATACATCTGAAGAGGGTTTAATAATTAGAATATTTGAAAAATACAACAGAAAAACAATAATACAGCAAATTAGTAGTGATTTCAATGTACATGTTACCACAGAACGTACATAGAAGTATCAGACCACTAGGCATATGTAGAGAGTTTGAGCATCTTTAACCAATAGGAAAATACAAATTAAAGCTACAATGAAATATCATTTTCTACTCATTAGGAGAGCAACTATTAAAAACACATTCACCAAAAAACCAGAGTCAACAATGGTGGGGATCCAGGGAAATTGGAATTATGATGCAATTTGGCACAGCTTTCCTGGACTGTATAATGGAAGTTACCCTAACCATTTATAAGATCTGGTAATCCCACTTGCAGCTGTCATATACCAAATAACTGAAGCGATCATTTTACTAAATATTTGTATCCTCGTGCTTGTAGTAATAATAATAACATTATTTAAATTAAATAAATAAATAATCTAAATATTGAGAAACTCATAGGTAACCAAAATGTTGTAGATGCATAGCAATGGAACAGTATCTAACCCCTCTTCAAAGGAATGCAGTTCTCACAGATGCTGTCAGGAGCCAGAAGGAACAGATATTTTAGCTCAAGTTGCACGAAGTAGCTGGAGTAGCCAAACCATGGAGTAGACGTAGAATAGTGGGACTGATAAGAAGCTATTGCTCCATGGGAAAAGAGTTTCAGTTTAGGAAGATGAGAGATAAAGCTGCGAACAGGTGGTGTGATGGGTTTACACAAAGCAGACGTACTTAGTGACAGGTAAGCACACAATTGAAATGGTTAAAAGCATGATTTTTTTTAAAATGCTTTGTAGGTCATAGCTCAACAAACAACCAATTGCTTAATAAAATGAATAGCAATTTTAACTCACACTGAATCGCTGAATAAAATGTTGCCACAACAGGCGTTCAAGAGGGAAGTCTGCTTTTTCCAGAGAAGGAGAAGTAATGACTGATGATTTCCCAGGCTTCGTTAGAGACACCAGACGGTCGATTTGCATACAAGTTCTTCATTCTGTTGTGTACTCGCTGTGTATTATGATTCTTCTGAGATAAAAGGAGAAAGAGAGAGAAATAAAAGTAACTATTTTTCTATTTCAGTTGCATGTAATTTTCAGAGTACTTATATACGCCCACAAGAAAGGGTTTTTGTACTTAAGGATTTTTGTCTCCAGTTTTCTAGCACATTAAAGAAAACAAGCAATGCTGGTGCTCTGGGAGGAGTAAGAAATGACAGAGTTTCTTATTCCAGAAAGTTTGTCTTGAGGGAAGAAGCCTGGTTCCTATCTAAGGTTAAGGTGTGTATACAAGTCATAACACAGCTGAAGATCTCAGCATCTCTAACTGCCACTGTCCTGCAGGTTGCCATTGCCTGAGTTTACTAACCTGTGAACTCAGGGGTGACTCTGCTAAGTAGAATAGAGTGCTTGAATGGTGTGTGCTGTGGATTATGTCTTAATATAGCTTTGTGATGGCTGTACTTCTGCAAAAGTGTAAATGCAGCTATAGAAAGGTCAGGCTATTAGCCCAAAAAGCTTCTCTTAGCAACTCAGTGTTGAACTGGAAGGCAAAAGGTCTTTGCCTGAAAACCAGGCAGAGACAGCTGTTTGCTAGGGTTTGGGACCCAATCCCCTGCTTTTAAAGGGCAGTCCTGAATTGATCCCTCCTGCTAGAAATAGTGCTGTTGCTGATCTGGGAAAAATAAATCACCAGAAAGGCAAGTGATTTATTTTTCTTAGTACTGAATTTTATTTTAATTAAATGTAAAATTTTAGGAGAGTGTGCATTTGTTTTGTTCTTTATTTCTCCTTGTTATCCCTGGATCCCTTAATTAAATTATATGATGAGTAGGAAAGACCAAAACATCTCTCCCTTCAAAGTGTGTGTGTGTGTGTGTGTGTGTGTACATGTGTGTATGTGTATGTATGTGTGTGTATGTGTGTGTGCATGCATGTGTGTGCATGTTTGTGTGTGTGTGCATGTGTGTGTGTGTTAGCGTGTATGAACATGTGTGCATTGTGTGTGTGTGTGCGCACATGTGTATTTGTGTGTGTGTGCTTCTTCTTTGTGTTGATGTTAGAGTGTAATGAGAGAAGCTAGAATTACAAAGATCCTTTATTATGTTTTTTTTGTTTTTTTGGGGGGGGGGTTGTTGGTAAATGTGCCCTAAAAAAACAAATTCTCAAAGGCAAAAAGCTGCCATTTTAAGAGTACTCATTTTTCTTTAAAAGAGAAAAAGAACAGAAAAGAAAAAGAAATTCTTGATATTGAATACCTATGATTTATAATAGTGCTTCTTAATTTTCCCAATCATGATAAAATCACCTAGGAAACTTGAAGAAAATTGGTATTCAGGCACTGTTGGGCCCCATTTTGGCCCTGGTTTGGGCCTTGAGGACAAACCTGAGCCTGGCTCAAGTTTGTGCAGCCTTGTGAGAGAGCTTAAGCCTGGCTTGAGTTTTGAAACCCGTCTCAGTCACTTCCATATTGGGGTGATTCAGCAAGACCTGTTTGGCCCTGCCTCTGCTCCACCATTTTTGATGTAAAACTTTGTCATTGGCCCTGTCAGTTACCCCTTACCCTCTGTCACTCTTTCCCGCTTCCTATTCTTCCCATACCTAAGTGCCCGCCTCCTTGCCTTCTCTATATAAGTAAGTGCCTAGCTTAATAAAGTGAGTTCCTGCTTCAGCAAGCCTCCCTGCCTGTCGTGTTTCTTTTGGGCCACTGATACTCACCATCCCACTCAGACCAGATTGGACTGGGTTCTCACCTCTCTCCTGGACCTGCCAGTAAGGAGCTGACAAGGCACCACCTTTTAATCATCTTGTACGAGAGCATGATATGCAGTTTTATAATGTCCCTAGTGATTCTGACCTCACATACAGGTGTAGATGATCTTTATTTAACCATTTAAAATAAAAATATCACCACTTCTTTACTCTGAAGTCAGGGGAGTTATCAGTCCCTCACTTCTACAAGTTATGTAACCTGATTTGATGAATGTAACAACCAGTTTATTGTTAAAACTAACTGAGGAGGGGCTGGGAAGATGGAATGACAGTTAAGAACACTGGCTGCTCTTCCCGAGGACCCAGGCTTTATTCCTAGCACCCTTGTACATACAACAAAATAATTTTAGAAATTTTAAAGAAACTCTCTGAAGATATGACTAAGCCATCTTGCACTCTCAGCCAGACCCTGGGATTCTCCACAATGAGAAGAAGCAGATCCACCTGTTTTCCTGACACAATAGCAAAGAGGTCCACTGTGCTTCATGATACATGGGAACCTTCCCAATTCATCTTCCTAATGGAGACAGATAAGAAGTGCTTCTAAGCAAACCTAAGGGCATGATGGGATCTTTTGCTTATGAGTACCTCCCTGACAGGTTGAAAACTTCTGGAAACCTCTAATTACTGATATTCCTGAGATTATTTAGGACCTTTGTGGTTACTAGGAAACAGTGATTCTAGACTTTATTGAATGCTGTTAATCATGAAGGGATGCTTTTTTCTTCAGACTAATAACAGTGCTACATATGAATCAGATCATTAAATTCTATTCTATTTCCTTAAATCTTGCTGTTGTTTCCATATCACGTTCACAGCAACAACCACCTCTACAATTACATAATAACAACAGGGAGAGAAGTAATGAGCTGGCACCCAAAGTTCTACCCCTAAGAAGAAATGCAAATTTATTTCCTATTTTCCAAGCAAAGCCCAGAGCTGACTCTCAGGGTACAGGAAAGAAGCCTAGAAAGTCAGAAAAAAACGTTTGTTTTTCTCTCTCTGGCTGTCAAATCCTCATGAGATCAAAGCAATTGCATGCCATGCTGTTTGCTTTTCTGGTCATGGAATACTTGCAGAACACCAAATTTGGTTTTATTTTGTTTTGTTTTGTTTTGTTTTTTTAAAGGACTTTTTAAAGAGTACATGGGTGTACATAGGTCACACTGTGACTAAGGAACTCATATAAAAGAAAATATTCAATTGTAGGCTTGCTTACAACTCAGAGGTTTAGTTTATTATCATTACTGCAGGCAGCATGACATCACTCAGGCTTTGGTGCAGTAGCAGAGAGCTATGTACTTATCTATAGGCAGAGAGAGAGAGATGCTGGGATTATCATGGATTTTTAAAAATTCTAAACCCACCTCCAAAGGCACAGTATATCCAACAAGGTCACATATCCTAATCTGTCTAATTCTTTTAAATAGTGCCACTCTCTGGTGACTTAGCATTCCTATATATGAGCCTAGGGGGCCCTTCTTATTCAAATCACCACAATGGGCTAAATTCAGCAGTCACAGTGATTTTGAGATTTTTCATTAGATTCTGAAAAAGCCTTTGATAAAATCTAATACCCTTTCATGTTAAAGGTATTAGAGAAATCAGGAATAACAGGCACATGCCTAAACATAATCAAAGCAATATACAGCAAACCAATAGCCATCATCAAACTAAATGGACAGAAACTTAAAGCATTTTATCTAATATCAGGGATAAGACAAGGCTTCCCACTCTCCCTATCTAGTCAATATAGTACTTGAAGTTCTAGTCAGAGCAGTAAGACAGATAAAAGAAATCAAGGGGATACAAATTGAATGGAAGAAGTCAAAGTATCACTATTTGCAGATGATATGATAGTATACATAAGCAACCCCAAATTCTACTAGAGAACTCCTACAGCTGATAAACACCTTCAGCAAAGTGGCTGGGTACAAAGTTAGTGCAAAGAAATCAGTAGCCCTCCTTTATACAAATGATAAATGAAAATGAAATTGGGTAAACAACACCCTTCACAATAAACATGGATAATATAAAATATCTTGGTATAACCCTAACCAAGCAAGGGAAAGATTTGTATGACAAGAACGTCAAGTACCTGAAGAAAGAAATTGAAGAGGATATCAGAAAACAGAAAGATCTCCCATACTCATGGATTGGTAGGATTAACAGAATGAAATGGCCCTCTTACCAAAAGCAATCTACAGATTCAATGCAATCCCTATCAAAATTCCAACACAAATTTTATAGACTCTGAAAGAGCAATTCTCAACTTCATATGAAAAACAAAAGCCCAGGATAGCCAAAACAATCCTGAACAATAAAAGAACTTCAGGAGGAATAATCATCCCTGATCTCAAGCTGTAATGTAGAGCAATAATGGTTAAAAACTGCATGGTATTGGTACAGAAACAGACACATTGATCAATGGAATCAAATTAAAGACCCAGAAATAAACCTATACACTAATGGAAACTTGATTTTTGATAAAGAAGCCAAACCATACTATAAAAATTAAAAACATCTTCAACAAATTGTACTGGACTAACTGGATGTCTACATGTAGAAGAATGAAAATATACCCACACTTATCACCTTAGGTAAAACTCAAGTTTAAGTGGATCAAGGACCTCAACATAAAAATGGATAAGCTGCATCTCATAGAAGAGAGAATGGGAAATGCCCTTGAATGCATTGGTACAGGAGACAAGTTTTTTAATAGAACACCAATGGCTCAGGCTCTAAGATCAACAATTGATCCATGGGACCTCATGAAACTGCAAAGCTTCTGTAAAGCAAAGAACACTGGCAATAGGACAAAACAGCAGCCCATAGATTTGGAAAGGATCTTTACCAACCCTACATCTGACAGAGGGTTAATATCCAAAATTTACAAAGAACTCAAGAAGTTAGATACCAACAATCCAGATAACCCAATGAAAAATAGAATACAGAACTAAACAGAGAATTCTCAACAGAGGAATTTCAAATGGCTGAGAAGCACTTAAAGAAATGTTCAAAATCCTTAGTCATCAGGGAAATAAAAATCAAAACAACTATGGGATTCTACCTTACATCCATCAGAATGGCTAAGATCAAAACCACAAGAGATAGCATATGCAATCGATACAGAGCAAAGGGAACAATCATCCATTGTTTGTGGAAGTGCAAACTTGTACATACACTTTGGAAATCAATTTGGCTTTTTCTCATAAAACTGGGAATAGTTCTACTTCAAGACTCACCTACACCACTCCTGGGTGTACACCCAAAAGATGCTCCAACATCTCACAAAGACACTTGCTCAACTATATTCATAGCAGTTTTATTAGCCAGAAACTAGAAACAACCTACATGTTCCTCAACTGAAGAATGGATAAAGAAGATGTACATATACATCAATGGAATAAAATTCAGCTATTATAAAACAAGACATCATGACTTTTGCAGGCAAATGGATGGAACTTGAGAATATCATCCTGAGTGAGGTAACCCTGTCCCAAAAGGACATGCATGGTAAGTACTCACTTATAAGTAGATATTAGCTATAAAATACAGGTACTGTATTATACTCCACAGATCCAGAAAAACTAAACAAGAAGGAAGGCCCAAATAAGGAAGCTTGAATCTCATTTAGAAGGGGGAATTAAATAGTTATAAGAAGTAGATAAAGGGAGGAAACTGAAAGGGAAGTGAGATGGGGAGGGGAATGGGAGATTCAGGATCAGGTGTGAAGAAGGACAGGGGTGATGCCTAGATGGCCTTGAAAATGAATGGAAATCTTCAACTGAAGGGGATGAGGAGGCAAGGGACATCTCTAAGAAGAGACAGAGACCTGGGATAAGGGAGGCACTCAAGAATCAATGATGGTGACCTTAGCTATGACTCACTTCATTCAGGATATAGAACCTGAAGAGGCTACCTCCTATATCCAGACAAGAACCTCAGTGGTACAGTAGAGACAGCAACCCACACACAAAACTTTCAACCCAAAATTTATTCTATCTACAAGTAATGCAGACACAGGGGATAGAGCAGAGACTTAGGGACTAGCCAACCAATAACTGGTCCAACTTGAGACCCATCCCATGGACAAACACTAATCTCTAATACTATTAATGATACTCTATTATTCTTGCAGACAGGAGCATGTTGTCCTCCAAGAGGCTCTACTCAGTAGCTGACTCAGACAGGTACAGACACTTACAGCCAAATAGTGGATGATACTTGGGAACTTTTATGGAAGAGTACAAAGAAGGATTGCAAACCTGAAGGGGATAGAAACTCCACAGGAAGACCAACAGAGTCAACTAATCTGGACCCTCAGAATAGCTCTCAGAATCTGAACCATTAACCAAAGAACATACATGGATTGGATCTAAGGCTCCTGGCTCATATGCAGCAAATGCTTGACCATAATGTGGGTCCTAATAACTGGAATGGAGGCTATCCCAAAAGCTGTTGACTGTACGTGGGATATGTTCTACTAGCTGGGCTACTTTGTCTGGCCTCAGTGCGAGAGGAAGTGCCTTGCCTCGCAGAGACTTGAAGTATCATGGTGGGGGGGATACTCAGGGACCCCACCAACCTACTCATAGAAGAAGTGGAGGAGAGAGGGAGGAAGGATTCTGGGAGAGGGTTACAGGAAGGGGGCATTGAGTGGTATGTAAAACAATTAAATTTTAAAAATTGTTAGGTCCTACATAGGTGTGAAAATATGTGACTTTTGTCTTTCTGAGAATGGATTGCCTTATTTAATGTAATCCCCTGACTAGTTCCACTCATTTTTCTATAAACTTCATAATTTTCAATTTCTTATCAGCTGAGTAAAAACTGTGTGTATATGCCATGTCAGATTTACAAACTCGGCAAGTGTGTTTTGATCAGTAGAGGCAGAATCTGGTGAGGCTCAGATCTTCACTGTCTAGACCAGGGTTTTAAAATAATGTTTTCTGCTTCATGGGTTCTTGGGTCATTGTAACAGGATGAAATGGATACTGAACTAAGTTTCTGTCCTTGAGGTAAGCTTGTTAGAAAACATACTATATGCTGTCACATTTTCCACTGAATGTAGTCTAATTAGTGACAAAAATGGCAATATCAGAGTAAGTGGTGGTTTTAAAAGAGAATAAATGTGTGATTTGGAAAACAGGCTTAACAGCTCTTCCTGCCCCTATGATCTTGGGCAGACACCCTGCTCCCTTTTCTGATGTTTACCTTTGCTGCTGACATTTGAGGTGAGTTTAGGAAGAGTACAGACTTTGAGAACACAGTCACCTAACGTCTCTTTGGACTTTGTCCATTGACAGTTAAGTTTCTCAGTGAAAATCAATGGAATCATCTCCAATATCTATTCCTTTGTTTTTAAAGAAAGAAAGAAAACTTTAGTTCTTTGTTTAGTATGCTGAGTGAAATAGGATCTTGAACAAACAAAGCTAAAAAAAAAAATCTTTATGACATGACTTGTTTTTGCAAAGAGAGGAGAAACAATGGTAAAACTAAATAATCTGAATTCTATGAGTGGAGGAACATTTGTATGAATTATAGTTCCAGATATTATGCTGATATTGAAAGAATAGACTGGATACATACGGATTAACTCTGAGAAATGTCACTTATTTACTTTTCAGTTTAAAACCAAATAGCAAAGGGATTGGGAAATGGCTTAGTGGCTAAGAGCACTTGCTCATTCAGAACTGGGGTTCAGCTCTCAGCACCCACATAGTGGCTCATAACAGTTTGCAACTCTTAGTTCCAAGAGGTCTGACACTATCTACTGGCCTTCTCACTAGGCATACACATGGTACACACATATCCTTATGGACAAACATTCATACAAATAAAATAAAAATAAATTTTAAAAACTTAAAAAGAAAATAATAAACTTATATAAACTAGTTCCATATTGTAAAATGAATTAAAATAAAATGTGCACTTATATTGCTCTTGATAATATCTGTCTTAAACATGCTGAAAATCAACACAAGATATTCACTCCCTTGACCAAACTCAGGTATGACCTCAAGCCTCAGCTTCTCAGTAACACATTTCTGGTGGCACTGCACCTCTGCTCTACCTGAGTTGCCCCCTCCCTTGTTCCATTTTTCATTGTTCCTATTCTTTCTGTTATACTATTTTACATAGTTTTTTAAAACATGAATTGATATATAACACTTTATGAAGTACACGTTCATGAGGCTCACAAGTGGGAAGATTTGTTTATTTCTATATATGTAATGACCAAATCAAAGTAACTGTCTCAATTCTCTTTACCATAATATGAACTCCAAGAAGGTGGTGTTTCACCTTTGTTACTGTCAAGTCTAGAACAAGACCTGATAAACAATGTATGCTCTATAATAAGTTGTTCAATAAGTACATACAAGACTTACTCATGCTATTAAAATTGGTTGGTGGTAGAGATTAAGGTGGAGTGTGTTTCATATACTTGGTTCTGTTTCAACTGTGTGAGATTTACAAATCACTTTTTAAATACAGTAAATAGTATAAAAATGTATTTAAAAATATAGCTGCTATACTTTCTGGTTCTACTTGATGCTCAATAAATTATTGCGACTTGCTAAACTGCTCCTTGCCTTCCAACTTTGCAATAGGTATGACCTGTTGCATTGCTCAAGAAAAGATTTTTTCTGTTTCTCTTGAAATTTAGTAGTAATTTACAAAGTGTTTTTTAACTTTCTTAAGATATCTGTGCTTAGTTTATTTTTGGCACATTTATTTGCCTTTGTAAACAGAACAGAAAACAAGGACAAATGGTTTTTGAAAAAGCTAAAGAGAAATTTGTTCTGCAGGGTAGCAAAACTAAGCAAGAGACAAACCAGGAGACAAAGAATGGAGAGAAGAGGAGAAGGCAAATGGAAAGGAAGGTGACACAGGGCAAGGAGAAATCAGAAAACTGAACAGACATCAATCAGACATGAGTACCAAGTGGACGCCAAGGGCTGGATCTTTAACTAATAGGAAAGATGGGGTCAGAACTCAAGATGGCATATTGCCAAGGTCAGGGGGTTTGGTGGTCATAAAATGGGAAGAGTTTTGTGCTCCTGATATCTTCTTAAAAGGTTGTGCATGTCGGAGAATCATGGTCTGCTCTCCATATATAAAGGAAGGAATTGAGACTTCCAAAGTTCAACCTTCTAGCTTATACAAACACATTTCAACATTTCATAAGTAAATATTCATAAATACACATTTCCAACATCAGACACTGTCCTAATTTCCCTTGTGGTGCTGTGATAAAACACCTGTGATAAAAAATCTGTGATAAGATTTTTTGGGGAGAAAATCTTATTTTAGCTTATCATTCATCATTAAGAGAGATTAGGGCAGGAACTTAAGAAGAAACTGATTCAGAAACCAGAGGAACACTGCCTACTAGCTTGCACTCTGGGTTGACTCCTCTTAGTTTTCTTATACAGATCAGGGTACTTGCCTAGGAATGGCACTGCCCACAGTGGGCCCTCATCATCAACACAGTTCCTTACAGGGGTGGCTACAGGCAAATATGATGGAGGAAATTCTTCAACTGAATGTTTCTTTTCCAAAGTGACTCTTAGTTGGGTCAAGTTGAAAGCATAACTAACCAGCATAGGCACGTATCAGGGAGTATAACTCATTGCCCCTTTTCCAAACATAGTGCGCGCGCGCACACACACACATGCACATCAGTTAAGACAGAGTTCTAAGCCCTTGGGAAACTTCTGTAGGGAGAATATTTGAATATTTGAGTAACTCTGAGCCTTCCATTGCCAAGGTTAATGCTGCATAAAGTAATATTTTTTTTCTGATAAAAGAACTAAACATGGTCTCAGAGCTACAAGGTGCTATGAGGTCTGAATTAAATGATCCTGTAGGATTTTTCAAGGCGCTATTTCAGAAACAAAGATTTTAGATGTGAGCTTTGAGTCGGCTGTATGGAACAGTCTCCTTGTGGCACAGAAAGGGCCACACAAGTCTGCATTTCCTTTTATGTTTTTGAGAGAATCTGTGACTGCAGCCCCCTGACAGCTGGCATTTCTTACCAGTACAGAGTTGGAGCTTTTGTGTTCCATTTCAACCGTACTGTGTTTCTTTGTAAGCCATACGAATGTCAAACTGGATAGATCAGGTAGCTTAGCAATTAAGTTCTGTAAAGCGTTACCACCGGGCTGAAAAGGAAATGAATGTCAAGATCTGCTGTCTGGGTAATAAATTTGATTAGGAGAAAACGTTCATGGGTGAGAACACTGGGAGAGGAAGTGACAATCTACTGTGGCTGGTGAAGCAAAGTTGAATTTGTGTGCTTAATTGCAAAACAGGGGACCCTTATCAACTGGCAGCGACGCCCCCTCCATGCGCCTTTGTTTGTTTTATAACAAATTATTACAGCAGACAGAAGGGTGGTGTGCAAGGCTCTCTCCTGCTGAGGTTCTGGGGTGCTATAGCTTCACCTTCAACTTTGCAGTTCATATTCAATGGTTGGCAGCTCCTCCAGGCTTCTGGCTGCATTTCTGAGACCAGTAACTGAAACCTTCATTGAGGCAGTAAAGCAGGCCATGCATTTGGGGAATAGCCATGGTTCAAAGCTTCCTGATTCCTCTGTAGAACATTCTCTAGATTTCTCAGCACTCAGGGATGCTTTCTCCTTCACCCAGGCTCATATCTGACCGGTGATTTGATGGCACTTCTACTAACCCTCCAGTTCTTTTTCCTTTTATTCGAGCATCTCACCTAGTAAGATTGTTGCTCCTTTGCAAATTGGGATTTACTTCTGAGAGAACCTAATGTAACAGAACTTATATTCCTCAGTTATAAAATAGAAAATGTTCCTTTATGCCTTCATTGCAGAGGAGTCATAAAGATTACATGAGCAGATGTAAGAGGAAGGTTGTCAGTGCCTGGCAAGTGATGATATAAACAGCAGATGTTGGTCGGGCATACTCTATTGTACTACACTCAGGCTTAACTACAACCTTGATATCGACTGGAACCCCTGTTCCCAGTGTGCTTAGGAGCTGATGTGGAGGGGTCTAAAGCAATGTCAATTGCCTGTTACATGAGCACACTGTGGGTTACCCGAAACATAATATAAATATGAACTTCTGAGAAGCTTGGTTGTTTTTCAGGATAATACATAACTAGTCAAGAATGGGTTAAAATCAGTGTTTTTATGAAGCATAGAAGAGGTTTAATTCTCTGGTCCTTTAAACTTTTGGGATCACATCACCTCTCCCCGTAATTCTACTATTTCTATTTCTCAAGTGACAGGCTGTGTTTCCTGTTAAAAGAATCAGGGAGCAGGTGGAGAACACCAGAGGAGAGACTTCCCTGAGCATGGACAGAGCCTGTGGCAGAGTAGCCCACCTCTGAAGTGTTTGTTCTCAGAAATGAGGAACAGCCTCACACAAACCCTGGCACAGGAGATGGCTATCTTTTTTATTAGATTTGTTCCAGACATCTGGGAGCCATATAAATTCCTACTTAACTAAGGAACTATAATCTAACACAAAGGTCTAAGCTAGCTGTAAAGCACAATTATGCAATGGACACATATCAATGATTATATGTTTCTAGACTAACAAGCATTTTCAGAAGGTTTACTGACAAAAAGATGGCATCAGATGCTGGCGAGTTAAGGTGATCAAGTTGGCTGTCCTGGGAACATGTCAGTCATCTCAGTCATTCTGAAGGAAGGGTTCATATACAAAATTCCAGCTAAGTCTTCAGAATAGTTGCACTTTTGTTTTTTACTTATCTGTGACTGTTTTATTTGTAGTAAAGTAAGAGATACATAGTTGATATGTTTGTACCCCAGCTTCTCATCATATCTGAGTATAGGTGAAAAGTCAGACTTTAAATCTTTTGCATCATTGGTTCACCTTGTATCAGGTGGTTCTATGTGTTGTCCAGTGATTTCTGTTTCTGTGCTCAATCCTTGCTATTTAGAAGTTAGGTAAGTCTTCCCATTTGCTTAGGCCTTTAAACCTAAACTACAGGGTTTCTTCATTGAAATCAGCTCCATATATCGTCTGCCTCTAACCACTTAGATTTTCTTTATAGCAGACTGCCTGCATATTCAGTTGTCAACAGAAACCATTTTTATTCTGTTGCACCATTGAGCTTTTCAAATCTCTTGCCTTTTGACCTTGAGGCAGTCACAGTCACTTTTTCTTCATGTGTCTGCTCAGCAAGATTTTAATACAAATGTTCATGCTCCCAGGTGGAGATCAGCCTTTTGCATAACTATCCTAGAACCATCTGGTAGGTGACTTAGCATAGAGTCTAAATGTGTCAAAACATTAAACCCCATTGTGCATCTACTAGGAAAAGACTCAGATGCTGGTGCTCAATATTTATTTTTATTTTAATTTGGTAGTTCCAAATAGGGGAGAAATACATTTTCTCTTGAAGGCAGGAGCGTAGGGTATAGGATCCAAGGACTTACAGGAATCTTGGAGAAGAATTTAGTTTAGTCTCATCCATTTGGGAAAAAAGTAGCTAAGATACAAGGAGGACTATCATGTGGGTCTCAGAGCTGGCTGTTGCCCTGGTGTGCACACAAATTCAAGGGACAAGTCTCTTAGGCTGTTCTTTCACAACACACAATCAGAGACTGTTAGAATTGCCAGGAAGTTGAAATCCTTTGAGCAGCTTGCCCAGTTTAGATGTCAGTGCCTGCCTAGGATCTGATACGTACACACAAAAGTATTCTTGAAATATACCATAAGCTCAAAAAGGTGAAGCAAAAACAAATTCCAAGGCTTAATGATTTTTGATCAGCAGTGTCTTTAATACTTTAGTAATACTATTTTGTCAATTTATATTTAATCAATACATATTTTTTACTTTTAAACATAGTATTTAACTTTGTATTTTTTTCTCTGTTTCTGTGTGGTCTTTCTCATAACATAATAAGTTTGCAAGCTGGAAAGGAGTCAAATCATATCATGAGGATGATTGTATTTTTGCAAACTCTTGTCAATGAGCTCAAGCATATTATCTTTATTCTCTCTGTCAGACTCAGGACATCAATTCTTATGTTTTGGTCTTTTATCCATTTGGAGTCGTTTGTGTAGGGTGAGAGATAAGGATCTCCTTTCATTCTTTTCCCTGAAGTTATTCTTTTTGACCAGCACCATTTGATGAAGATGCCTTTTCTAAATATGTATTGTTGGATTTTTTGCTAAAAATAAACTGGCTGTAGGAGTATAGGTCTATATGTGATTTCTCAATTCTATTACATTGATCAATGAGATTGTTTTATGGTAAATATCATGTTGTTTATATTACTATAGCTCTGTACCATAACTTGAAATCTGAAATGGTGATACTCTTAACAACTGATGCACAGAAACAGAGCAACAGCTCTCAACTGTTGGGTCATGACCCCTTTAAGAGTTGAATGACACTTTCACAGAGGTTGCATATCAGATATTTACATTACAATTCACAACAGCTGCAGAATTACAGTTATGAAATAGCAACAAAATAATTTTATGGTTTCAGGTCACCACAACATGATGAACTGTATTCAAGGGTTGCACCATTTTGAGAAATTGAAATTGAAGGTGTAGTTTAATACAGAAAAAGCCATATTTGACAAGTGTAAGATGTCTTTATATCTTTAAAAAGGTAGCAACTCTTTGTAATAAGTTTGAGAATAACATAGGTGCCGACTTTTGCCATTTCCATTCAAACATACTAGAGTTCTTTTTTTTTTTTTTTTTTTTCGAGATAGGGTTTCTCTGTGTAGCCCTGGCTGTCCTGGAACTCACTCTGTAGACCAGGCTGGTCTCGAACTCAGAAATCTGCCTGCCTCCCGAGTGCTGGGATTAAAGGTGTGCACCTCCACTGCCCAGCCATACTATAGTTCTTAACAACTACAACAATCGGGAAGAAAAGGATGGGTGACATCTGAAGTAGAAGGAGAAAAGTTAAGCCTTTATTTGCAGATAACATATCATCTATCTTTGTATCTATCTATATGTCTATGCATCTATGTATGTATAAATCTATCATCTGTCTATTTTCTACTTATCATCTATCTATTATATGTCTATTCACAAACACACATATGGATATATATATATAGATATATATATATACACACACACAAATATGTATGTATATGCTAATTTTAAGAAAAATGCTAATGAATTCAGTAAAGTTTCAGAATACAAAATCAATTTGTAAAATCTAGTTTCATTTCTTTATAATAACAATGAACTATCCCTCCCCAAATTAATAACACTTCAAATAATAAAATACTTGCAAGAATAACTGTCATCAGGAATACAAATGACATCAAATGGTTTGGGAATCAGAGCCCTTATATTTTACTGATGGAAGTGCAAATAAACATCTCTGTATTGGAAATCAGTCTGGACATTTCTCAAATCACTAGAACTAAAATGATCACATGATCTCATATACCACTACTAAACATAAAAAGGATTATATCCTATTGCATAGATAATTGCTCATCCATGTTCATTGATGCTCTACTCACAATAGCCAAGAAATTAAATAATCTTTGATATCCAACAACTGATGAATGGTTAATGAACATGTGGTACATATGCACATGTAATAGTAATCAGTTATAAAGAATAACATTATGAAATTTGTAGGTAAATACATGGAACTTGAATAAAATTCCTGAGTAAGATCCTATAGATCATAAAAGACAAGTATTACATGTTTTCTCTCATACATGGATACTGCTTCAGTCTGTTTGCTTTGGGTATTTAACCTGGAATACATGTAGAAGACGGGAATCCAGAAGTGGGCGATAAGGCGGATATACCCACCTCATGGTAGAATAATGTAAAATAGACGGAATGAAATAGAAGAGCAGAGGTGGGAGAAATGCTAGGAACTAAAGTTTTAAGAAGGAGCGGAGGAACAGGAGTGGAAGAAAGGAAGGGGTACAGAGAGTAAGGTTAGCGGAAACAAGGAATGTATAAGGAAGACTTATGATTCCTATTTGGTAAGCTAGTTAGTAATATCATTAAAGGGAGCAAAGTGGAGAGTTTGAACGAAGGTATCCTCACAAGGGTGAACAATCCTGCTCCAAGAAAACATGGATAATTAAATTAAAATCTCAGTGGCAGGAAGAGGTTCCCTCTCTTTGGTAGACCCCAGAGACACCCAAAATAATAAAGACTCTTCACATTGGTCTCGATTGTCCATTGGAGCTTGATGGTAGGACTCTATTCTTGAAGTTATCATACACTTCATAGAGCATAAACAGACTGAGCTTCATCTGACCGTCAAAGTCTGTCCTTGATTTCATGGTGCTGAAACATACTATGTAGGATGCTGGGAAACTCTGCATGCTATAATGCTGACCTGCTAGGTGAGATGTGTCAACTGGCAAGTGGCAAGACTGATTTTGGATCTAACCAACTGCTTTCCTGGTTGGATCTGAGGCTACCTCCATAGGAGGGAACTCATACATGGCATTGAAAACATGATCAAAACCTAAGGCTGGGAGTCATAAGCCTGAGCAGAGAGCTTGCTGATATTGTTTCGTTAAATGGTCATGTTGTCAAACTGGCTTCTGCATATTATGTTCGTATTTTGATATTTGTGCTGCCTTCAACCTTAGAGAGGCTTCTTATTGCAGTGAGTAGTGGGTAGTGCAGGAATGCATGACTGATTGGTGTACCAAAAAATAAATGACCATGAGTGCTTAAAAAGAGATGGGACATGACTCAACTTTCTCACACACAAGAGTCAGGAGGAATATTATGTGAGAGGGAAGAGATGTATGAGCCAGAGAGATGGAATAGGGCTGTGGAGTGCTGCCCTCTGGATATAGCATGACCGTAACATTCAAGAACTCAGGATAGATGTGATTACCTGCACAAAACTTGCACAAATTATGCCAGTTCAAAGTTCTAGCCTGGAATTGGGATGGTCTCATGAGATCCTATCATTAACTGAGAAACTATTGATGGTTGATGACTGCTGGAGTAGGAGCCATTCTTCATGGATTGGCTACTAGTAGGCTACTCTTATCTCAATGCCTGACTCCATACTCATGCAAACATGAGACATACCGATTGGACCTAATGGATTACTTTTTTTAAAGAGAGGACATGAAGTTGAAAGAGATGTTTTGGGAGGTACAGAGGGAGTTGGAGTGGGAATGAAATGAATGAAATACCATATATAATTCTCAGAGTATTAAAAAGAAGTAAAATAAATGAGAATGAATTTCTGTCATTTGCAGCAACAAGTTAGAAGACACTAGGCTAAGGGATATAAATGAAATAAACAAGACACAAAAGGCATGCCACTGCTCATATATAGAATCAAAACAAACTGTTCATTCTCAAATTTAGAGAAACAGTGAGTAGGGTGGCCATTGACTAGCCATAAAAGGTGGAGGATGTAGAAAGACACTGGCCAAAGGGGGCACATTGAGTTATATTTGAATAAGTGTGGGACATTTGGTGAATGACAAGTTAACCACACTGAATTATTATATATTATATAAATTTGTAATATATTATATATTATGTAAATTTGAGAAAAGGTGACTATGTGAGGCAATAGACATGCCAATTATCTGGATCCTGGGAATAATCTTGTAGTCACATCAGAAATGCTGCGTGGGCAGAGAAATTGAGCTAGAACTGAACTACAAAGTCCTTTTCTGCTAACTAGCACTCTGGTGGTTTGAATGAGAGTGTTCCCCGTGGGCTCCTGTGTTGAATAATTGGTTCCCATTTGGTGTGCTGTTTGGGAAAGCTTAGGAGGTATGGTCTTGCAGACGGAAATAAGTCACTAGAGGAAGGTTTATAGGTTTCAAATGCAAAGATCTGTTCCCAGTTTGATGTCTCTGCTTCCTGCTTATAGTTGGAGATATAATCTTTCAGTTTTTTTGTCATCGTGTCTGCCTCCTGCTGCCATGAGCCCCCCACTGGGAAGACTTATCTAGAGGTTTTTATCCCTCTGGCACCATAAACCCAGATACACTCTTCCTTTTATACATTGCCTCGGTCATAGTTCTAAGTGTAGAAAAGTAACGGATATACTGTCTGTGATGCTTGAAGGTATTGTGCAGGCTGTCCTGAAGAAATGTCATTTGCAGTCACACTCAGCTCTAGACCTCTTTTGCCACAGTACTGAACTGGATGGCAGGATATGTCTATTAATGAATTAGTGGCACAAATGTTACAGCTTCCTGATTGACTTGGAGACCCAGTCCCTGGTAGAGAATGCATGACTAGTACAATCTTTCTGGTCAAAACCAATGACAAACTATGAAGGACTGTACAAACAGACATATGGTTAAGCTGCTTTGTAAATATTTATGTTTACAAGTATAGAGTAGTACAACTCTCTACCTTGGTCAAAGTAAAGAATCTTAGCTAGTCACAGTTCTGAGAATAAACAACCATTGGGTACTGGCCCTAAATGGTACATTTGTGTCATTTTTCCAAGTTGCAGGAAATATTTATCATGGAAGAGACAATGGAAGAACTATGGGAGCCTGAAGATAGGGGAGTCTATGTACTGGCTAGCTTTTATTCCAACTTGACATAGTCTTTTTGGAAGAGGAATTCTCAATTAAGAAAGTTCCTCCACCAGACTTGTTTGTGGCAAACATGTGCCCAGCTCACTGTGGGTGGTACCATCCCTGGGCTGGGGGGGGGGTGTTTAAGTGCATTAAGAGAGCAGGTTGAGCAATCCATAGGGAATAAACCACTAAGTAACACTTCTCCATGGCCTTTGGATCAGCTCTTGCCTCCAGGTTACTTCCCTGAGTCTCTGCTCTGGTTCATCATGAATGAATGTGTTCATATAGGCTGCACTAAACACTTTCCACCCCAATTTACTTTTAGTTACGGTATTTTATCAGAGCAACAAAAACAACTAAGACAGTCTAGTTAATTGTATTTTTTTGTGTGTGATTGAGCAAATAATATATTGAGTGATTAGCCTTGGAAGTATAATGGTGGACAGGGACATTGACAAGTAATCCTTTGTCATTTGGTATGAAATGGGTGGTCCTAAAACTGCTTCAGTGGTGTCTGTCTTATACATTTTGTGTATTTTCCCATTTGATTAAGTTTTCTACTTCTAGTCTAGTTGTCTTATTAAATCATATTAAAATGATTTAATGTATGTAAAGTGGGATAAAATATTTATCACTTCTACTAAAGCTTTTGTGAAATGTGGCCCTGTGTTTCTGTGTAATGCCTAGAGACTTCTTCATGTAACTTCTACAAATATCCCTGCTACTGATGCTTCTGGATGAACAGGAGCTACATCATGTCACAGCCAAGAGACACTAGAGTTTCTTTAACCCTGTTCTTACTTTATAGATGAAGAGGCTTTGATCTCATCTACAAAGGTGAAGTAGCATTCCCAAGATCACAAGCTTAATTGGTCATCAGTTCAGAGCTAACATGTATTTTATTATGTAGAGAAACAATTTAAGTATTATTTTATATCATTCTTTAATGATGTTTAGACTCATATGATAATAATAATAATAATAATAATAATAATAATAATAATAAATAAAACTAGTTTTGCTGTTATTTTCCTTTGGAAGAGTTGAATGTGATACATTTATAAATGGTAATTATTTGGAATATATTATAAACAAATGAAATAATTATGTGTGACTTTCAGATTTTCTTTTCTTATTCCTTTAGATACTGTGAGCTCTAGATACTGTGAAGGCAAATGGTGTTCTTACCAATGTCTCCCTGGATTGGACACTGGGTCACACTCATTTATTATTACATTAATTTTGAGGAGAAAAGTGGTTTATAGCTTACAGTTTATGATGGAAGGTTAAATCTAGTGTCCTAAATCTCAGAGTAGGAGAACAAGCTAAAATTCTCTCATAATAATAATTCCCAAACATTATTTCTTTGGAGATTTTAAACTATTCCCTTGTCACACTCAATTTCCTTCCATAATGATCACTTTTATTTTCATCTTTACTCTCCATTTTGAAAATTAAGATTCTAACTTCCAATACAGGTTCTTTTTTAAAATGTCTTATTAAATACCAGGAGCTAACTTCTAATCAATTTGTAAAATGGTCTTAAATAGAAATTGCTTTAATGCTCATAGCCACATTGAATTTTAAGAGGCAGAAAATTGTAGCTACTGTGAGAGTCTTTGTTTATTATTGGTTGGTTTTAAAGATGAATAAAAAAGTAAGTAGAATAGGAAATGAAAAGTCAAATCCTGAACCTGGTAAACTATACTTATTTTGTTCTGAAATAGAGAAACACACCAGCTTAGCTCCTAATAACTGGAATAAATCAATTTTAAAACCATGGCTGCAACACTGTGAAAATGTTGGGAAATAAAATGGCACTGGTGCCTGAAATCTACTGTTACATAGGCCTTACCATGTTTGTGGTTTCCAATTTAGGTTGTTTTTCTGACCTGGAGCTCTTAGACCACTTCTAAGAGCCATAGAGGAGAGATTATTAGGAACAAACTTTTTTCCTAGATTCCAGTTGTTTCTGAGAGTTTGCCAAGTTTGGGAAGTTGTATTCTGATTTAACATTTTTGTTCAGTTGTCATGGGCAATGTCTTTACAGCTGAATCTATGTTTTGGATTCCGTGAACTGAAGATTCAAAGTAACAGCTATGAAAACACAGAAGAAACACACTAGATGCCCAGTATTAAGAGGAAAGAGGAACCTTCTCTTCAGGCTGCATAATACTTTGAAGACAAGAAATGACTGGACTGATAAAAGTCAAAAAGCATATTTTGGCATGGTTTAGCATAAAGCAGTTGTCTCATTTTTATAATAGAATAGTCAGAATAATAGAGTGGTCAGAATAAACTAATTTTTATATATGTGTTTTATAGACTGAGAATATGAGAATCACAATGTTTATTTAAATTTATTAGACTCTGTTACTTTCATTAGCTTTCCAAACATCACAATGCAAAATGATCTCTAGTATATTCGGGGATAAGTTTTTTTTTAAATTTGTACTACATTATAAATTCAAGTTCAAAACATATAATGCCCTTTAGTGTTTGCACAACACATGATCTTCGCTTCCTTTAGATTAGTTCTATTTGCCTCAAAATACTAGAATAAGAAAGAGAAAGACCCAAGCAGAGAATCAGAGACTCCAGGTAAACCTTTCCCAGTGGCAAACAAATTCCTGAGTAACAAGCAGTGTGTCTACCAAGCAATATCTCCATTATACTTGGACTTTATCACATATAATAAAACCAGAATTACCAACAAATGCTATTTCAAAGCTTCAAATTTGAATTATTTATCATGCTATATTAAAAATTATGTTGCACAGATGTATTGTTTAATTTTAGTTAATTATATATGTCTAAGTATTTGTATAGATCATGAAATATTTTGTACACCTCAGAACCCAATATATTTTAATTATAAAGATTCTTCACCAGGCATAGTGACACATACCTATGATTATTGCACTCAGAATCTAATGTAAGTGGCTAACATATTCAAAGGCACAATTATATAGCTAAACAAATTGTCTCAAACAAACAAATTTTAAAGATTCCATTTTTGGTCTGTCTTTATTTTGAATTCTTATTTCCTGGTTTTTCCGGCTTTTTGACCCTTAGAAGATATTGAATAATATATGATTATGTAGTTGAATTAAAAATAGACCACTGGGAAAAACTATTGTATAGAGTTATGTAGAAAGCCCTCAACTCTCCACAAGGAAACATAAGCAATTAAGGAATGCTGGAAGAAGGAGAAATAGTCTTTCCCAGGAAAGAACACACCAATTGGTTATCTAGCACCAAACTGTTAGTCCTGAAAACATGTAACAAGTAATATTATACAGATTGAGCTATTTGTACTTATATATTTAGGAATATACAACATTGAATGAAAATATAGGCCATGAATTTGAAAGATAACAAAGGAGAATTTGGAAGAAAAAAAAGGAAAGTAAAACTAAGGTCATTATGCTATAATCTCAAAAATTTAATAAAATGATATTTTAAAAAATCTTTCAAGAAACTAAAGAAGATGAATAGATAATTGAATATTCAACAGGACAGAGGTAGAAGTCATTTATATTTCAAAAATATCACTATATTATATTGTGTATGTGTAATATGGACTAAACCAGAAAGAAGACATATATTAACAATAAAAAGATATAGGGGAAGAAAAGTAAAGCAGTGTCCTTTAAATTTATGATAGAACTAGAACTTCAAGAAAGAGAATCCTGAGGAGGCCTCTGTACTAGGTGTGCAGGCCATCTCTCTCATTGCTATGACCAAACCTAACAGAAACAACCCAAGGAAAGGGACCTTGATTTTACTTCAGGATTTCAGGCAACTTCAGTCCATTATAGTAGGAGACACAAGACTACATGTAGAGCTGTGTACATCTTGGCTAGCCAGGAAGCAGAGAGCAAGACAAGAAGCAACAATAGGAGAACTCCTATGCTCCCAGAAGCCTGTTTCTTCCTGTTATATTCCACAACCTAAAGATTCCAGGGCTGCCCAAAACAGAGGTATCAACACAAGTGCAAGTCCACAAGCTTGTGGGGACACCTTTCCCATGCTACCCACAACACTAGGTCATCTGTCTGTTCTGTGCAGATGTAAGGGCCACAGGTAGTGCTGTTGCAATTATTCCGTCTGTAAATTCATGTAGCTAATTAGTGATGCAGAATTTTCACATAGGTATCTCTGACTCTAAATTTAGTGTACTGTGTACATGTGTGTTTGTATGCATTTTGTATCCCATGCGTATTATTAATATTTTAACTAAACTCAAAATTTGTAAAGATGTCAATATTAGCAACAAATAAATTATTATACAAATTCACTGCTAAAAAGAATGATAAACCATTTGAAAATTACTATGACTCTAACATAGTGAAAATTATACTGTCGAATGCTAATATTAGCCTGAGTTGTTCAGCTATTCTTATGATGTGCATAGTTAATTCTAAATAAAACATATCTGAATGTCTAATACAAAATAAATAATATTGACAAAGAGATTAAAAGTAAAAAGCTTTTACTAGATGTGAATTTCTTAAATGCTCAATATATGTAGGGAAATTTACATTCTGCTTCTAAGAAGTACCTAAGAACACCTTCATACTATATATTTCTTAGTATTATAAGATTATTGAATAATGTACTTTGCCAAGCAGATGTATGTTATGTTAATATCATTATTTTATCACGAATCCAATTACTCAAAGCTAATTTTTCAATCATGATTAATTTCTTGCTCTGGTGACTCATATGTCTCACCATTATAAAAGGAAACCTGTAACTTTATATTTTCAAAGATAGCTAAAGATTTAAATTCCTAACTCAGGGTTGTATTCTTGCTTATTTGGGTCTATGAAATTAGATATTGTAGGTACAGTGTATGGGCTTCTTCATCACTGTTTAAATGGGGAAATGTGAGTGCTGGATGGTGGTGAAAGTCTCTGTAGTCTGTTCAAATTTCACTGATTTGAAGTTGTATCTCTCTTATTAAACATCATGAGTCTGAGTAATATAGATTGACCTTGAAACCAGTCCTGCCCTTTGTAACTCTATGGGAACTGGGCACCATGGGCTCATCTTTCTTACTCTAATACACTCAAGTGAAAAAGATACTGTCATGGAAACTCACTCACTTGTGGGAGTTTTCCATAAATTGGTTACAATGTAAGGTTTCAATTTCTCATAGCTTCTTTGAAGTAAGCCAATTTTATTTACTTCTAAGCCAAAGATAAGGGAAGAGATAGAAAAAGATTATTAAGAAATACATACTATTAATGGCATCCTGTGATTTAGTGGCAATCTCAAAACCCAAGGAGAGGATATGATGGGGTTCATAGAGTCAGACTTGATGTTACAGAAGGCTAAGTACTGTCAGATATGGTGTACCATTGGGAAAACCAGGAATTTAATAGAAAAACCTTAAAACACAAGACATGACCAGAATTTCTTACTTATGTTAAAAATGCATATGAAACATAAAATGATGTTTTATTAATGATAGACTACATATATTATGGTAGGTCTATAAGATTATTATAATGGAACTGAATTCCTATCACCTAGAGACACTGTCACATACACAAATATCTATCAATATGTTACAATCACCTTTGTCAGTCAATACAATAACATGCTGTATAGTTTTGTGTCTCAGATCTCTGTGTTCCACTATAGAGCCTGGGTATATGGTAGGCTATGTTCTTCAAGTTGGCATAAGCATACTCTGTGATATTTGATGAACAATTGCATTAGTTAACAGCCAAATTCTGTAGTATGTTCACAACTCTATTAAATCAAATCAAACTTGGTAAAATCCCATTTTTGTCACTAACCTAATGCTTGTTCTGTCAGTGACTCAGTTGTTCTTCAGAAAACAAGGAGATGGTAATATCTACCTGTCATACTTGATCCACCAGATTCTGGCATAGAAATCACATAAAAATGTTCAATAAATGTTACCTTGTATTTTATCACAGAGGCAATATTTCTTCAGAAAAGCAAGCCACTTTCATGCCTCATTTTGGTTTAAATTTCATAAGGAATTTGTGATTAATACAAAGTGATAAGATTATAATAAAGAGTTTAGGGTGTGTCTCCAATGCATGTGGGTCATTTTGATAACATCAGAATTGTATAATGGCTTTCATATTGGGAAATAGTTTTAAGAAAGTGTTTGAGACAGCTTCTAAATTGACTTCTGGTGGTCCATTGAATAAAATTGAGTAAAATTAAGAGTTTTATGAGTATTTGCTTAAGCCTACTTTGGATATCATGATTGTGTTAAACCAATGTTAAAATTTGTAACACTGTTAAGGATTCATATGCAAGAAATACTAAATATAAGATAGGTATTTTATATCTGCAGATGGCTTTGTAGTTACAAGTTAAGGTTTTCCTTATGGTCAAAGCCTCATTAACATGGATTATTGTTCAATGATTCAGCCCATTCTGTGCCATTTTGCAATCACTGCTGATTACTGGGATTGCTGCTCATGAGTCCAGCAAATCTATGCTTGCTCAGCCAAGAAATAGAAAGCTTTCCTTTGGAGTTTGCTTAGGTCTCCTAGAGATGATGTGGCTT
This sequence comes from Rhynchomys soricoides, assembly GCA_019843965.1. NCBI lineage: Eukaryota > Metazoa > Chordata > Mammalia > Rodentia > Muridae > Rhynchomys > Rhynchomys soricoides. The sequence continues at coordinate 15,229,340 of JADRCH010000040.1, read as the reverse complement.
TATCTAGTTCTCTAATTCACCAATAATGATGTCTGGACAGTTACTCAAATCCAGGCAGAAAGGCAGGATGGAAGATTGAAGCTCACACTCAGATTGCAGGCCATCAGTTCAGTGAGTATCTGCCCCCAGATATCTCACTATGTCTTGTTTAGCATCCACACTGAAGGAGTCCAGGGTGCTAACACTTTACCTGATTTTAAAGTTTTTCAATAAATTTAATGGCAGAAAATTAGGGGCCTTAAAACTCTAATCCCCCCAAAGGAGAGAGTGCTACTACACCAGTATTGACACCAGTGATCTCCAACT